>CM052443.1:102087666-102113373 GCA_028533085.1 Varecia variegata | reverse complement strand
GTCCACTAATGTCCACTCACGTCCACTCACGTCCACTCCCTTCCACTAGTGTCCACTGACGTCAACTAGTGTCCACTCACGTCCACTAATGTCCACTCGCGTCCACTCATGTCCACTCACATCCACTCACTTCCACTCACGTCCACTCACGTCCACTCATGTCCACTCTTGTCCACTAACGTCCACTAACATCCACTCATGTCCACCAACGCCACTAACATCCACTCATGTCCACTCACTTCCACTAACGTCCACTCACGTCCACTCACGTTCGCTAACGTCCACTCACATCCACTCACTTCCACTAACGTGCGCTCACTTCCACTAACGTCCACTCACGTCCACTCATGTCCACTCTTGTCCACTCACTTCCACTACTGTCCACTCATGTCCACTCACATTCGTTAATGTCCACTCACATTCAGTCACTTCCACTCACGTCCACTCATGTCCACTCATTTCCACTAGTGTCCACTAATGTCCATTCATGTCCACCCTCGTCCACTCTCATCCACTAATGTCCACTATCGTCCACTGATGTCCACTATCGTCCACTAATCTCCACTCACATCCACTAATGTCCACTTCAGAAAGCTATCAAAAAGCATGTTTTTCCTTATATAAGGTAATTGTAATAAGAATCAAAGCCAAATAGAGGTACATTAGAACATTCTGGTGACTATTTTGTTTGAATGGGAGGCAGGCAGTGTGGCTTTGTAGCCTTAAAGTCAACAGACCTAGATCCAGGCCTAGCTTTTCTCCCTGGCTGTGTGACCTTGGAAAAGTTACTTTCCCTCTCTGATTTTCAGTTTTGTCATTTCTAGAATGAGAATGCTGAACCCTACCCTGACTACCTCCCAGGGTGAATGTGGGTGACAATCAAATAAGACGCATGTCAAGCACACAAATGTAGGACATTTTTCTTAGGATCTGAATTTATTCACACTCTCCTTTGGTAAAGCTTCAGAGAGACTTCTCAGTTTGCCAAGGGGCATCTTATATGAGCTGCACCCTTAGATTTAATTGTCTTGGCCCCTTGAAAATTGCTCCCCCTGGATTGTGTTTTGAGGCATGACCTTAGCTTTTAGTAAAGATCTATACAAAAAAAACAGCTTTATGAATCTGTTGTAGAGACGGTGCTGGTACCATGCTGGCTAATTTGACAGTATCCTCCGTAGGAGGCATTTTTTGAGGGTTAAAGACTATTCCACACTTTGTTTCTCCAAAGAGCTGGTATGTTTTCTCCTTATTGATAATGTAAATTATGTAAATAATCTTATTGTCCTTTTCTCCTGGGCTTCCAGGAAGTTCATAGTGAAATTTGCAGCTCGATTATGTAGACTGTTGGAAGCTTTGATTTGCTTATCTCCATTCGGTTCCCTTTACCTCCTGTAAACATATTAAAATTTATATTTTCCTAGTCCCCTATGTTTTAATTTTTATTCAGTGTTTATTATTTTATTATACATGTTGTCCATAAAATACCTTGGATCCTCTGAGAAATAACAAGGAGGAAGTCAAGCAAGTAATAAAAATGTAATAAATCCTCAGTAAGAGGAAGCCTGACTTCCCTCCACCTTTCTCACAGGGCACAGAACCCTGAACAGTGTTTGTCTCTTGGTGCTTCATAGTCGCCCTGTCTGTTGCAGGCCTACGAGGAGAACATGTACGGCAGTAAGTACCAGTGGATCATCCCAGGCTGGTACGAGCCTTCCTGGTGGGAGCAGGTGCGCACGGAAGCCAACTCATCCCGCTGCCTCCGGAAGAATCTGCTTGCTGCCATGGAGGGCTACATCGGCGTGGACTTCGAGCCCCTGAGCTCTAAGCAGATCAAGACCATCTCAGGAAAGGTCAGTGCCTTGGTCTGCCCATTTTAGCCCCCAGGCCTCCCTCCTTTGATCATCTTGTCTGATTTATTGTCCTGTGTGACTTTGAGCAAATCACTTGACCTCTCTGAGCCTCACATACCTATAAAGTGGGGGTAGCCAGCCCTCTGCTGCGTGCTCCTCTAGGGAACTGTGAGAACCAAATGAGGCAAGGAACTCTGTAGGCACAGAACACAGTATGCGCGGAAGAGGTGCGGAAGAGGCGCCAGTGACAGGGCCCTTTAGACTCCGCCAAAGCTTCATTCCGTGCTCCTCTGACTCGGAATGTCATTTCTCAGTCTCATCGATACTCTCCTGGAGGAGAGAAAAAAACTTTTCAAGTAGACTTTGGGAAACAGACTAGTTCAGACCCCAGTTTTGCCACTTACCCAGCTCTGTGACCTTGAACTTGAGTTCTCTGAGCCTCTGTTGCCATATCTGTAGGATGGTAGTAAAAACACCCTCCCCCAGGATTATCTGGGAGATTGACAGCAGCTCGTGCAAAGCAGCTAGCGCGGTGTCTGGCACCTTCGTGCTGTCGTGGCTGGGAGCAGACCTGTGGGCAGAGGGCTTCAGTCCTTGGGGCCTCTGTGCGTTCCCACTGGGGTTACCACCCCCTGCCCTGCTTATCTTGTAGGGCTATTGCAAGGACCCTGTAATATGGCATGTGTAAAAGTATTTTAAAAGTACACCATTCTCTGTCACTGTATTATGAAACATCAGGTGATGCCAGCCCTGGTGAGGGTGGCAACATCCATTTCTCCATTCTGAACACCCGCCGAAATTCCATACGGCAGCACACATAATTCTTTTCTGTCTTCTCTGTGTTCAGATAAATCCCGCCCAACCCCAGGGTTCTTACCGACCCAATTTCATTCCAAGAGTAAGCTTCGTAATAAAGAAAATTTATATATATATAATTTTTATTCATTATTTAATCTCAATCAGAGCCAACTCCGCACAGATGATTTATTGATTTGTCAAGAAATGGCAAATCATTAGGACACATTTTGTAAACAACTCTTTACATCATGCTGGCACCTGGTTAGAAACTGTCAAAAGAAGTATTTTCATACCAAAATCAATGCATATATAAAAATTTTTTGAGATCCTGAATAATGAGCAGAAATAACTCATTTTTTTCAGTAAGTGTTATTTTTAAAGGTGTCAAAGTTTGCAATTTATTAAGAGACTTAGGTCCGGGGATACTCAATATTTTCATCTGAAAATAGTATAAAATTTGAGGAAAACACAAAAACTAAGGAGAAAAATCCATGAAGCAGATGGTACAATAACTAGAGAGGCTTACAGTCCAAAGACTGAATGATTGCACAGGAGATCTGTCAAGCCACGTGGGGCTGAGAGCAGGGAGAAGGGCCCCCTTGAACGCTACTCCAAGAAGCATTAATTTTATTTGGGCGGAACCATGCAGGGCTGAGAGCAGGACACAGGAATGCATTTTAGATAGATCATTTTTCGTGGTGTATTTTGGAGGCAATGTTTTGTTATTTATAGCAACAACGGATCACTGCTTCCTTTATCTGATTTTTTTTTTTTTTACTTGGGGCTGGTGAGGAGGCTGGCCTGTCCCCCAATGCTGTCCCATGCATGGGACACCTTGATGCTGTTCACTTCACCCCACAGTTGTGCGAAATCCATGCATGAGTCCCCCAAGATGGGGCAGGGCCATCGATCACAGTGGCTTCCGAAAGTCCAGAATACCCAATTCCTGTGCCCGCAGTCCTTGAAGCAAGAGGCAACATTTCTTACGTTCCCCCGCGGTTACAAGGTGATTGGGGTTACACAGGGAAATCTGCAGCTTCTCTGCCTGTTGGAATCAGAGGGTATTAGGGTTGCTCCGAGAAATTACCTAGTCTAGCCTCCCATCACATTCTCAGATCTTCCAGTAGCAGAGGCCTCACTATTTTTCCCTTAATGTCCACCCCCTCAGGTTCCTCTGGGGCCACTCAGGTCCTATTGGCCCCGCTGACCCACACAGTCACTCAGAGATCTGGGGACGGTGACCACATCCTCAGAGCCATCCCTTCTCCAGGCTGAACAGCCCCGGTCCCTCCAGCTGTAACTCACGAGTCCAGGGCTAAGTACAAAATGTAAGGAGTGCCCAAAACCTCAGTAATCAAGATTAAACAAACTATGTTAATGTGATTTTTTTTAAAATCAAATTTAATGCAAAAAAAATCTGCAATGAACAAATTATCAAAATTTTAAATAAAGACAGGATCCACAGGACTGGGATTAGAGTGAGGTGAGTCATGCAAGTGTAGGGTTGGATTCTATCTTTATTTAAAATTTTTATATTTTGTTCATTATGACTTTTTTTGCATTAGTTTTGATTTTTTTAAAATATGGCATTAAAATATGTTTTATCTTGATTACTGAGGTATTTTGGCTCCTGCTTAATTTTTGCACCTGAAGTTAGTGCTTTATTTGCCTCACCCCAGCACTAGCCCAGCACAGGCTGTATTTGTCAAACCCCTCCCCACACTCAGCCTGTCCTCCTGTTGTACTTGCTCTTGTTGGACATTCTCCCCTGGAAGAGTAGGGCTCAGAGTTGAATAAAGCATTCCTATTGTGGTCTGACCACAGCCAACTTCCCCCAACGGCTTTCAGAAGTCTCTGGTCAAAGGAAGTTCTAGAGAGTGCAGAAATGTTTCTTAAATTTGAATTTGCTCTGTGCCTGACTGCTCGGGGCCATGGTCAGTGTGGCACTGGCTGCTGCCTGTGTGTTGGGACCCATCAGTGTCCATGAAGACAAACACTTGTAAAACCACAGCAAGTAGACGGGCTCTTGCCTTCCTCACTGTTTCACAAATGGGGAAACTAAGGCCCAGAGAGGGGAAGGGATATCCCAAGATCACTGCAGTGGGTTGCACAGTGGCTCCTAAAAAGACATGTCCGTGTTTTAACCCTTGGGACCTGTGAACGTGACCTTATTTGGGAAAGGGGTTTTTGCGGATGTAATTAGCTTCAGGCTCTCGTGATGAGATTTTCCTGGCTTCCCTGGGCAGACCCTACATCCAATGACAGGTTCCTTTCTAAGAGAAAGGCAGAGGGAGATTTGACAGACAGAGAAGGCCGTGTGCGGGAGATGGCGATTGGAGTGATATGTCCACAAAACGAGGAATGCCAAGGATTGCCGGCAGCCACCAGAGGCTGGGAGAGAGGCATGGCACGGGGGAGACTCCCTCAGAGCTTCCAGAAGGAGCCAGCCCTGGCGACACTTTGATTTCAGATGTCTGGCCTCCCGAACCGTGAAAGACTAAATTTCCATTGTTTCAAGCCCCCCCGTTTGTGGAAAGTTGTTGGCAGCCCTAGGAATCGAACGCAGTCACCCAGCAGGTCGGGGCAGACCCAGGACTTGAGGCCAGGACTCCTCATCCCACTCAGGCCCTTCCCCTCTGCTCCTCTAGCCTGGGACATGATTAGGAAGGCACCCGCAGCTCCGCTGTGACGTCTCAGCGGGCCCCTGTTGCAAGTGGCACGCAGGAGCACATGGTGTGGTGACCAGAGGATCTGGTGCTGACCCTGCGTTCACACCGATTAATCTGCTACCTCAGCAGGTCACTCTGGCTCCCTGGGCCTCAGTTGCCCCCACTGAAAAAGAGAGATTTGGACCAGGTAACTCCTAGGGTCCTCTCGCAGTCCAGTTCTCTGACTCTGTGGCAACAGAGTAAGGGTTTATTAATATTACAGCGCACTGTGTGGCATGGCTATCATCTGAAACCCTGGGATCTCTCGGATACAGGTGACTCCTGGCAGACAAAGTCACGGAAACGGGCAGAATAGTGGCCCCTGCTGGATGTATTCTAGGAGGTTCCCTCCTTTATACGCCTGTCTCTAGCATCAGGTTGTCCCCAGCTCACTCGTGGGTGCCGGGAGTTTGCTGGCAGGAGGGCTGGCAAGGCCAGGGACTCCCTCCAGAAGCACGTTCTTCAGTCCTTTGCTGTTGGAGCTTCCCGCGCTGGCACCAGTGTAGACCTTCAGGCTTCCCTGAGCACACTTGGAGTTCAGTCTTCCGGAACCTCACGAAGACGGCCTCTGGGTACTTGCTCTGGGCTCTAACGTCCAGCTCTTTCTCTCTGTTGAGGTTCCCATCACTGTTCTTCTCCTGCAAAGTGACTGTTGACATTGGTGATTTCAAATGTCAACTTCCATTTTTCAAGTCCCGTTAGGTTTGTTTCCACCGTGAGCATTTACAATTCTGGCCTGATTTCTCTGGTGACGGCTCGGCCACTCTGCTAAGGACCTTCTTCCGCTGTTGCTGTTCTCCTGCTGAAACCCCGCATTGGGCCAAGGCCCCAGCTGGAGCCGTTGAGAGCCCTGGAATCAGCGGGGACCTCAAAGATGGCCCCAGCTGTCCATCAAAGGCACAGGCCTATCCTTTGGAAGACTTTGTAATGTTTTCTGAAAAGAAACTTCTGTGACCGCACGTGATTGTTTTTATAACATGGTAAAACTGAAGGAAACACAAATCTAGTGTGTTTCTGATCTTCAACTTACAGCCAGGGACCCATGAAAAGATGCACCCATCTCATCACCGCTGCACTGTGAGCTCTGTGACAAAGAACCTGGAGTTTTAGGGAAGCCCTGGGCTCTAGAGTGGGGGAAGGGAAGGCCATGGAAAAGTAGGAGAGCTCCCCAGGGAGGCCAGCATCACAGCCCTGCTGCCTCTGCCCCCACCCTCCCGCAGAGCTCCTGTCCTCATCCTCCCCCAGGCATTCACATCATTGGGGAAGGTGGCAGAGGGACATGGCTCAGAAGGAAGAGCTGGGTAACCCATGGAGAGGCCACTGGCTAGATCTGAATCTTGGCCCCATCACTTCCCAACTGGGTGTCTCTGGCAGATGACTGGTTGTCTATACCAACATCCATACCACTCCTCCCTCCCCTCTTCCAAGTTCAGTAACACAACAAATCAGAGTTCAGTAACAAAACTCTGATTTTTCACTGGGTGTGTTGCCACTCCACTGAAAATGTACATTTCCCAGCCTCCTGTGCTAGATATGGCCACGATTCTAAGTCTGGACAGAGAGATATAAGTAGAATTGTTAAGTGGGACTTCTAGAAAGGCTGCTTTAAAGGGGGATCTTACCCTTCTTTCTCTTTCTCTTTTGTGTTGGCTGGAATGTGGATGGGATGGCTGGAGTTCTAGCAGCCATCTTGGGCCATTAGGTGACCTTGAGAAGGAAACATCATTCTAGGATTGTGGAGCATAAAGATAGGAACTTGGGTCCCTGATTACACCATGGAGCTGTCATAGCTTCACTGCACTATCTCCCATGGACATCTTTTATATGAGAAAGAAAGAAACTATCTTTCAGTAAGTGATAATTTGTTTCTTCTGTTACACGTAGCTTAACCTAATAGAGAGACAGTGATGTTGGGCAAGTCATTTCACCTTTCAAGTTTGTTTCTCATCTGTAAAACTGGGGCATTATCTCTCACAGACTTGTAAGGATTAGATGAGGTTATGCAATAGAAAGTATCTTACCAAGTGCCAAACACACTCTAGGTGCTCAAGAAATTTTAGTTCTTTTATCAAGACAGGAGCCTCAGGGGTAGGAGAAAGGAGTCCTGAGATTGATGAAGAGTTTATAGCCCAAGAAGCAGCTGAAGGGATTGGTATTACTCTTGAATTTTTGTTTAATTATTATTATTTAAGGAGAGCACCCAGGTAACCACCACGCAGGTCAAGAAAAAGACTATCAGTAGTGATTCAGAAGCTGCCTTCATGTGCTGTACCTGTGAGTACCCACCTGGAGGTCACCATTCTTCTCACTTCCTTCACCATACAGTTGCCTGTTTGTGAACGTCTGACCTCCAGCTTCTGAATACAGATGCTTTTTTTTAGTATCTTCAGATTTAGGGTGGATTAGTCCTTCTGGTAGTTATTCCAGTTCATCCTTAATTAGCTCCCATCTTCTGTCTTTGCCACCGTGTCCTCAATCTGCCCCTTGTACCAGGGCATGGGTGGGGCAAAAGCACAGGTGAAACTTGTTAATTTTTCTCTTTTTTACTCACAGTTATTTTACCGTTTTGATGTTCTCTGTCTTTAGTTATTGACGAGGGTATGATTTTGTAGAGAACTTTTGTAGCTACAAAGCTATTCAGTATAGCTTCTGGAGATTTGGGGAAGTTAATTTATATACAGCCTTCATTGTCTTTGGCTGCCTGGAAGTCCTCTAAATGGTGTGTTTTAATGAACAGAAATTCTTTCCTTTAATAGAACCTGCTTCAAAGTGATGAAGGTCTTTGCCTATCTGGGCTTTTGGAAGCTTTATTGTTTTACCTTTCACATTTAGATCTACAATCAGCCTGGAATTGATTTTGTGTATGGTGTGAGGTAAGGCTCAAGATTCCTTTTCTTCTTTTTTTCCATATGGATATCTAATTGAATCATCATCATTTATTGAAAAGTCCCTCTTTAATCCCACTGTGCTTTGTCATAAATCAAATGGCTCCATATATTTGGTTCTATTTCTAAACTTTATTTTCTCTTCTATTTATCAGGGTTTTTTTCACCAAAATGTCTTAATTTCTATAGCTTCATAATAAGTCTTGATAATAACTACTAATATAAGTCCTCCATCTTAGTTCTTCTTCAAGATCATCTTGGCTGTTCTTGTCTCTGTGCATTTCTGTATACATTTTTGAGTCAGGTTGTCGATATAAACATGCATACACACAAACCTTCTCTGATTTTACTTGGGATTTTATTCAAATTAAATTGATTCTATAGATCAATTTAGGGAAAACTGACATCTTAATGATATAGACTGTTCCAATTCATGAATTTTGTATATCCTTGCATTTACTTAGGTCTTCTTTAATTTCTCTCAGAAATGTTTCATAAGTTTATGTGTAGAATTATTGCACATATTTTGTTTGATTTATTTCTAGGTATTGGATGTATTTTGGTGAGTATCTGTTCACATGACTATTAGGTGCATACTTAGAGGTGGAATTTCTGAGTCATAGGGTAGCCATATGTTCAGTTTTAGTAGACACTGCCAAACAGCTTTCCAAAGTGGTTATACCTATTTGCACATTCACCAGCAGTGATTGAGAGTTCCAGTTGGTTCACATGCTCACCAGTTTTTGGTATCGTTAGCTTTTTAATTTTAGTCAATCTAGTGGGTGTGTAGTGGTATCTTGTTTTCATTTTAATATGCATTTCCCTGATGACTAATGAAGTTGGGAACTTTTTTCATATCTTTATTGGCCGTTTTGATACCATCTTTTTGTGAATTGCCTATTCAAGTCTTTTGCGCATTTTTCCTATTGGATTCTCTACCTGTTTCTTACTGATTTGTTGAAGTATTTTTTAAATTGTGGCTATGACTCCTTTGATAGTTATAGGGATTACTTACATCTTCTCCCATTCTATGGCTTAACTTTTCACTTTCTTGATATATTTTGATGAACAGCTATTCTTAATTTTAATGTAGTCCAATTTATTAGTCTTCTTTATGATTAGTGTATTTATGTACTATTTAAGGATTTTTGCCCACCCTAGCTCATGAAGATATTTTACTATTTTTCTTTTAGAAGTTTTGTTATACATTTCACTTTTAGATCCAGAAGCTACATGAAATTGATTTTATGTTTGGTCTAAAGTAAGATGAAGATTCATTTTTTTCTTTATGGATAACGAATTGAGTCAGGACCATTTATTGAAAAGGCCGTAATCTACCACCCCACCACCCATGTTACTTTTGTCATAAATTAAATGACTGCATATAGTGTGGGTATGTTTCTGGACTTTCAGTTATCTTCCATTGGTCTGTTTGCCTATCTTTTAATCAATACCACACTATCTTGATTACTGAAGTTTCATAATAAGATTTGCTAGCTGGTAGAATAAGTCCTTAATCTTTATTCTTCCTGTTGATGATTTTCTTGGATGTTTTTGGCCCTGATGTCATTTTTCATTTAGATCTATGAAGATATTTACACTGTCCCTTACTTTTCCTACCTTCCTCCATTTCTATTTTTTCTGCTTATGATCGTTATCTTTCCACCTGAAGATCTTCTCTTGGTCTTTCTTTTACTGTGGCTTTGCTGGAGAAAAATTCTCTCTGTTTCCGGTCTTCTGAATATTCTTTATTTTACCTTTAATTTTGAGATATTTACTAACTAGGTATAGAACTCTAGATTGTCTATAATTTTCTTTCAGCACATTAAGATGTCATTCCATTGTCTTCTGGCTTCCATTGTTTCTATTATATTAGCTGTCAGACTTATTATTTCTCATTTGAAGGTAATGCATTTTTTTTCTTTTTTGTCTCTACTACGTTTAAGATTTTGTTTTTGCTTTTGGTCTTTGGCAGCATAACTATGTTATGCTGAAGTTAGATTTCTTTGTGTTTATCTTGATTGGAGTTCACAGAGCTTCATAGGACTTCATGAATCTGTGGATTGACGTGTGTTTGGGGAAATTCTAGGATAGTATCCATTGAAATATTGCTTCTGTTTATTTTCTCTTCCCTCACCTTCCAGGACACCAATTATACATATATTATACATTTTGAACATATCCCATATATCTCTTATGCTCATTTCTTATTTGCTATTCTTTTTTTTACTCCTTGTTCTTTAGTCTCAATATTGACTACTAACCTGTATTTAATTCACTAATCTACTTTCTACTATGTCTAATATGCTGCTTCACCCATCTATTGAGTTCTTAATTTCAGTTGTTGTATTTTTTATTTTTAGAATTTCCACCACCTTCTCTCTTTTTTTTTCTTTTGTAGCTTTCAGTTCTCTGGTGATATTCTGCGTTTTTCAATCTATTTTCTTGAGCATATAAACCTTGAAATTTTAAAGTCCTTGTCTAATAACTTCAAGATTTGGATCACCTATGAGTCTGTTTCTATTACCTACTATTTCTTTTTTCTTTCTTACTTTCTTTTCTTTTAAAAACAAATTATCTATTCCTGATGTACCTAATATATTTTTATTAAATTCATTGTATATGAAAAATTTTGGAGCCTGCAGATAGTGTTATCTTTCTCCAGAAAAGATTTATTTCTCTTAAAGCAGGCAGTTAGGATGGTAGATCGGTTAATCCAATCAAGACTTGAGATAATTCCAGGTTTGGTTTTAGTTTTTGAAAGGCCTAGTGTATTTTTGTTTGCCCTTATTCCTAGTGTTTGACCCTTCAATGTTCTCAAATGAAATCCTGGAGTGTTTATTGGCTCCGGACTCAAATTTTTGTCTTTCTAATACTGTGAAACTCCAAACAGTTCTATTTGTTTTCTTGGCCCTTTTGGTTGGTTTCTCAGCCCCTTGCTTTGTGCAGTTTATCAAATATTTCAAGTTAAAATGCCAGTCTTACTACTACTAGGCTCACTTTGGCATGGTCCCCTCTCCTCTGGAACCTTGGCCATGCAAGTCTTGCTACCCGTGTAGCCCTGAACTACAATTTTTGGCTTCCCACCCCTGAGGGACTGCTGAAAGCTCTGATCCTATGCTTCCAGTTTCTGCAACTACCCTTCTTACTTCCAAATCAGAAAATGCTCAAGGAGAAAACAGCAAAGAATGTTGGGCCCATCTCAAGCATTTCTCTCCTTGCCAGAATGTTGGCTCCTCAGTTCTGGCTGTCCCAGTTGCTTTCTGATGCCTTTGAATAGCTATTTTTATATTTTATTCTGCTTTTCTAAATGTTCTTCATGGGAGCTTTGGTCTGATATAAGCTCTTTCATTATAGTCAGAGTGGAAGTCTGAGCTGAGATTATTATTTAGCTTAAAAGTATGAGAATGCCACATTGGGCATGGGGAAGCATGTCCCTGTCTTCAGCTCCCTGAAGGGCTCTTGTGCACAAAAGGGAGCAGACATGTTTATTGTGGCTCCACAGAAGATGTAGCAGGCTAAATACAAGTTACAGGGAGAGAGATGTAAACTCCACAACTGGAAGAATAGTCTCAACATCAGACATTCCCCAAGTAGAAGGCTCTGCCTGAATAGATAGTGAGCTTCCCAACACTGGAGGAGTCTAAGAAGGAACTCAGCAAACACCTGGAAGTTGCTATTGAGAAGATCCAATAATCAGATGGTAAGAGGAAATTAATCAATGGTTACCAATTTGTGTATGCTTTAAATCTGAGAAGATTTTCTTAAAATACAGATACTTAACTCACTTATTGACATACCAGAACAAAGAGTAGCCCTGGCATCTACATTTTTACCAAGCTACCCAGGTGATCTACAAACTGGAGCATAGGAACCAGCAAACTATCCCCTAGTGTAGTGTACCTTCCAAGTGAGACTCTGCGATTTGAACATCGCACAAAGGATGCTAGAGAGAAATTCAGCCAGTTTTGCCCCTGTGGGGAACAGCTGGAGATGTGGAAGAGTATCGTCCTTCTCCTCTCCCAGAAAGCAGGACTCCGCTTGGTTCTGTCAGAATGACAAACCCTTAAAGTTTAGTCACATTGTAGGTTAGCAAGCTTGTGTGGGCTAGCCTGGGAGCCTAACCACTATTTATAACATGGTTTCTGTGGGAAAATATGTTCCAAGTTCCAACAACTGCCTTTCAAAAATATGCTGGAGCACAACCTGTCAGTAATTGGTACTATCTATATAAGTTATTTTCTCAGAAACATTTTGCATCTCACAATAAACTTGACCTCAGAGGATGAGTAATTAATCAGCATTCAGTGTCAGCTTTACAATGGAAGATTCTTCTGCCCTGAATAATTGGAGGCTGGCTTTAAGAATAACTATTACTTTTTCTCCAATAATTGGGAGAGTGTTTCTTCCTGCTGTCATTGTTTTGCCCAAGGGAGATTGGTGCTGGTGTCACCTGGGAACAGTGATGAATGGCCTGGGATAGAATGTGGTGGCAATGACTTCAAGTCAGTGCTTACCAAAAAAGTGAGAATGAGGTCACCTCTCAGGGTTTAGTGACACCTGTGTCCCATTCCAAGGACTCTACCCTCAGGAATTTGGTAATTGCCATATTTCCAGTGTCCTCAGCCCCCACCCTCCCCACCCCCGCTCCTCATTCCTGGGAAGAAGAACAGTTTTATTAGATAGAAAAGGAATGGATTTACAAGTGGCACATGTGGAAAGTATATATAGGGGCTTTTCTTGGCCTCAAGGTCAAATCAAATAAACAATATGATCTTGATCTTGGTTCCCTTACTGTCCCCACAAAGCAGAACAAAAACAGTATCAAGGAAGTTAAAAAATTGCACTCAGTAACCTCCTGCTGAGATCACACTGGGAATATTCACCTCAGGTCTGGACCCCCTACTCTAAGACAATCATGGAAACCTTGAAGGATGCCCCAGTGTCATGTTCTGCTCCAAGAGGCTGGAAAGAGGGATGTAAAAGTAATCATTAGGTTGAAGAAATGAGATTCAAAGAGGGGGACCCCACCAGCCCTCAGATGCTTGTGGGCATCAGAGAAAGCTCATAGGGGAAAAATCCAAGAGGGGGGAAGAGAGAGGAGCTTCATCCCTTTTATGCTTAAAGCAATTAACTAGAGAAATATACATCCAGGTAATTTTTAATCCTTTTAAAATGACCAATAGCTGGATTAACAACAAGAGATAGACCCAAATCACATTTAAAAATCAAAGAAAATATAGCCAAGTAGTAAATGATGGAAAAATAACAAGGATACACCAAACAAAACATTAAAAGATATGACTATCACCATAGCAATATGGTATAAAAAAATAAAGATTGCTGGTCCTTCTAATCATTAGTCAGAAAATGCCAATTAAAATTAAAACAAAATATGCTTTTTTCTTAAACTAGCAATGATGTTAAACATTAAAATATCTATTGTTAAGGACACAGGGAAATGAGTACTTTCATACACAGTGGGATTATAACTTTTTATATTTGGGGAGAATAATTTGGCCCTATAATGTACAAATGGGTATGTTCCTTTGTTTTACAGAGAAACTGAGGCCTAGGAAGGGTCTGTACAGGCATTGTTTGGGGTTCTGGTGACACCTCAGTGATCAAGACCGATCGCATCCCTGATCTCATGGAGTTTAGTGCTAATGGGGTGGTGAGGAAGGGGGTGGAAACAGACAAGAAGCAAGTGGAAAAATTGCAGGGAGTGACAAGTGCAATAAAGAAGATGAAACCGGTGGACAAAGAATGCCACCGGGTTTTAGAATGGATGGGATCAAGGAAGCCTTCTCTGAAACGTGACAGGTGGTGACATTTGAATGCTCAGAGTATCGTGCCAAGAGCTTTCTGGCAGAGGAAATAGCTAGTGCAAAAGCCCTGAGGTGCAGGCAGCCTTGATGTGATTGAGGGACCCACAATGTTTAAGAAGGTGAGAGAGCCTCGTCACAGACTCTTTCCTCCTCCCCCCGGAGGAGCGAGCATGGCCGGGGGTGACCGCAGAGTTTCCAAAGCCAGTGGGCAGAGCGTGCTATGCAGGGAGAGGTGGGATTAACTGTGAAGTCACACTCAGGGAACTGAGCTGGGCCAGAGACCTTGAAGAGCCCTCAGATTTGAAGAGTTTCTGTTTGAGTGATGAACAGCATAGTGACGGCTAGAGATGATGCATTTCTAAGGAAAATTGACAATAAGGATAAAACCTGAGCCTTCCAGTAGGGCCCTGAAACAAGAAAGGAGGAGGTGGATTCAGTGCTGGAACACCCCTCACATTCAATCAGGCAGAGTTCATTGCCTGCAGGGTCCCCAGTTGGAGGCACTTGACATTCACCCCCCAGGCACCTGTGTGGGTGATCCCACGAGAGACTCAGCTTCTTGGCTCTGGTGGGCTCCAGCCATGGAAAGACCCAGCCTGTGATGGCCCAGCTCCCCCACCTTGCTTGAGCGCTAGACCTGGCCCCACACATCTTGTGGGGGGTTTTCAAAATGATATTGTACACTCAGAGGTCAAAGATGAAAGAAGTAGCAGAGATGGAATGGGAGGCTAGTCTGGCTATACATATACACATAAGCTGTGTGACTTTGGGCAAGTCTCTGGACCTCTCTGTGCCTTAGGCAGTAGATTGATGGGGCGTCTCTGTCTCTAAGGGCCCTTTCTGGTGTACACTGACAATGAGCCTATAGTTTCTATGTGTGATTTGTCCCCAAGGAGAGTTTTCCAAAGACCAAGCTGTGGGCTCTGATGACGTTGCTGGCATAGGAGTTCAGAAGTGATTTGAACAAAGGCCCACGGAGGAGCAGAGGGTAATGGGTGCCCCAGGGGCAGCATTCATTTAGAAGTGCAAGTTCCAAGGGCTGGAACAAAAAGGCAGTTTCATTACTTTGTGGCCACAATCAGAATGTTAATATCGCCAATGAAATTCTTTTATGAAATTCAGCCCAATGGGAGAAAAAATTCTTTTTTCCATGCCGAGCTATTCTCAGGCACTGTTATATTATGGCAAATAAGAGGAAGGAGCAGGAGGGATGGATGCTGCCTTACACCTGAGCAGCTGGGACCTGCCCTGGGCCTTGTGCTCTAAGAGGGCATCACTCATGGCCCACAGGGAGCAGAACCCACAAGGCCATGGGGACCAGTCCCCTGGAGCCTGCACCCCCTCCAGCTTCTAGGTCATGCCCGAAATTCCCTGCCCACGTGGCTGGAGCTGCTCCAGAGCCCAGGGAGCCTCTTGCCCAGGTCAGCACCAGCTCTTAAGATTGAGCCATGTCTCTGGAGTGGTCAAGGGGCCACGGATGCTGGAAGGGGAAGGAGGCGTGGACTGAGCCTGGCCAGGCTGCAGGGTGGAGCAGGGTGGGGAGGGTCAGGCAGGGCATGGGCATGGGCCAGCTTCCCCTGTGCTGCTGTGTCCGGGCTGAAGCTCTGAGGAGCCTCAGAATTCTGAATTCAAACTTGGACTTCCAGATCATTAGGAAGGTATATTTATTATGGTGAGGGGCTAGAAAATATTTTATTGAACAGTTTGTTCGCTCGTCTATAATTTAAATATTTAGACGTATGGCATGTGGGCCTCTGTGGGTACTGTAGCCCCAGGCCCTGCAAATATTGGGGAGGCCTGGTTAGGGTGCACTCTCCCTTCTCCCTGGCCTTGCCAAACAGGCAGGGCTCGGATCTCAGTCTTGTCACTCACTAGCTGTATGGCTGTAAGCAGGTCGACCTCTCTGAACGGTTTCCTCATCGGGACCTGACGTCCTGCTGGCTGTAACTTGGGTTTCCCCCGACCCCCTTGTTTTCCAGACTCCACAGCAGTATGAGAGAGAGTACAACAACAAGAGGTCAGGCGTGGGGCCCAGCAAGTTCCACGGGTACGCCTACGATGGCATCTGGGTCATCGCCAAGACACTGCAGAGGGCCATGGAGACCCTGCACGCCAGCAGCCGGCACCAGCGCATCCAGGACTTCAACTACACGGACCACACGCTGGGCAGGATCATTCTCAACGCCATGAACGAGACCAACTTCTTTGGGGTCACGGTCAGTCCCACGCCTCCGGGCTGTTTTTCTTAGTGTCCCTTGGAGATGTACAAGGCAAGAAGGGGGTTGTTACGTGGCTTCTGATGTACAGTCTGTTCTCTTGAATTATTGCAATAACTTCTGCTGGGCCATAGGATTGCAGAGCCGTTCAAATAAGGGGCAGGCAGTGTGTGTGCTCGGACACACCGGGAAAATGCTCCCCTATGGCTCGTGGGCAGGAAAGGGCGTAGAGAGTTAACCGCACACGCAGGGCAGGTACAATTTCCCAGGTGGGGAGAGGAAGGGCAGCAGGAGCTCTGGACCCAAAGTCAGGTTCAAATCCTAGGCTTTCACTTACAAGTTACCTTCTTTGAACTACAGAATTTCATTTACAAAATGGTATAACACCTACCTTGCAAGCTACTTATAAAGATTACCCATTACACAGTACAACTTGCTAATATTCCTTGAGCAAGCTACTTGTTCTGAGCCTCAAGTTTCTCATCTGGGAAATGAGGATAATAACATATGTCTTGTGTGGAAGTTGGGAAAATAAGCAATGATAATAATGGCTGATAAGTACTTTATATAGATTAGACTCAATAACGTATGCCCAGCGCTAGGCACACAGTAGGCACTCAGTAAATGCTATTGGAAGTAGGTGCTGTTATTATCCTCCTAAAAGGAGAGGAACCTGGAGCTCAGAGGCCTTAAAACTATAGCTAATCAGAGGCGAGTGAGATTTGAACCTGGGTCCAGCTCTTAATTGGCGTACTATACCACTGCCTGGTAATGGACCCCACGTGGTCGTTAGTTATGTCTCATGATGTATCTGTCACTGACTCCGCTTCCAGAAAATATGGGGAATTTGTCTGAAGATAGGTTGAGTGGGCTAATGCGCTGTCCTGTGTTCCAAAGAGTCAGAGCAGAGTCAGCCTGCCCTGGGGAATTGAGAGGAGTGCACAAGATGAGCTGACTGCGCCTTTCTTGACTGTGCAGATCCGTGTGTGAGTGTGCCCAGGCTTGCACTGTTGGTCTGGCAGGCTGGGGCCTGTGCAGGTGCCAAGGGTGTGCAATGGTGTGGATGCCAAGGGAAGATAGGCTTCCTGTCCTGGAGCCCATGGCCCAGATGCAGGGGCAAGACCTGGACAAAAATGACAATGATGATGGTTAAAAGTGCTCAGCACTGTGGGAGAAACTGTATGAGCCAGGAAAGATTTCTGTGACCTTTCACAGAAAGTCAGGGAAGGCTTTTGGGAAGAGGTGGCATTTGGGCTGTGCCTTGAGCAGGTAGGACAAGCAGAGAGGGGCTGGTGTCTGGCCAGCTGGGTATGGTGAGCGAGGGAGGAGCACAGGGGTGAGGGGATGACAATTAGTGGGCCAGACACTGGGGAGGTGGATGATGAGGCTGGGAAGGGAAGCGGGGGCCTGATTCTGGAGCTAAGGAGACTGGCTGCTGTCTTCTGGGCCAGCCATTCTCAAAGTGTGGTCAGCATGCCCAGGGAGCTTGTTAGGAGTGCATATTCTCGGGCCCTACCCCAAGCCCACTGAATCAGATTCTCCAGGGGTGGGGCCCAGCCATCTGCCATGTGTGTTTTAACAAACCCTCCAGGGGGTTCTACTCATACTCCACCACTGCTCTGGGCCAGGGAAGTGCTGAGGTTTGCTAAAAAGTAGTAGATCTCTGAAATTCCCAAGTAGAGCCACCCTGGACCTGAAAGCTGTGGGCACCTACTCCCACAGTTCAGAAGCAAAGGCTCTATATAGTTGTTGGCAAAGTCCGTTTTTACAGCATAGCCTAGATTCAGGCTGGAAACTTTAACAGCTTTCCTCAGACCAGCAGCTTTAAAAAATTTTTCTTTTTTATCCTCAGAACTCCTTGTTATAAAATCTCACATGGAACCTGGTATTACAAAACAGATTAAAGAGAAGCTTCTCGGTTAGAGGAGGAACCCAGAGCCCTGCCTACTCAGTGCCCTCTTCCACCAGCCCCCTCCCCAGCAGCAGCCCCTGAGACCCCTCCCTCAGAAAGGCTGGACAGAGCACCCCCAAAACACCTCCAAAGTCCTTTCTCCTCATTGCACAAGTTCACAGGCTGCGGCTCAGAGAGGAGTAGGATTTGCCCAGGGTCCTGTAGGCCCCATTGTGGCAGGCCTGTTTCAAAACCTGGACACACTAATTCAGGTCATCTTTTCATGCTTTGTGTCTTATTTAGTAGAATGAATTCATAGTATCCAAAGTTGAAATGGATGAATAGAGAGCTACAGAATCTAGGAGGCATTTTGCCATCTCTCATAATCCCAGAACTCGGCATTTTGCCTGGATGCCCAATATATCTCGTGGGAGATCGTTTATAACCCCTTCTAAGTGCTCCCTTTGCTCTAAGCCGAATGATGCATAATCCCTACTTGGTGCACAGTTAGATGAAACGCCTTCCATGGCCTGAGGATGAGTTTCTTTTTAATGGGAAATTCCTTGATGCCTACTTATGCCTGCTCCAGTTTGTGACTCATAATTCAGTGAATATGTGAACTGAAAGTGGTCTTAAAGATCTCGTGGTGCAGATGAGTGTCTGAGGTCCAGAGAGGGAAAATGACCCCTTCAAAGGCACCCAGTGGGACAGTCGGGCAGAGCCGGGACAGCAGCCAGACTGGGCCTGCTTCCACCCACTCTGCACCCTCTCCCTTCTCTTGTGAGAAAGATCACAACAGCGAAACAGTTCTGCACTGTTTTACCTTCTTCCTTATCCCCTTGGTCACATATTAATATGAGCTTGTCACTGGGATGTAGACAGGTTTCATTAAAATTGTCTTCCGGTCACAGAGAAAAGGACATCCTCTGACAAAATAAAAAGTGTCTCTGTAGTCCAAGGAGACCACAGAAGGCCAAGCTGAGCTATAAATAAAGAGAAAGGAAAGGAACGTGGGAGGTGGAAACAAACTGAAGCAGTTTCCATTTGCTGAAGGGTTCTCATTACACGGCACACACGGCATCCATTCTTCCACTTTCAGGCAGACGCTTCATTCTGGGTGCCCCTCATTCAGTATGTTGACTATATGGAAAATCGTTTAAACACATTAAATTAATTGTAGCGGTGACTCAATTTCAATTGATTCAGTGTGCACGCTCTCTGCTGGGAGCCTGGCCTGTGGTTCCCGGTTGGCAGGTTGATAAAGAAATTTCTTCCACGCATCCCAGGTTGGAGACCCAGCTCAGCTTGGGGCCCAGCTCTGTTGTACCTTCTTAGGAGCTGCACCCCGGCTCCCTTTCTCTGGGAGCACGCTGAAATAGGGTTCCATGTACCCAGCTGCACACGGATGACTGGGGGTGCTGCCCATCTCTGATTCCCAGAGGGCTGGTGGTCAGCTTCGTGGTCTAAAAAAGTCTCAGGATGCTTCCCCACCTGGAACGCCCTCTTTTGCCAAGCATGCTACTAAGAAACTCAGGCTAGAATTGACTATGAGGTCTCAAACGACCAGAACATTCTGAGAATCCCCTTTTCTGAAAGTGATAAGGGTTGGAACGCAGCTCAGCAGAATTCATTTAGGGCAATGATTCCTAAACTTCTGTATGCATGAGAATCTCCTTGGGAACTTCATGAAAAATTCAGATGTCCTGGCCCCGCCCTATAACTTCTGATTCAGTGGTCTTTCAGCAAAGCCCAGGAATTCACCTGTTAGCAAGCAGTCTGGGTGATTCTTAAATAGCAGCCTTGAGAATTGCTCAAGATTAAACACTCTCTCTCTCTTCTCTTTTTCTGGATTTAAACCTGTTAGTGATGTATTTATTCCTACATTTGTTCACTCCTTTTGCAAACCCTGTGCTAGGTGTGTGGAGTATAGTGAGGAATAATGTATGGTCCCTACCCTCAAGAGCCCCCCAGCCAGTGGGGCAGGTGGACAATTGCTGGGCAGTATCCAAGGTCTGTCCAGTGTCCCCAGAGAGGAGACTATGTTTTACTTACGGGAGTAAAGACCCAGAAGCTGTCCTCAATTCCTGCTGTCCAGTAAGCAAAATTCATAGAAATAATAGCAAGGTGCCCATACTGTGGGTGCTCCTTCTGTGCCATGTGCTGGAAGCAAGGATGCAATACCAGGCCCCCCAGCCCCCCAGCCCCAACACTCAACATGTCAGTGCACTGTCACTTAACAGACTCCTCTAATTTGGCTTCCCTGACAAAGATGCACTAAAATTCATTGACAGGCGACCATAACCTTTCAAACCATGCCTGAGAGCATTTGCTAAGCATTGAAACTGTTAGGTGAAAATCAAAGCCTTAATTCTTTTCTGGTGATCATTTTTAAATTCCTCCCAGTTTCCAGCCTGTTAAAACAGGGGTGACCTCCCAGATCTCAAAGTGGACAAACCCTTTGGGTATGTTAGACCACGATACGATGGCTCTAACCGCAGTTGCCGCAGGTGCCCTGCAATGGCTCACACCTGCAGCCTGCCCTGCAGGACTGGGCCATGGGTGCCTCCCGGCCTGGTGGTGCCTGGGAATTACACCCACCGCACAGCCTGCGGCAGTGACTGATGTGCTGGTACCACACGGGGTGCAATTGACTCTCCAGGGCTCCCGAGGGCTGAGGCTGAGGCTACCCTTCCCAGAAACCACATCGGAGCTCAGCCTCTGCATTTTGCCTCTCTGCTCTCCAGGTTTCTCCTGAAAACACATCCTCAACAAGTCACTGACACGTGACTCCCTGTCCTGGGCTTTGCTTCTGAGGGACCCAGTCTAAGACACCCTTGTGTTTTTGTAGGAAATTCAAGCATTTTCAAGAGGAAATTTTTACTGTAACCTAATTGTTATTGTATATGTTAACTTTAGAACAAACCCTCCCCCACTGCCTCCCCCGACACCTGTAAGAGGGTTCTGGATTCTCCTCCCTCAGACTCTGGTGCATTTTGCTTGCACCTCTGCCTGCTGCCGTCGGCCCACGGGAGAACCATATTCATCTCCTCCGATGAATTAGCATCTCCCAGATGTGCAGGGACCACAGCTTGTCCTTGCCCTGATCCCCACGTACCTTACTTTGTGACTTACACATGTTAGAAGCTCAGTAACCACTGGTCACCTCTGGTTAATGGAGTTGGATTAAATTCACAGGATTGAGAAATTCAGTCACATTCTCCTACTCTGTTGCCTTCCAGGCTTCTACAAACTGAAAATGCTTTTTCAACCCAGTAAATAATCAGAACTGACAACAGAAGTATTAACAGGACTTAGAGTTCTTGAATCTGCTAATAGTAACACCCAAATTCTTCCTGTGATAGTTGGCATGGATAATTCACACAAGGCGTGCAATCTGCCCAGTGTACACGTGTGTGTGTGTGTGTGTGTGTGTGTGTGTGTTGGGGGTGGAGGGGTGGGTGTCTCTTCCTGCTTCCTTCCTGAGGCAGCAGACAAACCCATCCTTACCTGCCCCTCCCCACTCTCTCATCTCCCCAGCAGCATCGCTGGGGCTCAGATCCCGGGGCCTGAGGGGGAGAGGCAGTTGCTGATGGGGCCCCTGTGACTCAGATTGTCAGGAATGTCTCTGAGAGGTAATTGCTAGTAATAAACAACAACGATATTAATAATAATCCTTGCTGTGTGCCTGCCCTGTTTACAGAGTGCATTTATAGCCTCTCTCATCTTCCTTCCTCAACGCAATTACGCTTATTCACGTAAAGCTAATAATAGCTATCAATTAATGAGCTCCTCCTGTATCCCAGGAAGCATTCTAAGCACTTTTCACACATTCTCGAATGTGATGCTCAGAAGGGCCTCGCGCTGGTGGCTGTGTGATGCCGAGTGCCTGCGACGCCACGCCCAGCGCGCTGCATCTGGCCGGCTCACCCCTGCCGCGTCTCTGCCCTCGCTTCCCCTTCTCGGTGAGGCCTTCCCTGACCCCCTGTTTTAAATTTCAACCCCCTCCCCATCCACCCACAACCCACTGCCCCTCCAATTCGTTCTTCTTCACAGTAGTTGCCCCCATCTGACATACTTATATACTTCACTTATTTATTGTCTGTTTTGTTTTCTGCTATATCTGCAAGACTTAGAACTGGGTGCCTGGGACATTGTAGGTGCCTGATAAATATTGGTTTAATGAATGAATGATTTAAATAATTGACAACCATGACACAGATTAAAGAAAGAGGTTCAGCAGAGATAAAATGACTTACCCAAGGCCAGGCACAGTGGCTCATTTAAACTAGCTCAAATTGCTAGTTTATTACTAGCAATTACTCTGGGAGGCCGAGGCGGGAGGATCACTTGAGCTCAGGAGTTTGAAACCAGCCTGAGCAAGAGCGAGACCCTGTCTTTACTAAAAATAGGAAAATATTAGCCAGGCATGGTGGCGCATGCCTGTAGTCCCAGCTACTTGGGAGGCTGAGGCAGGAGGATCACTTGAGCCCAGGAGTTTGAGGTTGCTGTGAGCTAGGCTGACACCATGGTACTTGCCTGGACAACAGAATGAGACTCTGTCACAAAAAAGAAAAATGACTTACCCAGGATCCTACAGGTAGTAAGTGACAGAGTTTATTCAAGGCTACCAAATCTGGCTAACCCAAAGTCCATGTTCTTAACCATTTAGATATTCAGTTAATTCAATCAGCATTCCTAACACCTCCAGCAAGCCAGGCCAGGGCCAGGCAGGATGGGTAAGACATAAGTTTTGCCTCCAAGGAACTCACGGTGGGAACAACCAGGTGAGATGGGGGCCGGGTGGAAGTAGGTGCCACTATCCCCACATTAATCGTGGAGGATGTTATGGTCCCCCCTCTGCACTGGGCCATTTGTGTGTCCATCTGCCTCCTCCTGCTGGACAGGGAGCCTGCGAGCCCCTTAGCAGTGGGGCCTGTAAGTCTCTCTGTACCCTGGTTTCTGTAAAACCCGGCTCTTTGTCCATGAAATATGTTTGTCGATTGAATGAATAAGAAAATTACAGCTTAGGGAGGCAAAGTAGCTATGTTGGGGTCTCACGATGCGTTATTGGTGAACCTGGTTCAGAACTACATCCTCGGTCTTCTGATTCTAAATGCAGCGTCTCAAAATCGTGTGTTCTTAGGTGTTGCTTGGCTGCCCTTCTCCCGTTTATTTAAACACAATTACAAATGACTGCAGACAATGTACAGTGCAGGAAAGAAACCTACTCCTTCTGCTGTCAGATAAATTTGAAAGATCAAAATAATGTGGTTTAGCAATTTGTTTGAATTGATGCCTAGCCTTCCAAAGCTTGCAGGTTTGACTTCGTCAAGTCAGGAAAAAAATAGCTATTTCCTTAAGAAAAGCAGTGTGGGGGAGTGTATCATTGTATGAGAGTTTCAGCAGAAGCGCTGTGTGCAGGCTCTGTCTGGGTCCCTGAGAGAAAGAGACAAAGAGGAGGCTCCCCCGAGGGAGCCGGTGACATGGTGGCTGTAGTGACAATTACTATAATGACAGATGTACTGATACTAGGAATGGCTAACAGTTTCCAGTGCTCAGTATATGCTGGGTACTATGCCAAGCTCTTAAATGTATTATTTCACTTAATCTTCACACTGACCTCTGCTATGGGTTGAATTGTCCCCCACAAAAATCCATACGCTGAACTCCAACCCACAGTACCCCAAATGTGACCTTATTTGGAAACTGAGTCGTTGCAGATGTAATTAGTTAAGATGAGGGCATACTGGAGTAGGGTAATCCTGTATAACTAGAGGCCTCATAAAAAGGGGAAATTTGGAGTCAAACACACTTGCAGAGATAGAGTCGATGGTGTACAAGCCGGGACCGCCAGTGATTGCCGGCCAACCACCCAAAGGCGGAGACAGGCGAGGCACTGATGCTCCCTCACAGCTCTCAGGAGGAATCAACCACACCGATACCACAGTTTCAGACTTCTGGGCTCCAGAATTGAGATAAGAAATGCCCGGTGTTTAAGCCGCCCAGTGTGTGGCACTTTGTCACGCAGCCCTAGCAAACCAGCACAGCCCCGCAAAGGGACGACTGTTGTTATCAGCATTTTGTGTGAGAGGTTAAAGAATTTGCCCAAGGTCATAGGACCGGTGAATGGAGAAGCCGGGGTTCGAACACAAGCACTCTAACTTTCAACACCCACTTTTACCATCATCCTACACCTGCAAAGGCTCTCCTCCGGGAGGGGGCAAAAGAACCCCAGCCAGAGAAGGCCAGCGTGGAAATAAACCAACGAGATCACATCCTCCACCCAGCTTCCCGGGGGGAGGGGGGACTCTGTGGCCCTTGGGGACATGCTAAGCAGAAGCCGGGGCTAAAGCCCGGCCCCGCATTTCTGGGCCAGCCTCTGTCCCCAGCGGCCTCCGCCCTCTGCGTGCGACCTGTCCGCTGCTCGGTTCTGCCAGCCAGCGCTGGGAGGGGCGCTGTGCATCTGACTCTCCGTTCCCCTGACCGGGACCAAGAAGGCATTTTACAACTCACTTTCCATGTTCTTATTTACTCATGTCTTTTAAAGCAGCATATACATTTCTATTTTGGATGACAAAAGTAATACATGTCCATTCCAGAAAATGTACAGATAAGTACCATAAAGAAATTACTCACCCAATAACCTCATCATTCAGACAGACCATGGGCACTTCATACTTAAATGTGATCTTTTTTTTTTTTAATTCCTTTACTATTTATTTTGGTCCCTCACACTATAAAGCTTTTCCTGTGACAATGGTTCTCAATCTTTCTAACCCTATCATCTTTTACTTGTGATAAAATATGTATAACATAAAATTTACCAATTTAACCATTTATAAGTGTACAGTTCAGTGGCAAGTGTACTTGCATTGTTGTGCAACCATCACCACTACCCCTCTCCAAAATCTTCTCATCTTCCCAAATTGAAAATGTGCACCCATGAAACCACAACTCCCCGGTGGATGTGATCATTTTAAAGCTATTATTTATTATAGGAGAGTTGATTTTATTCAGCTGTATATTTATTTTTAAAGTATTTTTAAAGATATCATAAATAGTTTGCTAATTTTAGAGGGAAACCGTGGTTGTTTGCAAGCTACCTCTAACCAAATAGATATTAGCCCAGCAAAAGTGTGGTTGCCTTTGCATACAGAAACCCAAGAATGTGCATTTTAAAATGTTGAAGATATAAATAGCAAGCAAACATTTTTAAGTAATAGAATTAAACATTAGTGATATCCCCCCGATTGATGAAAATACTCAAAGATACACCCAGATCCTATTTGAAAAACAAGTCTGAAGAGCTCTGTTAAACACCATGTGGATTTCTCTTGGTGCGAAGCCAGAACCCCCTCCGTGTGTGTGTCAAGGTGTGTTAGCCTGGGAGCTTGCTAAGCAGGAAGGAAGTTTGCTAAGATCAGGGGAAGACAGCTGACATGAATTTCGGCTGACAAGATGCACGGCTTTGAGCCCTGATGGATGCCAGCCCCGCCTGTGTGTGCTCATGCAGAGGTTACTCACACACACT
>CM052443.1:101961309-102087166 GCA_028533085.1 Varecia variegata | reverse complement strand
GGTGGTTACCGCTTTGCCAGTGGAATCATGTGAGAGTTAGGAAACTGTCTTCCCAAGGGTTGGAAAGGTCCCTGGTGCTTAAAAGTTTTTATTTCAGCTCCCTGCTATTAAAAGTATTTAAATAAAAATTACTACTGCCATTTACAGAGTGTCTGTTATGTACCAGAGCAGTCCTACGTCCGTAATTAAGAGATGTTCAAGAATTCGCCTGAGAGGGGCATGAGCCCAGGTTGGTGAGACTGAGACGCATCCTCCGTCCACGGCATCACCTGAGAAATCAAGGAGGCGGGGGGAGTTAAGACAGGTCTGTCTGCAAAGATGGACTAAAGAGTTTTTTGGGTTGTTTTTTTTTTTTTTTTTTTTTTTTGAGACAGAGTCTCACTTTGTTGCCCAGGCTAGAGTGAGTGCCGTGGCATCAGCCTAGCTCACAGCAACCTCAAACTCCTGGGCTCAAGCAATCCTCCTGCCTCAGCCTCCCGAATAGCTGGGACTACAGGCATGCGCCACGATGCCCGGCTAATTTTTTCCATATATATTTTTAGTTGGCCAGATAATTTCTTTCTATTTTTAGTAGAGACGGGGGTCTCGCTCTTGGTGGGGCTGGTCTCGAACTCCTGACCTCGAGCGATCCACCCGCGTTGGCCTCCCAGAGTTCTAGGATTGCAGACGTAAGCCATAGCACCGGCCTAAAGAGTTTTGTTTAAAAAGTGAAGGGAGGTTCTTTCTCAACCACACTCCACTCCGGTGTCACACCATCCAAGTTCTGAGTGCCGTTCCCTATGCTTTTTAATTAACTAATAAAGTCACTGCAGATTTAGAATGTTCACATGTAAATCTAGAAGTCTTTGACATTCTTCAAAGCTTGGCAGGAGATTGTTGAATTAGTTAGATCACCACCTTTGTCAAACAAAAAAATGTCCTCCTGTGGACAATGTTTGCATCTTTCCCACCCAGGAAAAGTGGTTCATTTACATAAAAGTGATCCTTTTGGAAGGTGTTCTGTGATTTTCAGTCGTCCCTAGAAATAAAATCACAGCTCCTGTCTCACCTTACGTTGAAGTGTTTTCACACTCCAGGGAGTTGCTTACCGTCACCTGAATATAGAATTCCGTGGGCGTTAGTTTCAAACTGATACTACTCACAGCTGTCTTCAGGATTTCAAAAAGGTGTCAAAGTGGCCTTGGAAGGTGTTTCTTCACCTGAGAACAGGTTGAGTGATGCCCCCTTTGCTCTGAAAGCCGCAGCGCTTTGGGTTTGCACCTTAGGGAAGATGCTTCCTGGGGCTTTCTCCCAAGAATTCCGTGGGATCCGGAATATTGTCTGTGCTGCTGCCTGATGACACAGAGCGTAACTATGAGAGAAAAGCAGAGTACCTTTAAAATAATTTTCCCCCTAATTTCACGATAATGGAAAGACAGGAAGGAATTTATTTCTGTATCAGAAGCAACATGCTATAGTGAAATAGCATGCACATTAAAATCAAACTTGCATTTGAATCTCAGCAGCCTCACTTACAATGACCTTATGTAAAGTACATAGCATTTCTCAGGCTCAATTGCTTGATCTGTAAAATGGGGGTTATCCCCTTACCACTTAAGTTTGTCGTAAAGATTCACTGATACAGTGTGTGTCAATTTCCTTGCATGTTGCAGAATTTTCGGTGGTTCTTGAATTGGCAAGAAGAGACAACAGCCCCTCTTTAAATTCCTGGTTTGTTTAGCCAAGCATATGGAAGCCAGCGAGACAGATGTAGAAGATGATGCTGTCTTTAGCCCCCAAGGTCCCTAATGAGGGACGCTCAGCTGCCTGTGACACTAGTCAGGTCTTGCTGGCTCAAGAAGCTTAATTTGGTGCTGCACCATAGCCCAGTTATAATTGGGGCTGACGTCACCATTCAGGAAAAACTTACAAAAACATTCTGTGTCCTTAATAAGAAATATTAACAGACCTCTAGCAGCCTTCTGATCCTCAAGCCAACAGCACCAGCAAACCCCCCCATTTTTGTGGGTGGAACACAGGGAGTAGAGTCAGGGTCAGGCCCCAGGGGCCTCACCTCTGTCCCCATCTTTCCAACACCCTGGACGACTTTGTCCCCAATATAGCACAGGACATGGGGGTGTTTAATAAATAGTCATAATGATGATGCTTATCTCCACTTTAATTCACATGTGTTAGTTCCATTATGGATTTTGTGCTCCTCACATTAACCAGATAAAGTCACAACCAATTTAAAAACAATTAGTTTGATTTTGCATCTGTGGTCCAGTGGGAGGCTATTCTTTCTCCAGTATTAATAATCGCATTGTTCAACTAATGAATTTTAGAGAGATCAGTAGTGTCTGGCCTAATGTGGCATTTCTCTTTTGTTCTTGTTTGTTTGTTTTCTTTTGTTTTTAGGGTCAAGTTGTGTTCCGGAACGGGGAGAGGATGGGCACCATTAAGTTTACTCAGTTTCAAGGTAGGCTTTTTGATGGTTATTCTTTCTGGTTGATGAAATGCATATTCAGGGATGTTGTTACTTATGCAATAAAATACATCGAAAGAAATTAAAGTATGATGTTCCAGACTAAAGAAGGTGGAGTCAATAGAAAACACCTCTCTGTGAGAGCATTAGTTACAATGTATTTGGAATATTTCTTCTCAACGGCATTACAGTCGGCCTTCCGTACCTGTGGGTTCCGCATCTGCGGATTCGACTAACTGAAGATAGAAAATATTCAGAAAAAAAAAAGCAGATTGTTGCATCTGTACTGAACATATACAGACTTTTTTCTTCTCATTATTTCCTAAACAATGCAGTATAACAACTATTTACATCGAATTTACATTGTATTAGGTAAAATTACAAGTAAATCCAGAGATGATTTAAAGTACACGGGAGGATGTGTGTAGTTTATTTGCAAATACTACCCCATTTTATATCAGGGACTTGAGCATCCGGGGACTTTGGTATCCTCGAGGGGTCCTAGAACCCATCCCCCTTGGATACCAAGGGATGACTATACTTCTCAGGCCTATTCCATCTTCCCATGTGACTCTGAGAAGCGTATGAAAGTATAGATGGTGGGGGTGAAGTCAGTTCTAGTATTCTGAGAAGCCTCTTAATGTTTTGGGTTTTTTTTTTTTTCCTTTTTTTTAGAGACAGGGTCTTGCTATATTGCCCAGGCTGGAATGCTGTGACTATTCATAGGCACAATCATAGCTCACTGCAGCCTTGAAGTCCTGGGCTCAAGCCATCCTCCCACCTCAGCCTCCCAGGTGGCTGGGACTATAGGCACATGCCGCCATGCCCAGCTGCTTTTGGTTTTGATTATAGAAATGTTCAAACAGACTCTAAAGTAGAGAGAACAGAGTAATGAACCTCCAAGTAAGTACCCATCTCCCAGCTTCAACCATTATCAGTATTTTGCCTACCTTGTTTTATCTTCACTCGTGCCATCTCCCCTTTTTTGCTGTAGTGTTTTATTTAAAGCAGCTCCTAGACATGATCTCATTTCAATCTATAAATACTTCAGTATGCATTTCTACCAGATGAGGACTTTTTAAACCATAACCACAATACTGTCGTCACACCTAAATCATTGAACAACAATTCTTAATATCCGCTAATTCCCAGTTGGTGTTGATCCCCTGGTCACCTCAAAGATGTCTTTGCAGATGGTGTGTAGGAGAATCCACACAAAGTCCATCAATTGCATCTGCTCAGTGCGTCTCTTTAGTCTCTTGTCGTCTCTTATAACCACAACTTTTTATAGGCCATTTATTTTTTGAAGAAAACGGGTCATTTGTTGAGCTTTGCTGCTGCTGTCAGAGGGGCCCCCGAAACCATCCAGACCAAGTTCCTTGTGTGATGTGGAGGAGACGGAGGGGGGCAGTGACTTGTCAGAACCCACAGGGCATCTGGGGAGCAGGCTGGGGTGTGACTGCTTCAGGCGGACCGGCACTGTCATTATCAAGGTTGTCAGCCAGAACTGCTTGATGGACCGTTCATCAGTACAATGTTCTTCGGCTCTGGGTGTTTCTGGAAAATCCAGAAACAAGAGCAGCACCTGCTGTGCCCGCTCACTTTGAGCAGATCCCAGAGTCTTCCAGGGGAAAGCAAGAAATTAAAGTGAGTTGCTCAGATTCGTTCAGACCAATCCCACCGGACTCAGATCAGTCAGGAGAGATGGTCCCTGGCGCTAGCGCTCCATAATGCAATCTCACAGATTTACCCATTTGTCTTCCCGTGGCAGGTAATTGAAACGCATGTCAGCTCTCTGGCGTGCACAAAAGATGTCATTTTAGGCAAACGTAATTATTTTCCCATTTGTTAAGACTTCTTCATTGGTTGAACAAAGTGAGCATCTTGGCAAAGATACTTACTTTTTTTTTTTTTTTTTGAATGATTGCAACTAAATTCTGTTTTCTCATTTCCAGTTCTCAAATTATATCATTCTAGGAGAGTATTTTGTAAAATATGGATTGGCTGATCACAGCTACCAGTGTATGCCAATTTTATTGCCTCTTTTTCCCCAAAATTAGGTTTGAACACTAACACCAGTGACTGTTGAGGCATATCGGATTTGCAAGGAAGGCAGTACAGCAACAGTTGTTCAGAGCTTGGGCTTTGTGGTCTGGCCCACCTGGGCTCAAGTTACTTGCTGTAGAACGTCAGGCCTCTCTGGGCCTCATCTGTAAAATGGGAATATAATCCTACCTACCTGCTTGGGATGTGGGAAAAACTAAATGAGATAACATGTCAATATGTATAATATATTTTTTGCTCAGCAAGTAAGTAGCAACTATGATTAGCACTTTGTCAAAATTATGACAGTTTTCTGGGGCAAATCCAGATTTACCTAGAGTGTTGAAACCCCCGGGTGCGTTTTTGTCTGCCATCTACCCCTAAAGCTGCTCCCACACTTAATGATTTGTAGGGTGTCATGCAGGGCAGAGCCTTAGGTGTCAGTGGGGACCCCAGGTGTCAGTGGGGACACGCAGCTGGCTAGTGGGTCTCAGCTTGCTCCTCCATGTGGTCACGTGGACACCATGCCTGAGTTTGCGCCCCTCACCTTCCCCATTTCGTGTCTGGATTTAATTGAGTGTCACAGCTGGGCCTTCAGGCACCCTGTTCACATGTTTTTAAAACAGACATTTATCCTGATAACCTGTCAGAGGGATCTTGCAAGCTGCCAGAATGCAGGGGCATGTGTGTATCAGCTCAACAGTGAGTTTTCCAAATTTAAGGGTTCTCAGAGGTGCCTTTTCTACCAGGATGGAAGGGCCCTGAACTACTGAATTGGCTATGCAAGCTGGAAGGGTCCTGGTTATCATTTCATTTCACAGAGGGGAAACTGAGGCCCAGACAGGGGAAGGGATTTGCGTGGGGCTGGCCTTGACTCCCTGTGGGACCGTGAGTTCATTCCTTCCCTTCTCCGGGCCCCTGCTTCTCGCTCCCCTCAAAAAGGGGCTGGGTGCAGACTCTGTCTTCTGGAACCTTCCAGAAATTTACCCACAGGGTGGGCCTGCCCCCCACCCTGGGCTTACCAGCCCCTAAATTGCCTCATGCCAGTTACCTTGATCTTGCAAAAGGCCTCTGCATGGGTTACTGTGTTGTCTTCTGCTGTGCCCTTGACGCCCTCTGTGTCCTGTGTGTTCCTCCGTCTCTTGCCTCCTGCCCGCCTCTCTCACTTGGAGGGGACAGTGGAGCAGCAGCCCCAGGGCAGCGCTGACTCACAGCCAGCCTCTTGGCCAGCACCGGGGTAAAGGCCCCTTTCCGGGGGCTGCTCCCTGGCTTGCCCCCGGCTGCCTCAAGTGCTTGCCTTGGCAGGCAAATTCTTGGACCTTGGAAGTAGGCTCGCCCCACCCTCCCTCTGAAGATCTTATGAGAAACTTTTTCAGCTTCTCATTTGCACTAAGGTCCTGGCGCCTTCTAAACCCTTTTATCTATTGGAGAAGAAGTATTTTTTTACGAGTCTCTGCTAATTGCTTGCAAAACTAAAGCATAGAGTAGTTGGAAATAGGAGGCAACTTGAGGTAAGGAAATTGAAAGGGGAGCCAGAAGCACAATCCTTCTACATTTTCTAGGCTATAGGCTTGGTACCCACAGTGCCTGGCACGTAGCAGGCCCCCAGGAAAAGTTTATTGAATTAATTTGGGTGTCAAAGACCTGGATTCAAGTCCTTGCTCTGAAGCTCACCAGAGTGTGATCCTGGGCAAGTCACTTTATCTGCCTGAGCCCCAATGCCCTCCTCTGGGAATGGGATGACACCAATGCCAGCCTTACCTGCCTCCCGGGCCGTTGTAAGGGCCAGATGAGCTCATGGGCTGTAAACTCTCAAGCTCCGAAGCCCCAGTCACATTGCTAGCCTGCGCCTGGCTCCCGGCTGGCTCCTGGCAGATGTTTACTGGACTAGTTAGTGAAAGTGTGGACTGCATTGCAACCCCAAGCTTGACATGTATGACTTGTGGAAATGTAAGGACTTTTTCATTTACCATTGTTTTCAGGGACTCGATTGAAGGCAGAGTGCTTGGCAAACAGCAGTGAGCCCTCACCACGGAAGTGGGAACTGGAGCTAAGTCGTGATGGTGGCCATTGCTGTGCCAGACTGGAAAAATTTTGTTTTTCTTTATAATATACAAGTGCTGGATAGACAAAACTGTTTTAAAATAATACACCAAGGCTATCCCTAGGTCCTCATTAAAACTGAGGTATTTTGAGTCCAGGGAGGGTTTCAGCGCCCTGAGGACAGTCTTCCTCATCCCCGGTTCCCCCATTTACTCAGGTTTCCAGGGCCCCCAAAGTCCTCGCCTCTCCTCCAGCCCACGGTAGAGGGTGGGTGTGGTGGGTGCCATCAGCAGCCCTCCCGTGTCCCCTGGCAATCCACCCCTCCAGGACAAGTGAAACAGCACCTTGCCGAGGGCACCTGCAACTCTTGGCCTGCTCCAGGAGCTTGCAGCTGTCCTGCATCAGTGACAGGTGAGCGGTGGAGGATAAATACTGCAGCATCCTTTCCCTGCAGGTGAGGCTCCTGCAAGGTGTGTTCGACCCTTCTCCCAGAGCTCCCCCGTTGCCCACACAGAAACCTGCTCCTTCATGCACCTTGTGCTCTCTCTCTTCCCTGTCTCACCTCCCCACGCCCCTATCAGTGTGTCCTAGGGTCACCTCCCAGGTACACGCATGCATTCTTCCCCTCGTCTGAGGCAGGCACTATTCTAAGGGACCCACTCGTGGTGGCAGTAAGGCAGGCATTGGCACCTGGCTGGGCACACACCCTGGGCCTAAACCCTGTGCTTCTCCCTCCTGCCGTTGCTGATTTCCAGTGTAGATGAGGATGAATACTATAGAATTGGCTGTTTTTTCCCCTTAAGAGAAAAAAAAGAATCCATGTTACTGCCGAGGTCTAAACATGGCTCAGAATTTGCAGCAGGGAAGGAAGTTGCGCGAAGCCATGATTAGAGCCTTGTTTGTGCTGTTCTTAGAGAAAACTCAGCATCTGCCACTCTAACTCCCCATTGCTGCCTTCATTAGGCCTATTTGTGAGGATCTCGGGAAGGATAATGTGCTGAATTTCGCACTGCTCCTGCGCGACACAAAGGGGCACCTGACTTGCGGGGAAGGGGTCTTCCTTCCCTCTAATGACATAACTGTCATTCAGAACGTACCTGGTGAAATGGGGGCTTGTCCTTCCCATTCACAGACATTAATTACCGTTTGATCCTCGGGGTGGCAGATAGGGCTCTATTCAGCGCGCACTTCCTGAGCATCTGCCAGGCGCCTCACCGTCCTCTGGGGGAGCCAAGTTGAATGAGATACAGTGCCTGCCCCCCAGGGGCCTCGTAATCTCTGGCCCGATGCCAGTGCTTATCAAAGCAGGAAGATAATTTCCCAGAACCTTCTAGAAAACTTTCAGAGCTAGTTCGAACCTCGTTTGAGACTCTCGAGGCTGATTTTTAATGTCCTGCCTCTTCTGTCAAGGCTTGCACGGCCGTTTCCTTCTCCAAGCCGGGGGTCTGGAAAGGCCACTCAGCTTGGTGTGAGGCCCTGCAGGAGGACACATGTGACTGTGGATGCGGTGGGGCTGGTGGGTGCCCAGCCTTGACGGCCCCGAGCCCTCGCGGCCAGGGCTTAGCTTTCAGACCGCCGAGGAAGGCGGGGCAGAAGACAGAATTATTTAGCAGACATTGTGTTCCCTTGAGCCATCCACTCTCCATGTTGAAGGGAGTCCTGACTCTCCTATATACGGCATTACCTCTGCTTGAATGCCTCCAGTGATGGGGAACTCATTTCCTCTCCCATGGAAAGTATACAGGCTTGAGGCAGATATTCCTGATCACTGCTGCCCAGGCAATGGAGCTTCATCTCTCTGAGCCTTCTTTTCAGAGTTTATTCAAATATAATAAAATAAAAGGTGATCATGTTCCTTGCGTGCAGAGTGACAGTGAGAATTCGATGATGCGAGACTGTGATGTTCCTGGCTCGCTGTTGGCACAGAAAAGGGCCATGGCAACTGTTGACTTCCTTCTCCTCTCGTGGGCACTCTAGACAATGACCCCAGATCTACCCTTCTCCAGAATTGCTTGAGAAAACCGCAATCTCCCTTCCTTAGTACGTACTTCACGCTCCTCATTTCATGGGGCTGTCAGCGTCATTGATCCACAAAAGCCCCTCCTGTTTATTTATCCCTTATTTCCCTGACTTATTCCCAAGCCCCACTCCCACCTCCCCAGGAAAGGCAAACATCCTAAGTGTTTAATACATGCATGTGTTTGTATGTGTTCTTGCAGAATGTGTGTTGCTATTTCATGTGCGTATATTTTGAGTTTACATTAGTGCAACTGGATTCTGTATCTTTTCTGTTTTGTTTTGCTTTTCCCCACTCAGAACTTTGTTTTGAAAGAAACCTCCATGTTCTGGGTGGGCATCCAGGCCATGGCTTCTCCCTGCTCCCTCCCTGGGGTGTGCCCCCCACTTCACCCATCCCGCCTCCCACCGACAGACTCCCAGAACACCTTCACCTACCCCCCACAACAAGTAATAAATATCCTCATACATGTCCCTTTATGGACCCAACTGGGAATTTCTGTGGGACAGATGTCCAGGAGCAGAATTGTTGGGTCAGAAGGTGTGTGCACACTGACTATGCCAAAAACCTGCCAGGTTGCTCTTGGGAATGGCCACGCCCATAGCCACCCCCCCTCACAGGAGGCTGCCTGTGTCCCTGCCTCCCACCCATGTTTGGTGTTTCTCAGATCGCTCATTTTTTTTGACAGTCTAAAGGTATAAAATAATATTACATTGTGGCTTTAAATATCATTTGTCTGATGAGTTTGGGCATTTCTTCCTGTGCTTACTTGCCATTTGTTAGTTGTCTATTGTAATCCTTTGACCATTTTTATTTTGAGGTTACTGTTTTTTTCTTCTTGGCATGCAAGCGTTCCTTATATAATGCAGATATCAATCCCTTATTGGCTTTAGGCTTTGCAAGTACCTTATATTTCCTCCTAATACCTTCTGCAAATACCTTCTATTCTGTTGCTTGTCTATAAACGTCGAGTCCTTGTTGAACAGAAGCTCTTAATTTTGATGTGGATAAATTTGTTGTTGTTGTTGTTGGTCCTATGGTTTGCACTTTTAAAGTTTCTCAACTATCATTTCCTGGCACTCCTAGGAAGGGACACCCTGCGTGCCAGGGCCTGGCTGGGCACTGGGGGTGCTGAGAGGGGTAAGAGGCAGCCCCTGCCCTTGGGGCGCTCCCAGTCTAATGAGGAGCAGACACGAGACCTCAGCAGGGTGTGATTGGTGCTTAGCGATGGCACGGGAAGTCGTGGGCATTCAGAGGAGGGCGCTGGCGGAATCCATGCAAAGGAGGGAGGACTAAGACGAATTCTGAGGGACTTGTGGAGTTAGCCAAGAGGAGGAGAGAGAATTGCTCCACGTGCGGACAGCCTGTTGTGTGTGACCTGCGTGCCCTCAGGGACTTAGCACTCACTCCTGGGCCAGTTTGCCTAAACCAATGGACAAATCTGCCCTGCAGGGTTATTTATATCCCAGAGCATTTGGCCAATGTCCACCTTACCTTGGCCTGTTAAAAGTCTCAAAAGAAAGGTCAATGAACCTAACTCATTTAAAATGTGGCAATGGCATATTGTTTGTGACAATAGAGAAGAGTGTGTATGCAGGGTCCATGATGCCAAGGGAGTACAAAGTCCATCTCTGTTCTGTGCTGCTAAGAGCTGAGGCTAGGAGGAGGGGTGACCAGAGCCTGTCCGAGGCGATGACGAGATCAGGTAGGTAGCAGTGAGAAACCTCTTCCTGAGGAATGGCTGTTCATCCTGGAGAAGAGCAGAGTGAGGCCCACGGTCAATGGATTATTACCATGCATGTATTAAACACTTAGGATGAGGGCACAGCCAGGACCACGAGGAGGTCGCAAGGAGAGGGTTCAGCTTGGAATGAGGAGGATCCTTCCCAGCAGTTGCAGAATCATTGACCAGGAGTTGGGGGCTGCAGAGAGCTCCCATGCAACCCAGTCGCTTAGCAAGTCCCAGGCAGGGGATGGGACTTCCCCAGAGCTATTCATGGAGGTGACAGCAAAGCCAACATTAGCTCCAGGGCTCCTGTCTCCCAGCTCAGAGCTCGTTCCTATGCCTGAGTTTGGGATTTTGCCAGGGGGTCCTAGAATTGAGTAGGGTCCTAGAATTGAGTAAGTTTATAGAATCTTTTGAGTTTCCTTGAGCCAAGCTCATCTTTTGTTTTACACCCCAGAGTTACACATTGAGTCTCAGTATGTGTGTTTTTAACAACGGTTAAACTCTAAAGGACACATATGCTTCCCTCATTTGGAGCCAGAGCCAAGTGAGAAGAATAGACATTTAGGTGTATGGTGAGCAGAGCCCGTGTGGCAGGGAGCTGGAGACCCAGCACCTTGTCCTCCTGCCTTGGAGGATTCAGTCCAGGAAAGAGGCAGACTCAGTCCAGGCCCGAAGACCCTGCCCAGCTGTCCCACAGATGTCCCTAGGCCCATGGCCAATGAATATTTTCAGACCAGACTTTCTTTTCAGCAGCCCAATTTTTACCAATAGGACCTATTTTCTTTACATACCATCCAAATCCAAAATTTGAAATAAAGAACACACCTTTTAAAAAGAACACTTTTTTTTTGGCACTACAAGAAGGAGCCAATATTAATCTGCAGGAAAGGAGGTCCTTTGTTTCATGGTAGTTTTAGCCTCTGAGAACCAGAAAACTTTAGTGCTAAAGGGCCCTCATTCTAATCAAGTGGTTCTCAACCCTGGGCTATACATTAGGGTCGGCTTAGGGAAGTTTAAAAAATATTGCTGCCCACGATCCACCCTTCAGCCCCCAAGGGTTCTAATATAATGAGTTTATTCAGAACCCTAGCATCTGTATTTTCTAGAAGTCCCTAGGTGACTCTAATGCCTGGCCAGAGCTGAGAACCACTGGAACCCCTGCAGGATAACTTGCAGATGGAGAAACAGGCCAGAGAAAGGGAAAGGTCACCCAGCGAGTCAGTGGCAATCTGCAGCAGCGTCTGTGGGGCAGGGGGCCGGCCAGTGACAGACACAATGCCACAACCCCTCTCCCTCTGCTCGAAACCCTCTGGTCCATAGTCCCGGGTCTGCAAGGCCCAGTCTGTATCCAAATAAGTGGTCGACCTTGTTTGCACAATGGAGTTAACAAGGAGCCCAAGAGCTAACAGTTGAGAGTGGTGGGTGCCTATCATGGAAGAACAGGGGGCCACGATCCTTCTAATTTTATCAGGAATAAAATAACTATAATTTATTAAACACTGTGAGTTAAGCTCCAGACTAGAACCTTTGCATATATTCTCTTTAACCCTCATTGCAACTCTGAAAGTTCCTGGTTTACAGTTACAGTTACCCAAGATCAGAGATTATGGTTTTTTTAAAATGATTTTTTATCTTTAGTCTTTCGCATGGAGCCTGGAATGTAACAGGTGTCCAATAATGTTTGGTGAATGAATGAATGAATGAATGAATAAAGTGATTAAACTAGAGGATTTGGTGTAAACATCTCTTCATCGTTCCAAGTGCCCAAGGCCACCTAGGTCAAGGATGTGGGGATAACTTTAACTTGCCACCACCTGCAGTGTGTGGCTTTTGAGGGATTCTTTATCATGAAACACCTCAGGCTGGGCCTGGCATGCAGTAGGCACTCAATAAATGTGGGATGAATGACCAACAGCCCTGCTCAGTCTGAAAGTAAAAGTGTGCTGCATTCAGAACTAGGGGGGACCCAAGTTCAGACGCCCGCTCTGTCGCTGCCTGGCCTGTGGCTCTGAGCGGTGACTTTAACCCAATTGAGGCTTCTCCCTCCTCCTTAGACGGGTGAATTATGCCCAACTCATGGTTTGCATGAGCATTAAACGCAGGAACTTGTGAAGCGCCTGTGAGCCTCCAAGTGCTGCCCCTAGGGAGAGATTATGGTGATTATGGTCGTGGTGGGAAGCTGAGTATTATCTCAGTGCCATGGGACGGTGCCCACAGCGGGGCGTGTGAGCCGGAGGGGCGGGCTGTGTGGCCGGGGCGCGGGAGGGTGCCGGCCGCCCTGCTCCCCGCTCCTGATGATTAATTCCAATCAGCCTGCATATTTCATGCACTGCCGCCCACGCCAAATAAATAAATCAGGGCCTCCTCCTCTGAGCGGCGGGAGCTGACTGGGGCATCTGGGGGGCTGAGGACTTCAAAAGGCCAGAGCAGGGATGCTGGAGCCCCCAGCAGAGTCTGCTAATGTGACATTTAGGAGCCAGGTGACCCAGGCAAGCGGCAGCTGCCTACACAGTGTGATGCCCCCCAAATGGCAGGGACCCTTGCGGGAGAAGGAAGTGACTTTTACAGTCCCTGTTTCCCCCACACACGGTCAAAGTAACACGGGCGGAAGTGTGTCCTGAAGGATTCCCTGTTCCGTTTGCTGAATGCTCCTAAGGGCCCAGCAGTGCCCCTGCATTTCTGCAAAGTTCCCTTAGAGCCAGGGCCCCACGAGGCAGCTCCTCTGGGTGCACGCTTGCAATTCCTTTCTAACCTCTGGGCATTTTGCTGGGGATCTGCCTGCCCCTCTTGGGAGCCTTTCACTGGGGACAGTGGACCCTCCTCTCTGCAGTTCCCACATTCAGGAGGCACAGGTGGCCCATGGATGGGCACCTCGGCACAGAACTGTCACCTCTCAGGGATCCCATCCAGGTAGCCCCATGTTAGGGAAGAGCATGGGCAGCAGAAAAAATCCAGGTTTGAATATGGGCTCTGCTTTTCCTGCCAGTGGGGCCCTGGGCACAGCCACAACCTGTCTGAATCTCCATTTCCTCGTCTTTAAGGTGGGACTGAGACCACCTGCTCCACACGCTGTTAGAGCTAAACCAGAAAATGTACGTAAAACAGCACAGATCCAGACTCGCTACCGCGGCTCAGTAAATGCCATTGGCCCCTCCCCGCCTGCTCCCCAACCTTGTCAAAGCCTGCTCTGGGGGGAGGAAGCTCCACTCTCTGTTCTCACACTCCACCCCTTGCTCCCTGCCTCTAACCCCTACGTTTCCCTGAATCTGCTTCATCTGCGGTCACCAGTATCCCCCAGATGCCAAACCCACTGACCCCCGGCTCAAGGAGCTCGTGTCTGCCTCTCCCTGGCATTTCTGGCCAGCCCCACTGTCAGAGTTGCTGTTCTGTGGCTTTCAAGGTGCCCACTGTCTCCCAGCACCCTGCTCCTGGCATCCTGTCCACCCCCTGGAGCCTGTGCTGGGTCCTCTCCTCTTCTCACGTGGCTCTTTCCCTGGGGGTCTCATCCCTGCCCCCCGCTCCAACTCTCAGCTTCCATGCGACGGCACCAAGCCTCTCCCCCAGCCTGCACCTGTCCCCTCGGTCCAGACTCAAGGGCGTCTCCACCTTGATGATCCACAGGCTCCTCAGACACAGCACATCCAAGCCAGAACTCCTCATCTTCCCCTCCCTATCTGACTCCCTCCTGGATCCCCCCCGCCCAGGGAAAGGTGCCTGAGCCCCCGTCATCCCCACCAGAATCTCAGGTGACTCGCTTGCTGCCCTGGTCTTCATCTCCCATTTGATCCCCCAGTTGTTTTGGTTTTACCTGGAAAAAAGAAACCTTTGTCAAATCTGACCCCCCTCTCCACTCCGCCTACCACCACCCTGGGCCAGTCCTCATTGTTTTTATCCCTGACAGTGACCAAAACAATGAAGTAAGCCTACCAAGAATAGTCAGGAGGATGAAGGCAAATTCAAATTCACACTTGAGTTTGAAAACACACTGAACAAGTGCATAGGAGGGAGCCAAGGACAGTGGGAAACTGCTTGGTGTGACGCAGCAGAGCAATGTAGCTCCTGAAAGATGCTAATCCCACCTAAGGATGCATTAATAGGAATATAATGTCCAGAATGAGGGAGGGGATAGTCCACTCTACTTGCTGCTTACCAAATCATACCTAAAATGCATTGATCAGTCTGTGAGTCTACGGTCTATCAGAAATACAGTGACACTGTGGGATGTGGCTCAAGGAGGGGTCTGGGTGGGGTGGAACATAGAAATGATGTTCTGTAAGGAGGGGTTGGGGGTTGGTGCTGGAGGATGATCTGTCTTTGTCTTTGAGTGTCTGGGGTTGCCTTGGGGTAGAGGGGGCAGAAGTGGTCCATGTGGTCCTAGAGGACAAAGCCAGATGAGCAGGTGAAAGTTACAGGGAGCTCAGTGACCAGGAAGAACTTGGTAACAGGCAGAGTCCAGCTATAGGGGGAGGGGGCTCCTACCCTTGAGGTGTGCAGCAAAGACAGACAACCAGTTCACGAGACAGCGCGAGAGGATGTTCCAGCCCAGATCAGGTTGAGGGTTTGGGGATTCCAACTGGGAGGGGCATTGGAGGGAAAAAAAAAAAAAAAAGGCCTACAAGAATATGGCCAGGGCCTGTGGGGGAGAAGAGCTGGGACAAGAGCTCCCAGACACACGCCAGGACGCTGATCTAACTGGCCGCTGCCTCTTGCTGCCCACAGACAGCAGGGAGGTGAAGGTGGGCGAGTACAACGCCGTGGCCGACACGCTGGAGATGATCAACGACACCATCAGGTTCCAAGGTAAGGCAGGGGGGCTTCTCAGAGGAGGGGGCCTGCTCAGTGGCTCCAAGCCTGGATGTTGTCTGAGTTTGGGGGACGAGCTCAGAGTCCCTGGCTTCATGAGGTCGAAGGGACGTCCTCAACACAAACACTTGCTCACTGCATACGGGGCCCCAGTCACTTACTTGGGTGGCAGGTCCGGATGGGTCACTGGGATTTGCATGAAGTGCTCGCCAAGGTATCTAAACCATTTGATGGTCAGGAGTAATTCTTTTTAAATGTGTCCCAGCTAGATTGAGCTCTGTAACCTCCTCTGGAAAAGGGTTGGGTTGGGTTGGTCTTCTGTTCACACCTCTGCCTGGGTTCAGCTCTCAGCCTCCCTCACCCGGACCCCTGCACCAGCCCGCAGGGGTCTTCTCAGAACTGGTCTTCACCCCGTCAAGTGCATTCTGCCCTCAGCAGCCAAAGTGCCTTTGCTGTCCTGCCAGGCCTAAGATGGCCCACTGTGCCCAGAGCCTTGCATGGTCTCCCTGCGGCCCCAAGGCGTCCATCAAGGGACCCCTCCCCAACTCTCTGTCTCCCTCTCAAATCTCCCCAAACTGCTTCCGGTTCCTCCCATGTGCTGAGACACCACCCTGCCTTGGCTCATGCAGCACCCTCTGCCCATGCTGCCCTTTCCCGCTGTCTTGTGGTCACAGCCAACTACTCTGCTCACTTTCCAAGACTCGGCTCCCACCTCATCTCCTTTCCGTGGCCTTTGCTGACTCTACCAGGCTGCACTGGCCTCTGCTCCCTGCCCCGTGCTCAGGCCTACCTGTGCCCACGGTGACCGCAGCCCCTGGACCCCACTGTCACTGGAGGCAGTTTACACAGTGGCCAGAGCACAAGCTTCAGAGTTAGGCAGATCTGGGTTCAAATCCTGCCAGCTTTGCCATTTAACACCACTGAACTGTCGCCCCCTCTGTCAAATGGGAATGATCTTATCTTCCCAGGAGGCTGTTGGGTGGATCAAGTGAGAAAATCTCTGTCAAGTGCTCAACCTGTGGCAAGCACTCAATAAGTGAGATTGCCTATTATGGCTTTTTCCCTTTTTTTTCCTTTTTTCCCGATTATGGCATTTTTTCCTATGGCTGGTGTGTACGTTCCTTGAGGAAAGGGACTGCGTCTTTTTCATCTTTGTGTCAGTGGTGCACAGCCCTGGGCCTGACCGGTGGAAGGTGATTAGTAATGATGAACAATCATCATTAATGATGGTGAATGATGAATGAATGGACTGGACGAAAAGCAAGAAGGAAGACTCAGGACTGCTGCTGTTTCTAACACTCTGATAAACCGTTAGAATTTGACTTCCGTAACATCTTAGTGAAGAGGCACCTGTGGAGGCACCAAAGGAGACGATGTGGGAGCCGAGCCGTGGAAAGTGAGTAGAGCAGCTGGCTGTTGACCAGGAAGACAAGCAGGAAAGAGTATTATGGGCAGAGGCACCAGGGTCTCACTCTGTCACCCAGGCTAAAATGCAGTGGCATCATTATAGCTCGCTGCAACCTCAAGCTCCTGGACTCAAGCGATCCTCCTGCCTCAGCTTCCCAAAGTGCCAGGATTACAGGAGTGAGCCACTATGCCCATCCAAAAAGATGTCAATTTTCTGAAGTTCTTTCTACATCATGGTCCCCAAACTCACTAGTGGCCATATCACCTTTGATTCAGACCTCAGCCTCCTTCCTCAGTGCCCAGAGAGGGGCTTGTTTCCAGCCAAGACCTCATGGGCGCCCCCGGGACTGCTCTTGCATTTGGGAGCCTGAAGGAGGAACCTGAGCCAGCTCATGCAGTCCAGAGTTTGGGGGAAGGATGGGGTGTGAGGCAAAAGTTTCCAGACGTTGGGCTTTCACTTCTGGAAGCAAGAAATGATGTGACCTGTGTCACCTTGTGTCTGCTTTAGCCCTGACTGTCGGCCCTTGATGTCATACTTGTAAATGTCACTTTACCTGGAACTGCTTAAGGCTTTACATGAACCACGCCAGCAGGTTCTTAACTGTTTTTGAACCTGGCAACTTCCCTAGATTTCTCAGATGGATCAAACTCCTTTTATCCACTGAATGTTTCTAAACACATTTGAACTTGCTAGCAAAGTGTTTTAAACCCAGATGTTTGGGGGAGTTCTCCCTCCCTGCTGCCACATCTGCCCGCCCCCTGCTGTCTCTTGCCCCCTGGAGAGAAAGCCCAAAATTTTCACAATGTCACAGCAGAAACCTGGCCTGAAATTGCCGCTAAGAAAGAAGGGATCTGCAAGAAGCTGGGGGAGACCCTGCATCCCTCATCCCAAACCAGCCTGTACCTGCTGAAACAGCCAGGACAAGTTTGCCACCATGTGGAAAGATGCGTTTGCTCTGAAACCCCCCGGGATCCCCCACCTTCCTGGTGCCCTTGAAGAAGGCGTAGGGCACCTCTGCAGTCACATGGAGAAATGGAATCCTACAGTTTCAGTCCAGTTCTGGCACAGCAGCGGGAGGAAGGTAGCTTCTGCCTCCCACAGTTGGTGACTCTTATGGAAACGAAAAGCCAGATAGAGGCTTTAGAATGACCTTGAAGCAGAAATTCCACAGCCAGAGCACATATGTGTCACCATGGAACTGCCAGGCAAGGTGTCCGCCCTGTTGAGGAGGGATCCCTTATCATGTCTGTACAGGAGCAGAGTCCTCGAGGTCAAAGCCAAGTTCTTCACCCCCGATGGCACCCAGTGGAACCCACTCACATCACCCAACCCTGTACCTTCCAAGCCATTGTTACCTTTGGGGATAAATGATGGTTTTTCACCAGTGTAATTAGACCAAATCAAATTCTAGTCTTCTAACGGCTATTAAATGCATCACAAATCCCTTATTGATTCTATTTAGAGAAAGAAATAAGTCCTGGCTCAGGCTCCCCGTTGGGCAGACTGGCCAACTGCCGGATCGGGCTCACCCGGTGAATAGATGTGCCTTGCACGGAGCTTGTGTGCAGGGGCTTGGCTGGGTGTCAAGGACACCGAGGCAGAGATGTTCTCGGGGAACGACTGTGTGCTGAGCTCCGCTGATGTCTTCTTCTTGGCCTCCTAGGATCCGAACCCCCAAAAGACAAGACGATTATCCTGGAGCAGCTGCGGAAGATCTCCCTGCCTCTCTACAGCATCCTGTCTGCCCTCACCATCCTCGGCATGATCATGGCTAGCGCTTTCCTCTTCTTCAACATCAAGAATCGGAATCAGAAGTAAGTCCACCCAGGCCCTCCTCTGGGACAATGCTTTCTGGATTAACAAGCATCATGTGACAGATTCACCAGGGGCACAGAAGGTTTTAGGGCAGAGTTTCCCAAAGTGTTACTCAGTCCCTAGGATGTTTCAGGTGCTGTGCACACACACACACACACATGCACATGCACACGTACACAGAGGTAGAACTGTTGGTTACACAGGAGCGTGGTCAAATAAAAATAAGTTTGGGGAAGGCTGAGTTAAATAGAATTGAAGGGTGCAAGTCCACAGGCCTTGTCAGAGCTTTGGGATGGGCCAGGAGGAGGAGAGAGAGAAGACAGAATTCCCCAGACACCTGTGGGAATCACTGCTGGAGGAGGTCCTGGGATCCTGGGACGAGGACTCCCATTGGTACAGCACGTTACCACCTGGGAAGGCCCTCTCTCCTCCTGTCACAGAGGAGAGCCCCAAGGCTCAGTGACGGAGCCACTGTCCACATGCAGCAGAGCAGCCTGTCCCCTTGTTCTCTTGCCTTGATTTCTTTTACCCACCACATGCCCTTAACTCGCCCAGCGAGAGAAGCTCCGCTGTGTGTTATTCTGGTCTTTCGTGGGTAGAACAGGCCACCACTCCAGGCGGTGGTGTTTACCAGGCGCAGCTAGCTTCTTTGGTTTCCATAGCAAATCCCTGAGCCCAGCGCTCTGCCTTGTGGGAGAGGCTGAGCCAGAGCTCAGAGTGTGGGCTGTCGTGGGGACAGCCTCAGTGACCACCCACGCAGCTCTGCAGCCCTGCCATCGTCCCCAGAAACCACGTTGCATGACTTCACAGGCTGCCAGGAACAAGCCTGATTCCAAGGGAGACAGTTTTTGGGGGGGGGGGGGTTTCCCACTCCCTTCTTGCAGTTGAAGAACTTGGAGGCTCTAGGCGTGTGTGTGTGTGTGTGTGTGTGTGTGTGTGTCTTGGTTGGGTTTTTGGTAGCAACTGCTCAGGTCAAACCTATTTCCTAAGAACAAAAAGGAGTTTTATTCTCCTGTTGTTTTATTTAATTTATCACAAATAACACATACAGTGCCACAAAAAAATTGAAGCAACTTTTGTCTATTCCATACAAACTTTAAATGATGATCATACCTGTTAGCATTTGGCACAGGGCTTGGCTACATAGCTCTCAATTAATGTTAGATTGCCTTCCTACGTGCCTCAAGAATTCCCCTCAGAACAGCAAGTTGCCCCAGCGTAAGACTAAATCCTTGTATTGCTTAACTAGCCCCTCTTGGCCTTCCCGGGTGAAATTACCATTGCTCTTTCCAAGAGGCTGGCATCCAGGTGAATTTTTTGACTGGCTTGGCTTTTAAAAAATCTGCAAAGAGACAGGAAATAAACATCGCTGGTTCCCAGTTCCTCCCCCAACTTCTATCTTCCTAAACGCTACCCATCCTGTAAGGGCCTCCTCCGGGAAACGTGTCCCCTCCCCACGCTGCTATGGTAGTGAGAATGAAGACAGCTTAGCACTTCCTGGTTTACAAAAGGACCTGCAGGGACTCAGCGTGTCTCAGCTTCACATGTGCTCTAGGCAACACAATCAGTTCTCTCATGATGCAGGTGAGGAAACTCAGCCAGGTGAAGTAACTTGCCAAGGGTGCACTTCCGTAGGGTGGCAGGGACTAAGCTGTCACTTACACACAACATGTTTAAAATGTGAAGGATTAATAGAACCGCTGAATGCAAAAGAAAATCTTTGGGGAACAATTGTCCATAATTGCAATCTGCAAAAGAGCACCCAGACCATTGGGCACCTGGAAACCTAAGACATTCTGAACTGATGGTGCTGGGGAAACCAGGTACCTCTCAGGCAAATTGCAGCCCACTTCTGGTTTCACGCAGCCCTGGATTGCCAGGCAGCTGGGAGCCACAGCAAGATTCCCCAAGGAAATGAGAGAGAAGCAGGTAGAGTTTGGGAGTATACAAAATGCTCCCAGCCACAGCCTAGTGAAGACAGGTTAGGAGTGGGGATGAGGACTCTGTTGTCCGCCTCTGTCACCTGGTGACTGGGAGAGGTGTTCCTACCCAAGTGGGTGCCCCTCTGTGTGCATTGGACAGTGTGAGCTTTCTGAGTGCTCAGAGACAACCAAAATGGTTGCTGACTCACTGCTGGAAACCACAGTTCCTAAGCCACCCTGGACGCTTGCCTGTAGACCTTTTTGACATGGCCCACTCGAGGCAGGTGATGTGGCGTGGGCATCTTCCCCCACACTGCAGAAGGTTGCTGCGCTTCAACATAGAATTCTCTAGATTTGACATATGTTCCCACCCCAGCCGTAAACACCTGTTAACTTAATGCTTTCGTGCAAACTGAGAGAATTAATGGATGAAGAAGTTGGTATGACAAGCTGTCCCTAGAGAATTAATAGGTGAACTTGACAGAGGAGGCAGTAAAATCAACAATTAGAAATATATAGTTGTCTGGGGGGTTCAGTGAAAGGCGGACAGTGCCTAGTGGGTGGTGACAGGGAGTGGAGGCACTCAGGGTGTGCATTATTCTTTTCCATTTTTCTCTGCCCCTCTAGCCCTGGCCACAATATACACCTAGTGGGCACTTGGGAAATATCTGTTGACGGAAAACTAAATGAACGGTTCTGTTCTCTTGTCAGGCTGATAAAGATGTCAAGTCCATATATGAACAACCTCATTATCCTTGGAGGGATGCTCTCCTACGCGTCCATATTTCTCTTTGGCCTCGACGGATCCTTTGTCTCTGAAAAGACCTTTGAAACACTCTGCACTGTAAGTCATCCTGCATATGCCAGTGGAACATGCTACAAAGTTTTGGTGGTGATCTCAATCATCAAAAACGTAGATCCAAACCCAGAAATACATGAAAATGCATGAGGAGGCAGGACACAACCCACTCAGCAGTTCTGCTGCTCCAGGGGGAAGAGTGGTGTCACTGTCGGAGCAGAAGGGGGTCAGCATTGCCTGGGAAAGGAAGGCACTGAGAAACGAAAGGGAAACAAAGAAAAGAGAGAGAAAAAAATTACCAACCAGAAAGGCCTCAGCACCCAAGGTCAGGGTCAAGGTCATTTAAGAAGGAACAAATCCTCTCACCCTACCTCAAAAACCATCCCAGGATGTGATGAGAGAGGTTTGTACGGCTGACCTGGAGTCATGTGGAAAAAGTTATAATTGTTATTTTCTATTTAAGTGGTGTTTCTTTAACATTTTTTCCCTTATTGTCCCCCCTAAGGGGCCTTTTTGGACGTGTTTTCCTAACCATCTCCCCCAGGAAATTTTAATAGCAGAAAGATGCTATATATCTGCTTGTGTACTGTATATCTATGATTTATACATAAAAGAAATAATGTTTCTTCACATTCAAGAATGAACGTTTGCCCCCATGAGAATGCATGTATTTAAGAAAGCCCAAAACAGTATAATTTATTTGCTATATCTTAGAAAGATGATTTTGAAAGTTAACGTTTAAAAATTTTGATGCCCCAAGAAATGCCTTTTAGTTGTTTTTCTAACGGAAGTTATGTATCTGCAATTAGCAATTATGCAGAAATCTCACTTGAAAGTGTCATTAGCTTACTTTTTAAAAATAAGGTGACTAGTTGGGATTTATTTCTGGAATTTGACGACTATGATCTGTCAAAACTGGGTGGGCCATTTGGGTCTCATTAGTGTCCCAAAGGCCATAATTCGTCCAGTTCCCTGCCTGGAGGACCGGAGCTAGAGGGGATGGTTGAAAGATCAGTGTTGAATGGATTAACCCAAAAACAGCTCTTGTGTTGTTGCTGGTTTTTTAAAGGTGTTGAGAGCAATGCAGGTCCTTTTTTGCAAAGCAGTCTCTTTTAGACTGCAGTCGCAGCTCTCAGCCCTCAGCGTTGCCCGTGGCTGGACCGTGATGAATTAAAAGTTGGCAACAAGGGATATATACTAGTGAAGGACCCCCAAAATGTGGGACAGGTCACCACCCACACCTTGGACTTTTAGGACTTGGGAGTGTCCCTCTGCTCTGGGACAACACATGGGAACGGAGGAGGTCCTGGGACCTTCCCCTGATTCCGGCAGATGATTAGATCGGGCTACTGTTACACAGAGTCAAGAAATTGTTCGTGTTACCAGTAACTTCAGGGCGAGCTGCCTAGCACGGGAGATGTCTACATGCATGCTTCCTTTATCCTAAATTGGGAAGAGCCTTGAGAACTGCATGGTAGAGTCCCCAGCAACTGAGGGGGTCTGGTGTCACTGGGATGCTCAGGCATCCTCCTCTCCTTGGGGGGACCTGAAGATAGTCAAACCCCCGGGCTCAGGGCTCATGGGGTTCACTCTTCCCACTCCGAGTTTTTAATGCGATGCTCAGCACTGCCTCCCTCCTGCTCTAGTCTGCTCTTCTGGGAGTTAAGGACGTACATTCAGGAGATGCAGTCCCTGGCTTCAGGGTGCCTGGAGTCAGCTTCTCAACGAGCTAAGCTGCTCAAAAGTCCTGGTCGGTGTGGTTTAGCAGGGTTCGTTCCCTAAAGCGTGGGATCCTCTGGCACTAGAATGATGACCGCAGCCTGTGGGAGTCTTAGGGGAGGTGTGAAGCCTGTGAAGTCTCCGGTTCTCCTGCATCGGCGTGAGTCGTGTGCACTGCGGTGCCTCACCATTTGGTAGGCATCCAGCTCGTTTATGGTCAGCTTTCCTGGACAGTGGTGAGGCCTGAGCAAGGGATTGTTCCTGAGGTCCCCAGTGTAGTTAAGAAGGGGCAGGAGAGTGGGATTTTCCTCTTCCACCTGTGCTTCAAAGTGTTTAGACCTCCTCCCCAGGTTTGAGGACACCATGACGATGACAATAGTGAAAATGGTACTGGAGGCTAGTTTGGCGACTTCGAACTTACACTGTGCTGAGTGGCACCTCTGACAGGTGAGGGGCCTGCCTCAGTCCCCCAGCCAAAAATCAGTGGAGCAGAACTCCACCCTGTTTCCACCGTAGCCCCCTTCTCCTGGGGGCCCCTCCGCCACTTGCTGTTGGGCCCCCGGGAATGCCTCCAGCAGGCCTGAGTTCAAGTCCTGGAGCAGAGACACCCAAGTCAGGAGAGTCCCTCCCTCCCAGGAAGAAGCTCCTGATATCTTGCTTTATTCATGAGCCAAAGGCTGTTACAGCACAGGTGCTTTCTCAAGTTTGACCTGAATTCTACAAACGCTGGGTGACGCAGGCCAGGGAGCAGAAAAAGGGACATCCCCCACACCCGGGTTTTTTTCTTTTAATGAAGCCTGACATTCTATTCTGGGAGTCACGCTCATTTGTGTGAGGGGAAGGTTGTCCTGGGAAGGCGGCATGAATAAATCATAAAGCGCTTTACAAGGCAGCAGCAGCTCTGAACACGAGGGCTCGAGAAGATGTTGGGGCCGGCTCTCACTACCGCTGAGAATTAATTTATCTGCAGTCGGGGCTGCAAGTCCAGGCTCCGCAAGGGAGAGCCTGCACGCATGCCTGTGGGGAACAGGCGTAGACTAACTACTCCGGGTTGAACTGGGTCAGCAGAAATGTGCACGTGGGCTGGGGCTGGGGTCATTTATTTAATAATTCTCAAGATCGCCCAGGAAGAGGCACTGAAAGCTCTCGAATTCAGAGCCTAAACAGCAGTCCCCAGTAAGGACAATGCGGGTTGTATTCCACTTGCTATCCCAGACGGGCTGGCGCCTTAATTTCACCTGGTGCCTTGGATTCTGTCCTCTTGGGGCCTAGAAGGCTGTTCCCAGTAAGCCACCACCTCGCAGGAGCGGGAAGGGGAAACGGGCTCATGGTGCAGTGAGCGCAGATCTCAAAAGGGCAGCCTGGGTTTGCCACCCCCTCCTACACTTATTAGCCCCTGGCTGTGGCAAGTGACTTAGCCTCTCTGAGCCTCAGTTTTGTCGTCTATAAAATGAGCATAATGATATTCCCCGTGCAGGATTGCGATGTGGGTTAAACGTGACGATTCAGACCAGCCGCCTGGCACACAGGGCAAGCGCTGGGTGGGGGGCGGGCATCGCAGTTTGTCACCTGGCCTCCCCGTCACAGCGTAATTCGCTGGTGTCCCACACTAGGTTCTATAAGAAACCTTAAAGGACAGGGACAAGGTAGACTACAAAGCCAGCTTCAGATGTGATACAGAATAAGTCACAGTTTATTCTGTTCTGCCACCATATAAATGCCACTTTTTCCCTTTTAGTTTTCATTATATAAACTAAACACAACGATAAACTGTGAACACCACCTCAGGACAAAACCTATGATGGTCATGAGATCTCGCCTCTCGAGAGGCCAGACCCCGCTCGGAAGGGCAGTTATAACTTGGACGGGAACAGGTGCACGTGTGAGCGTGTGCACACGCATGTGCACACACAATGCTCCTGCAGGGGAAGCAGTTATACCTAGTTCCCATCCCCCACCCCTCTGACCCTTCCAGAATCTTCCCAGCCTGTCAGGGCCGGTTTCAGCAAGTCTTGCAGACAGCTCCAGCTACACTGTGCTGTCTCCCTGGACACCATGTGGGTAGTGGAATCACCATAGCAACGTGGCCCCTGTGGACACAGAGCTGCCTGTGAGGATGGTGCTGGGCGCGGGCCAGAGCCCCAGTGCCGGGGGGAAGGGAGTGTCCCCTTGCAGCTGGCAGGCTGACCTGGCTCAGGAATCCCCTCCCCGTCAGCCCAGAGAGGGAGCCCGGCTTTGGGGAAGAGAAAAGGCACTTGTCTTCCTTGTGGAGTCTTAGGCAGAAACCCACCCAGCTCGAGCATGGGAGGGGTAAGAAGGGGCTCTGCAGAGAGGATGCGGAGGCCCCAGGTGGGCTCTCAGGAACATTCCTGGGCGCGGGGTAGTCAGCAGCTTCATGCCCACTCCCCAGGCCTGTGCCCTCACGAAGTGCAGCACCAGCAGCTGCGATCTGGCCAGGGCCGGCTCTCCACCAGGTGCACCCCCCTCAAATCCCCACGACCACCTGACGAGGCCAGGTTCACAGTCCCCACCTTACAGGACGGAAAACCAAAGCTCTTGGCCTCTGTTGCTAGTCAGCAGGGCTGAAGTTTGAAACTAGCTCTGTTAGACTACAAAGACGCCTGAGATGTTTCATTTTTTTCCTAAGAATATTTTGACCTTTTCTTAGCTGGCTTATACCAGAAAAAACAGGTCAGCTAAGCTCTTAGGGATCTGGTAAACATTTACCCCAACCAAAACTCTTGTCCGTTGTCCATTCAGGGTTTTGAAATTGAGATTTAACTCATATGCCATAAAACTCACCCTTTGAAGGTATACAATTCAGTGGTTTTAGTGTACTATTTCACATCTGATGCATCTCCAGAGTATATGAGAGTGTCTAGCACAAAAGAGAAAGGTTCTGTGGTTGGACTGCTTGTGTTCAATCCCAGCTGCACTACTTCCTAGCAGTGGGATTCTGTTTGCATTGTTTAACATCGCTGAGCCTTAGTTTACTCTTCTGTAAAATGGGAGTAATAATGGGGTTGTGAATATCAAATGAGATCGTGTGTGTAAGCACTCAGTGTCTACCACATAGGAAGATTCAATAACTGGTAGTCATTAGCATTGTGAATGAATGAATGAATGAATGAATGATGGGACTATGTTGGGTAATTGTGTTCTCCTCTGGACACCACTAAGAGAGACATGGATAGAGCAGAGTAAACTTGGGGTGAAGAAGAGGCTGGAAAACTGGGGTTGGTGCTAGTGGGCTTGGTGTAGGGACATCCCTGGGGACTTGTGGCCTTCTGTGGCTTTGCTCTGCCAGAACTGGGTAAGGAAGAGACTCGAGGCCTGCGTGAGTCCAAGCCATGCTGGTGTGTGCCTCTGCCACCTTGAGTGCTGCGAGGGGCCTGGGGACAGGCTGCGAGGGAGGCGAGGATGACGCAGAGGGACTCTGAGGATGCCCCAGCTGCGCAGTTATTGGAACCCTGCGTAAGAAGCCAGTTCAGCCCAAGGCTGCTGTGACAGGAGCGCAGAGGAGCGAGGCTCGGCTTTAGGTCTCCCAGGTCCCTCCACACACTGACAGTCCCAGCTCTGTGTATCGTAAGTGAACCCCTCAATGGATTTTCACAAACTGAACTCAACTGTGAATCCAGGATTCGTATCAAGAAACAGAACATCACCAGCATCCCAGAAGCCCTTCCTATCTCCTCGCCACCACCTGTTCCCCTCCCCCTCCCCCGCCGCCTTTCCCTGCCAAAGGGGAGCCGCTGTCCCCACTCCCTCCCGACTTCCATCTTCAGGGTCATTGCTGCTCAACAGCATGGGCATGAATCACCAGGGGGTCTTGTTGAAATGCACATTCTGCTCGGTGGGTCCGGGTGGGCCTGAGACCCGGCATTCCTGACTCACTCGCCGGGGACGCGGATGCTACATGCCCAGCCACACTTAGAGTCGCAAGGATGAGATCAGCACTGATGCTTTATTCTTGTGTTTGTGTCTCAGGGACTGGAGGGGGGGTAAGAGACTTGGAAGCACCAGAGCCCAGTTCCCTGGGGACCCGCTGTGGGAGGAAAGGGGCTCGTGGGCCAGAACACACGGAGTGTGGCCCCCACCCTCAGACCTTGGGAAGCAGGGCCGTCCCATCACGGCGGGCAGGGCTGGGCTCCGGTCCCTAAGTGTTCCTCAGCCTCGCACCCTGCTCACCAGGGGGTGTGCTCAGGCCGGGCAGCGTCCGGGCAGGGATAGGGTGAGGGGGCCCAGGCACGGCACTGGGGAGCGTGACGCCCTCTTCCAGCTCTCTTGGAGATGCTGGGATTTTCTAACTCTCAAAAAGTAAAGGCTGCCTAGGAACGCCCACTCAGCCTCGCAGCAAATTCAAGTCCGGTGGGAACTAGTGAAATGCTTTCAGTTAAAAGGCCGTAAGTCTGTGATAGTATTGTCATCTGAGGATTTCTTTTTGAGGCAGTGGAGAGGTAAAACAACATAATAATGTGGGTTCAGGGGCTGTCCCAGCATGTGATCCCGTGCTCTTGTGGCTGGCTATGGCAAAGTGCTTTGTGATTTCAGAAGGCGGCTGGAAGGCTGGGCCAGGAGACGCCCACAGGGTTTGGTGTTGGCCTTGACTGGCAGGTCCAGACCAGCGGAGGGAGGAGGCCACAGGGACCGGCTCTAACAGGGCCTGCTTGGGCCAACTGGAGTCCTGGGCAGGTGCAGATCTCCTCTTAACAGCAGCGGCCTCCCCAGCCCACATCTTCTGTCCCTGGCCATCCAGGCCTTTGTGTTGGGAAGACCTTCCAGAGCAGGGGACTGAGGGACACCAGAGACTCCCCAGCCAATGGGCAGGAGACACCCTCCCTTCCCACGTGGGCCACTCCAGCCTGGCTCTACTCAGCAGTCTCATTGCCACAATTCATTCACTCACATGAGAACATTCCAAGGTGCCTACTGTGTGCCAGGCCCTGCAGGCCACAGAGCTGCCCTTGAGGAGCTGGTAGTGTAGACAGAAGACACAAGTAGACAAACAACCCCCATTCACTGTGCTGTATACCCTGACAGAGACAGGCGTCAGGGAGGGCCAGAAGTGGAGGGACAAATCAGGGAAGACTTAAAAACATGGGACCCCTCCAAGTATGCTCCAGGTATTTCTGGAAGTCCTAAACGACGCCTCCAACTTGCCCACAAATTTCACAGCCGCTGCAGTCGCCATGGCATAGCCACCCAAGCCTTCCTCTCTTGCTCTAGTGCCCACTCGTCCATATCTTCTGTCCACAGAGCTGCGTGCAGGCACACAGCAGACCCCTCCCCAACACACACCACCTCCCATCTGAGAATGTTGCATTTCCAGAACCTCCAGTCCTGAGGCACCTGCTGGGATCGTGGGGGGAACGGGAAGAAAGGCTTCTTCTCTTGCTCTGTGTTGTTCTGTGGCCTGAGCCAAGGCCACCAAGTGCAGTTGTGCACTTTGTGCACTGCACAAGAGAGTTGATATCAGGGGCAGATGGGAGCTGAATTTCAGCCCTGGGGTCTGCTCTCTGAGCCAAGTTCTTGGAGTTCTTCAGCTTCCAGGGCCTTGAAGAGCAGCATCCTTCACAAAGGGCCCAGAGAGCGTACTTCCCAGAAGTTTTTCCTTTCTCTGATTTGCCCCAAGACGCCTAAGATTCCCCATTGACTCTGACTTGGGTCCCCAAGTACTCCTGCTTGTGCCCATAGTCTCCCGTGTCCCCAGAGGCCTTTGCTGTACTCTAAACTCCAGAGGGCATTTCCTAGGCAGACCTTACTTACGGAACCCTGAGCAACACAGGGACTTCTGGAGCTGTTGTTAGAGGGTGCTCTTCCAAGTGTCATCACCCCGGGGTCTGCCTGCCACCCCCTGCCCGAGGGAGACAAGACAGACCCTGGGGACCTCAGGCCTCTCCGCTCCAGGCTACCATGCTTTTCCCCACCTCGTACGTAATGGTGGTCTGGGCTGGGTTGGACAGTCTGGGGCTTCCTTCCCTCCTTCCCACTACTGACTGCCTGGGGCGAGCAGCCAGAATAAGCTAAAAGGCAGAGGACATGGGAAAGCAGCTTGCCCCCGTGTCCAGCCAGCCACCAGGGCTTCCTCCTCCATCTGACGTCATGGCCCAGGGCCCACAAGTGTCTGTGGTGACAAGGAGGCCCGGAGCACGGCAGCCCCTGTCGTCTGTCAGACCTGCCAGCAGAGGTTGTGTGTCCACATTGCCGTGGGTCCCCGGAAGAGCAGCGAGAGCCGTCCACGCTGCCAGTCACGCCTTCCTGAAACCAACCGAGCAGGCGGCTGAGCAGAACTGTTCTGGGCATAGATTTTTCTTTCCATTTGGAGATTTGCTCTAATTTTTCCCCCTTTTCATAGCTGAGACTGAGATGGGCATTGCCTGCCTAACGTTCTTCACCCCCCATGGATAAGTATGTTTAAGGCAGTTTGCAGAAGGGGCTGAGTACTTTATGGCTGAGGGGAGAACAGGAAAGACATTAGCATCAGAATAAACATGCTTAAGACTTGGAGAGGAAAAGTGGGGTAGCTGTTTATCTGGTGTTGATGAATCAGTAGAGACTTATATTGGAGGTGACATATCAGAAAACAGAATCATTAAGCCCTTCAGAACCGTCTAGTTTATTTGGCATCATAGAGTACACAGAAGGGAGGTACCTGGGATGTCATCAAATGAAATGTCCCTCAGTGTAGGAGACGACCCGGTAGCATTCTGATAGGGGTCTCCTCCAAGCTTTGCTTGAATATGTGGAGTGATGGGGAGCTCACTACCTAGCAGACAGCATATTTCATTTCGGTGAAAAGGGCCACTGAGGCCATGAACTCAGCCCCTTTTGCTATCGAATGATCCAGTTCCCTCTGTGGTCTTCCTTTCATGTGTTTTCTCAGGCTCAACTTGCACGTTTCTGGTAACAAAAAGTTCACTACCTCCTAAGCTGGCCCATCCAGCCTGATCACCCCCTCTGTGCTGGGCCCCAGAGACTTAAAGGTGGGCAAAGCAGGCCCTGCCTCCCAGTAGTTCCATCTTGTGGGAGAGACAGACAGGTCCTCAGACAGACATCATCTCCATGTGACTGGCAGAGCAGAAACATACGCGAGGGCAGAAGTCGTGAGCAAGAAATAGTCACTACCTCTCTCAAGGTCTAGGTGGGCTTCTCAGAGGAGGTGGCCCATGAATTTGGATTTCAGAGGACAAATGAGAATTTGTGAAGGAGCTAGGACAAGGAATGGCATTCTGGACAGAGGAAATAGCTCGTGCACGGCCCAGCAGCATGAGCTGGCGTGGTGTGAGGGGAACAGCTAAGCAATGTGGTGTTGCTTGAGGAGTGGCAGAGGGGGGCTGCACCTGCTAAGAATTTAGAGTTTAACCTGAGGGCTCTGGGGGCAGAAACAGGTTTAAACCCCAGGACTTAAGCTATACTGATACTTAATACCAGGATTGACCCTGGGGCCTGGCTCAGTGGGTGTGTCTGAGGGTTGTACGCAGGAACTCTCCCAAGGACAGGGAGGTTGTCACTCTGTTACAGTAGATAGCAGTGGGGTGCCGTGTTGAGGGTCCCCAAGACAACCCCCAGGTTCAATGACCCACGGGATTCACAGGGCTCAGCGCACAGTTGTACTCACAACTATGACTTATTACAGCGAAAGGACACAAAACAACATCAGCAAAAGCAAAAGGCACACGGGGCAAAGTCCAGAGGACACCAGGTGTGAGCTCCCCAGAGTCCTCTCCCCGTGGAGTCATGCAAGATGCACTTAATCGCCCCAGCAACAAACAGTGACAACACAGGTGAAATGCTGTCTAGGGAAGCGCTTTAGAGACTCCGTGGCCAGGGTTTTTACTGGGGGCTGGTCATGGCGGCACCCCCTGCCTACCACATGCCAACGTTGCGGACTCCCAGAACGAGAGCAGGTGGTCAGCAAGAACCACAGTGTTTGCACAAACAGTTCGGGCACAGGCAGCCACTCTTGTCACTGAGGGAATGGCGGGAACCCTCCCGAATCCAGGTTCCCAGTTGGCAGCCAAGGGCCGACCTTGCAGTCACGCCTTTCTGAGGATACAGTCTCAGGCCTGCTACCTTAGCTCTTTTCTGCCCGGGCCTCCTCGGCTATTCTTTGCTTTAGCTTATGGCAACATACTGCAGTTTCCAGATGCCGGGTTAAATTTATATTATTGAATTTTAACTAATTCATCTAATTTATATGGTTGAGTCATAATGAATTTAGCCCTAACAAAATAGACAAGTGGCCTGAAAGTGACGGCTTCCAAGAAAACATAAGTCAAAGCAAGTATTAGTAATGCTAAGCACACCGGAGGGACACATGTCCTCAAAATAAGAGATCTTTGTCAGCCATGTGATGAGGAAAAATAGTATTTTATCTTTGTCCATCCTTTTAAAAATGTCCATGTTCTGTATATGGTCATATTTAAAATTGTTTTTATGGTCAGAGAACATGACCAAAAACACTTGGAGACCATAGGTCTGAATAGTCATGTCAACAAATTAGCTTTAAAGTATGTTGCAACCCCCGGGAGAGTGTTGCGAGGCTGGCCAGCCACTCCCCGGGTGTGTCCTTGTCCCTTGACGACTGGCTCCTGGGTGTAGATGAATCTGATCAGGGCTAAGGAGACTCTCTTAGAGGAGGAGGCAGTGTGAGCTCCAGGCTCGGCCCCGGAGCTGTGTGGGGTGGTAGAGGGGAAATCTCTTCCGCACTCTGGGCCTCAGTTTCTCCGTGTGTAAAGTGATTTCCTCACTCAACTGACAGCTCTGGAAGATCACCTCGGTTTTTGTTGTTGTTGCTGTTTGTTTTCAGTATTATAAACTTTGCCTCGGGACTAATAATACTCCTTGAATGAACAGATGAACAAAAGAGTGAATGAACCAACAAACGAATGAATGAATGAATGATAGGATCTGTAAGGCACCGGGCAACTCTGACAGCTGAACGTATGATCTGGTCTTTAAAGGCTCTCCAGTCTGAGTTCCCAGTAACGGGCTCCTTCCCCTCCCTTTCCTGTTTACTTTGCTTGTATCCTTGCATTAGAATACAGGTAATAATGTGGCTCCTCGGTGTCCTTTCTAAAGCACTATGCTTCATTCTTGCCCATCTGCTTTCCCCTTGCTCTTGAAATTCAGGAAAAGAAAATAGAAGGCTAATCCCCACCTGTGCCATCATCAGCGTTCACACCTCGCAGGGGGTGAACAAGTGTCGTGTTGCTGTTGTCCTTCCTTGACTCAGGGGGTCGGCCTTGCAATCTACCCAGCCAGTTCCTATTTTTACAAATAAAATGGAAAGGGGAAAATGTTCTGTCTCTGAAAAGCTGGAGAGCCAAGCAGAGAGAAAGGCAGGGGCAGAATGAATCCGTGAAGGGAATGGGCTGGAGCATTTCTGCAAACTTCCTAGGCTTGCTGGCGGCAGCCCTGAGCTAGAAAGGGCCTCCTGGGACGGGGCACACCTGCCGTGCCCCGTGCTCTGCACACGGAGGCCGGGCCTGCCTCTCTTTTTCTCCTGCCACATCCACCTTCCTGCTTGTGTTCAGCTGAAGCAGGTTGAGACCTGTCAAAGGAAACTTAGCTGAAAAGAACTGAGGGAGAGCAGATGAAAAACCAAAGTATAGAACCACAGCTCACCGGCACGTGACTTTTTTGTCCCCGTGAGCTGGGAGCACCCCAGAACTCAGTGATGCACAGCCCAGGGCTGGGCCATGGTGTGGGGTCCAACCTGGAGGTGTGTGCATGTCCTGGGGATCAGAGGGTGCCCAGTCCAGCAGGGTGGGGTCTGGGAGTGATGGCTGTGCAGGTGGGGAACAGGCACCATGGAAGCCCCAAGACCTAACAGAGGGTGACCAAGGCCTGCCCAGCCTTTGGGGATCCAGGCTGTAGGCTCCTGTCAGGGCTGGCTATTCCCATGAGCCACCAGCCCAGGGCTAGGGACCAGGGCACACCTTGAACCAGACAGGGCTTTCTTCCTGAGTGGACACCCAAGGTCCACGTGTGAGCTCTGCAGCCAGGCTGGCCTCCCAAGGTCACACTGGGCAGTCATAGCCAAGTGGCCTGACCATGGCAGGAGAGGGCTGGGTGGCAGGGGAAGGGGAAGGCCAGAGGGCTGGTCCACCACCTTCTTAGTGAGCCCTCCGCAGTCCAGGGGCCCTGCGGGCCTTGCTCCGACTGGCTGTCTCGGGGCTGTGGGACTACAGAAGGCAGGATTTGACTCTCATCCTCCCCTGTGCCCAGTGCCCTGGGCCTGGCAAGCGGCTGACAGAGCAAACGTCTGTTAAATGGGAATTAGATAGAAGAATGCCAGTGACACTCAGCGACATGCAGAGAAGAGTGTGTGTCCCCATCATCTAGATTCCCCTGCTGGGGTGGTCTCATCCACCTACGGGAGCGTTAACGCCTCTGTTTTCTTGTGGCCTGTAGGTCAGGACCTGGATTCTCACCGTGGGCTACACAACCGCCTTTGGGGCAATGTTTGCTAAGACCTGGAGAGTCCACGCCATCTTCAAGAATGTGAAAATGAAGAAAAAGGTAATCACTCTCCTTCTGTTTCAGGGTGTTGGTGATATTCACTCAGCATTTATTTAGCAAATATATGCCAGACACTGAGCTATTTGCTAGGCATTCAAGTAAACACAATCCCCACCTCCTGCTGGGGAAATCAGACAGTTAACAAAGTGTTTACCACACACGGTGTCAGGGCTAGTTGGGGACCTACAGGAGGTGCTGGGGTATGAAGCACCCAAGGAAGGCTTCATGGAGGAAGTGCCACCCATGCTGGGACTGGAAGGGGAGTGGAAGTTAGGCAGGCAAACAGAATGGGGGTGCTGCGAACCTTGTCAAAGGAACAGTGTGCACAGAAGCCTGAGGATAGGAACAGGACGGTCACAGGCTGACAGCGGCTGGGTGTGGCCACAGCACGGGGTTCATGGGGACAGGTGCAAGAAGAGGCTGAAAGGGAAGGCAGGAGCCGCATGCAGGAGTCTGAACTTCAACTTGTGGGCAATGGGGAGCCCTTAAAAGAGAGGAGTGAAATGGGGCCAGGAGCTGATTTAATGATTCCATTTTCAAAGAGGCCCTTGGAGGGCAGGAGCTCCCCCTTCACGGGGAGGAAAGCACCTGCCACCCACGGGGGTGGGTGTAGCCACGTGTTGGGTGAGCTGACTCGGGACGCAGTCATGAAGGAACTTTGTCCACCACTGTCCTTAACTCTGCAACAGTGCCAGTTCTTCCCTGGCTCTGGGATAAGATTCAGGGAAAGGCTCGTGACTTTGAAGATGCTCTGGTCAGTAACTGACATGTGCAGTCCATAATAATATTCCAGACTTCAAACTGCACTCAGTGGCACAGTTTCTTCCTCCCCAGCCCAGGCCTGGGGCAGGCCAGCCGCCCACCTTGGGAGAGGGGCACAGGCCGGCGACCTCTCTCCTTGGCCAGCCTGAGTGCTTTCCCCACCATCCTGTTCACCAGAGCCTCGACCCCACCAGACTAGGAGTTGGGCCGGAAAGACCTTACTTGCTGGGGGTGGCACTGGGCTTCTGGGCCTGGCAGGGATTTCAGTGGGCCCTTTAGGCTCTCATGGGGTGCTTCTGTGGGTCCCCCATTACTGGGAATTTCTTTCCTGCAGTGTCCTTGACACGGGTGAAATGCTCCCCCAGTTGGCCACTTGTGGCTTCTTCCTCCACCCCTGAGCATCCCTTGGTTCCCCACCCTGGGGTCACCCCACCTCTCCAGATCGTGGAGGCTCTTGGACAGAGCTGTGCCAGCTCTGCCTCGCCCATGGCCCCCATCTGGGGCACAGGAAGTGCTCCTGCATCCCTTGTGCTATGGACTCGAGGACTGCAGGCTTATCCCACAGCAGCAGCGCCCCTCTTTTCTTCCATGCTCGGAGCCGCTGACCAGTCCATTGTCCCCGTTTGGGTTTCCCAGGCAGGAGTCAAACATCAGTCCACAGGGACCCCTGTCAAGCCATCCAGTGGCCTCAGTAACACTGGAGACCAAGGCCTCTCCCTTGGTTTGAGGTCAAGGAGGAAACATTCACTCCACCCCCACCTCCCACCCATTCTTCTCACCTGGGGGAGGGATCTCACAGCACGTGACATCTCTTTCCAAAACTCCTCTTTTCAATTCAGCCCACCCCCAGCCCGATACACTTTTTAGAGCCCTGATGTGGGCAGAGCCTGTTTACAGACACCCCGCCTGCAGATCCCGCACTGTGGGCTCATCCCTCTTTGGAACGTGGCGGCTGTTCCAGTTCCTCACTGGAACTTTCGTTTTGCTGCCTGGTTACCTGGCGCCTGAGGCAGGCAGCAAGCCCGTCCGAGGCCGCGGGGCCAGCAGGCAGAACAGAAGCCTGGGCTTCTAGTCCCTGCTTGGCCACTGACCTGCCCCGTGACCTTAGACAAGGCTCTTTTCTGGGTCTCTGTTTCCTCATCTTTCCTCATAGAATGGGGACATAGTGACAGTATTGTCTCCTGAGTTGTGATCCTGTGGGCTCCTGCCTGGCGCCCTGGTGGCACCTCTCACCCCTCCACCCCCACCCCCATCCCCCCACTGCCAGGACTGTGTTAGGGGCTGCCGCCCCCTGCGCTCGAAGGTGAGGAGGGGTGTGTCCTGCCTTCTCTGCTCCCCGCCTCACACCCGAAGCACCTCAGCACCTCGGGAAAACGCAGGCTGCATTTAGCAGGAGGACAGAGCAGGGCTCTGCCACCACTCCCTGTGCTCGCCTGGGGCCCCTCTCCTCCCGGTGGGAAGCAGCATTGCTGACACCGCCTTGCCGTGATGCCGCCGGGTTCTCAGCCCTGGCTGCACATTACAGCCCCATGGGAGCCTTTGAAACTACAGAAAGTAGCCCAGCTCAGGCCAGTTGAAACCAAATCTCTAGGGCCTGGAGCTGAGCATCGGCAGCTCATAGACATTCCCAGGTCATGTTAGTATACAGCCAGAGTTGAAGGCCTCTGGTCTAGCAAGATCAGGACCGACCCACAGCAGCAGCAGCCGCCTGGGGTCTGTTAGAAATGCAAGTTCTCGGGCCCCACCCTGGCCCTGATGAGCCAGAATCCTGGGGTGCTGAAGCAAGCCAAGGTTGAGAGCCACTGGTCGAGGTGACTTCTGGGGCCCTCCTGCTCTGCGGCTCTGGTTAAAAAGATGCTCTGCCATTTATGACAACTGCATCCTGGTCTGGAAGGATCTCAGTGTTGATTCTTTCATGTTAGTATGTGATTCATCCATATTGTCGTCTGCAATAAAGAACCAGCTTTTATGTTCTGCTAGTCATGTGAGTGCTGAGCAAGAACACTCCGATCGTCTGGCAACAATCCACACTTGTCAGGGAAACTTCAGGAGTCTGTGGGGTGTGATGTTGTCTCCAGAGACGGAGCTCTGCTCACTTCCCGCTGCACTGCCTGAGCCGAGGGGAGCCTGCTCCCCCACTGAGGGTCTGGGCGAACGCTGAGCTCTCAGGCTTGTGGTGGACCCAGGATCTGGGGAAGGGGCTTGTATGAGAAACAAGCCCCACCCCACCCACCCCTTTTTGTTTTTAGAGACAGGGTCTTGCTCTGTTGCCAAAGCTCTAAAATGCAGTGTCATGATCATAGCTCACTGTAACCTCCAACTCCTGGGCTCAAACTATCCTCCTGCCTCAGGCTCTCGAGTAGCTGGGACTACAGACGTGCAGCACCATGCCCGGCTAATTTTTCTTAATTTTTGTAGAGATGGAGTCTCACTATGTTGCTCAGCCTTGTCTTGAACTCCTGGCCTCAAGTGATCCTCCTGCCTCAGCATCCTAAATTGCCAGGATTATAGATATGAGCCACCGTGCCAGGCCCTTTGTTTACCTTTTCTTTAAACTCTTTTTCTAATTTGTTTTTTAACGTTTTATACTTTTATTTATTTTTACTTTTTAAAACTATTTTTAACCTTTCAAAACTTTTTTCCTACTTGTTTTAAGGGTGAAGATGTCAGTGGGGGATAAAACGGGGTACGCAGTTAGAGGACTAGAAGGTAGAGGAGGGGGGGACATCAGGGGATGGCAGTTACATCATCAGGGGTCTAGACTAGAGGAATACGACTGGGTTGGGGAGGAGGGTGTTAGGAGCGGGAATGACATCAAGGACAATGAGGGTGACACAGGGACAGAACGTGGGATGAGACTGAGAAGGTGAGAAGGTTGGTGGGGGGATTGCTGTCACTTCCATTCAGTTAATGTCACTGAGCTGTCCATGTAAAAATGGTTAAAACAGTAAAGTGTATGTAATGTGTATTTTACCACAATAAAACGAAACAACAGCAATAAAAACAACCTTGGTTGTATAAAACCCTGGAATCATGAAGAAGAGCCCAGTTTTGAACTGCAATGGCCACAACCCTTTCGAAACAATCTGGGTCCCTGATTGAGTTTTTGCTCTGGGTAAGGGACAAATTTCCCTTCTCTATCCCACCTTGTCTAATTTGGTTGACGAATGGTGCTTAGCCACAGCGCCACAAACCTCCTGGAATACCGAAAGCCTAGAGCAACCCCAAAGAGTTTCTAATACCAGAATGGTATGTTCTTCCAGCCTTCATCACTGTCAAAACAAAATTAGTACCAAATCTTGTACTCAAAGCCTTTGGCAGTTCGTATTGTTCATTTGTACTGGGCAACCATCACCACCATCCATCTCCAAATGTTTTCATCTTCCCACAGTGTTTAATCACCCATTAAACACTAATTCTCCATCCCCCTTCCTTCCCCCCAGCCCTGGCCACTGTGATTCTCCTTTCTGTCTCTGTCTCTATGAATTTGACTCCTCTAGGAACTTCATATAAGTTGAATCATACAATATTTGACCTTTTGTGAGTGACTTGTTTTATTTGGATTCTTTTAAAGAAGTTTGAGGCTGGGTGCAGTGGCTCATGCCTATAATCCCAACTCTTTGGAAGGCCAAGGTGGGAGGACTGCTTGAGCCTAGGAGTTCAAGAACAGCCTGGGCAACATAGCAAGACCCCATCTCTAAAAAAAAAAAAATTTTTTTAATTAACTGAGCATGATGGCACACACCTATAGTCCTAGCTACTTGGGACGCTGAGGCAGGAGGACCCCTTGAGTCACGAGTTCAAGGTTACAGTGAGCAGTGATCACACCACTGCATTCCAGCCTGGGCGACAGAGTGAGAACCTATCTCTAAAAAAAAAAAAAAAAAAAGGAAGAAGTTTGGACTATTTTTAGTGGGCTCCTTAATTTTTTTTTTTTTACTGACACATATACTAGATTTACATAAATTTGCAGATGCAATCATATGCCTTTTTTCAATGCAGTCTTTTTATCCTTTTCTTCTTTCCTTAGCTCCTACCTCCTCCTCCCTCCACCCACAATGGCTTGCCCTCCCCAAACACACAGACACAAGCCTCACCCAGTATGGCCACATTTTTCTAAAGACATTAAAGGAAAAAAAGTCTATTGAAAAAAAGTATTCACACATGGTGACTTAACACTTCCAAATTTGATATTTTTATAGCATGTTACCATTTTTTCCTAAAGACCAATCTTAAAATCTTAAATTGAGAAGCCTTGTTGTGGTCTGTATTCTGCCTCTTACTAGGACCAAATCAAAGTGTTGAGATGAGAGCAGTAACTCAGAGATGAGACCTTCTGTCCTGGGGCAGATGTTTTTTGAGGACAAGGGAAGTTCGCTACACACGTGACTTGGTGCTGTGACAACAACAACAGGAGCTATAATCTGAGGACCCTCCCTCAGCTCGACTTAAGGAAATGCCAAGAGGGGACTTTTAGCTTCCCCAAAACATCAGCCATCTGCGTGAGGGCAGGAGGGCAGGGCCGAACCCCAGGGCACCAACCTTGCTCCACTCCCCGGGAATGGTGTGCCCTGAAGCAGTGAATTGGCCCCGTAGAAGCCCAGTCTGAATCAGTCAAAAAACCCAAAGTGTTTTGAAGAAATAAAGAAATACACTCCCTCTAAACTAGGGGTCAGCCAAGTTTTTTTGTAAAGAGCCAGATAGTAGATATGTGAGTTTGCGGGCTATTCTGTCTCAGCCACAGCTACGCAGCTCTGCTCTTACAGAATGAAAGCAGCCGCAAATATGCAAATGAACGGGCCTGGCTATGTTCCCATAAAACTTTATTTATAAAAACAGGTGGTGGGCCAAATCTGTAGTTTGCTAATACCTGCTCTAAACAACAACAAGAAGTGACATTTAGTGATAATAGCTGGCATCTGCTGAGCAGTTACTGTAACCTGGTAATCTAGTATGGCTTGTGCAGTTATGGTCCCCATTTTGTAGATGAGGAAACTGGTGCAGAGGGTTTAGGGAACTCACCCAGTGTCACACAACTAGTTAGTTTGCTTCAAACTCAGATCTGATTCCAGAACCAGGTGCTTAATCATTGCTGGATGCCTTTGCTCCCATCTTTAAGTGAGAAGGCAGCACTAGTAACCCCCAGCCTCAGAGCCAGGACTGTGTGTGATGGCATCGTGAGCACTGACATAAGCCAGAGAGAAGTTTAGGCAGATTTTAAGAGAAGGAAGGAGGTCAGCGAGGCTGACGTGAGAATAGATGGCTTTGCCTAATGCAAGGTGCTCTGGTGTGTAGAATTGTATGGTGAGGTCAATGCTGTTTTGTCGCTCCTTCCCTCGGTTTTCATTCTGTAAGATTATTTTAAATCACCTCTCCTTGACATTGTATTTTGTATATGCATGGGGGTATTTGTTTAATTATCCACTATTAGTCCTTCGCACTAACATGCATGTTGCATGAAGGCAGAATGTTTATGTTCTGTCCGCTGTTGCATCCCCAGTACCTAGAGCAGAACCTGACTCAGAGTAGGCATTCAATAAATATTTTTGCAATTAATAAAAGAAATGTGACTCATAAGTACTTAGCCTAAATCCACGATTCAGTCACAAACACTGGTCAAGTGCCAAGCCGTGGGGAAAGTGCCAAAAAGGAATTGGCCATGTGCTCTCCTCTTACTCTCAGGATCTTCCCGCCTCAGATCCATGTGTGTCAGGATTAGTCCTGTGTCTAGTAGAGCTGAGGTGCAATATCACACTCTGCCCCTAGATGTCACTCTGTCCTAACATAAACAACATCACTAATAGTCAAAACTCCAAAGTGATGGTAGCCAAACAGCTACCATTCGTTGAGCATCTTCTCTGTGCCAGACTCAATATTAGGTGCTTTACATACATCATCCCATTTTATTCTTATACCAACTCTGCAACTTAGGGATCACTGGCCCCACTTTAAAGAGAAGGAAACAGGCCTAGCAAGGTTAAGCAACTTGCCCAAGATCACATTTAATAAGAACTGGAATTAGAAGTCTTCTAATTTCAAAACCTGTGTCCTTTTCTTTATACCATAGTTGAAGAATAATGTTTAACATATGAGCCTCCCTGATCTCTCCCTCCCCATGCCCCTGGCCATTTACAAATGAGAAATGCAGAATGAGAGAGGGGAAGTGATTTGTCCATGATCACACAGGTAGCAAGGAATGGAAGCAGGATTCTAACTGGGGTCCATTTAATTCCAAATCCCTCCAAATTCTGCTGCCCCACACTACTGCAAACTTCATATTTGAGCCTTAAGATTAGAAGGGCCTTACTTTATCTCATTTGTAAGAGAGAAATCCTGGTACTCATCTCTTAAGGTCACCTGTGCCCCATGCAGGGCATGCCTGGATTCACAGAGGAGAAGCCGCTTGGCTCAGTCTTGAAATCAGGGTAGGTGTGTGCCAGCTGAAAGGTGGGGGTAGGGCCTTCAGGGGTCAGGCCCAGCTGGGCAAATGCCTGCATTTGGGCATGTCCTCCAAGTCCTAAGCTCCTCGGGCATTTCTGCCTTTTGCCCAGTTTCTCAAGGCTAGCAGGGAATTGCCTAGTTCTCCAGAGGGTGAGGCTTAAGCCAGGTTTCTGCAAAGCATCATCAGTGCACTGGATCCTTCTTGCAAATCTCAAAGAGAGGGCTTTGCCAGTGCCCTGCCCCCAGGTGCAGTGGTTTTGGTAGATTCGATCTCTTTGGCAGTAACTCAGCAACACTTTCTCCTTGTTCTTTTCACATTCGGCAACAGAGAGGCCTCTTGAGTTTCTATTTCTCCTTTGAAAATTATTTTAATCGTTAAAAGCCCGACCTGATAATATTTCTTAAGCTTCTGCCTTAGTTTTGTTTATTTTTCCCTGAGTCTTTTCCAAGACTACTTCATCACATTAGCTTTCATTTGGGGACTTGGGGGGATACACAGACAGGCAATAAGTGAGACACAGGTCAGCTGTGACGGGACAGTATTTGTCCCCAGGCTAATCCCTATCAAACGATTTAAAGTGGGCTAGGAATCTCACAGTGTAACAAAAATATCCCAGGCTGCAAAAAGGGACAGGAGTTATGTTTCCTCTTTTTATACTTTCATGTTGATTCAACCTATCAAACTTGTCAGAACCTACTGCATGCCAGCCCCTGTTGGTGCTGAGCATACACAGATAAATAAAACAGGTTTCCCTTCTGTCTGGGGTGCCCCAGTTTACCGAGGACAACTTAATATAGCATCTGGTTGGTGCTGAAAATGTTTGAGGGTGTGAACTCTGGAGAAAGGAGGAGCTTGGTTCAAATCTGGGCTTCATCTCTTATTAGCTTTATTACATTGAGCAAGTTACTTAGCCCCCCAGAAACCTCAGTTTCTTCATCTGTAAAATGGGAATAATGGCAGTATCTGCCTTTATATGGGACAATGCATTTAAAACAGTCAACCTAGAGACACAAAGTTCATTGAATGTTAGCTATCCTTCTCATTCATCCTTCTTACCACTGTGGTTGTGCCTGATAATTAAGTACATGAACTAAGTGCTATGGGAGCAATTGGTTGTGCTGTGGGAGTTAGAGGGGACTTCATGGAGGAGGTGATAATTGATCAGGGTCTTTAAGGATTGTTAGAAGTTTGCCAGACAGAAAGAATAGGGTGTTGCAGGCAAAAGAACCAGCACCTACAAAGACCAAGAGGGTGAAAATCACAGCTCGGCCAGAGACTAGGAGTGGCCAGACTTCAACAACATGCACATGTATGTTTGTGGAGTGGTCGGGCCAACCCTGGGCAAGGCCTTGAATGTCAAGCAAGGGAGCTTGGCCGGATTTATCTCATGGATGGTGGAGAGTCGGGAAGCTCTTCCTCATACCTGGTCCCCTTCGCTCCGTCCCTCTCTGCAGATCATCAAGGATCAGAAGCTGCTTGTGATCGTGGGGGGCATGCTGCTGATTGACCTGTGCATCCTGATTTGCTGGCAGGCCGTGGACCCCCTGCGGAGGACGGTGGAGAGGTACAGCATGGAGGTAAGCCCCGGGCGCCAGCAGGACGGGGGCCTGCAGGACGCGGCTCCCAGATGCGGGGACAGGGAGGCTGTGCGGCTCCGGGACCATCCCGTGCCCCTTGGGGGCACCTCGTTAGTTCCATTTCCTTCCATTTGAGACAGATATTATCTCAGGAAGCCCAAATATAAGGTGTTGGGAAAGAAGTTAATATTAATATTAATATATGCAGGATTAAGGGGAAATGTTGGGCTGTTGAAGAGTTTATTCTCACACGTTGTAAAAGCCCCCATTTATACGATCCATCATTTGAGAAATGACATTGCGTTTTTATCTCTCCTTTAAAGTAAATCCTCTAAAACATGCTTCGAGGTAATAAACATTCTGATAGCTCTTTCTAGATACTATATGATTTTCAAAGTGATAAGCAATATATTTCTTTTCATGAGTTTTATATCAGATATTTGTTAAAATAAAGAACTGTACATAAAAGTACTGTTTATATATAAATTTTACTTGTCTTGCATCCAGCCTTGCCCTGAACTCACACTGGTCTTCCCGGGATGCTCCAGATTAGGGAAGTTCGAGTCCCTGTGGAAGTTGTAGTTGTGTTGACTTTCTCCTTGAACAGTGAGACGTGCCTTTGTTGGGTGGAGCCAGGCTGCCCTGGAGTGTGCTGTTAGGTAGGATCTCTGTATGGTGTAGCAAATTCTACTGGTAGAGCGAGAATCTCCATTTCTCTCACTGCTTTATTAGGGAAATCTTTAAGTGGACTTTAGTATGAATTCTTAAACTAAACTGGAAATTCTATGCATTGGGGACAGAGGTTTTTATCCTTCTAGACAAGAAGGTTTTCTCGCAAATAAGATGCTCAACCTCATTTATTTCGAGACAGACAGAGGGTTTACTCAGCTCAGCAAGATGTTATGCAATCAGAGCAGTGACAGCGAATGCCATTTAGGAAAAAGATTTAAGACCCTGTCCTTCCATCTCACCCCCTTCCCCGTACATCCTGGAAGGAAGCAGGACTCCAGAAGACAGAACCAGAGCTGGCAGGGAGGATGGACCTGACGCTGGCTGTGCCCGTGGGCTGAGGTGGCAGGAACTGAGTCCACTCAAGCAGACAGACTGCTTCCCGAGGGGAGATGACATCTAGTCACCATGCATCGGGCACAGTGGGCCACATAGCACCTGCCTCCCCACTCCATCACAAGAGAACTCCCCGCCCATCCCCAGAATTGCGAGATCCAGACAGGATGTCAACACTAGGAAGAGCTATCCTTGGCTAATGGGGCCCCTGAGCTAGGGAGAGCCTGGGGTAATGATGATATGGTGATAATAGCAAGCAATAATGATGATAAGAGTGGTGATGATGATGACAGCTGGCATTGTGTGTTAGCTCATTTAATTCTCACCGCAACTCCAGGAAGTAGATGCTATCTTTTTACTGATGAGGAAACAGAAAGCCAGGGAGGTTGTATAACTTACCCCCGGTTACCTGGCGGGTTAGTGACAATACCATTAACTACCCTCTCACCCACGACCTCACCCAGCCTTTCCTGGCCCTTTGTTCATTGGCCACAGATCTGGAAATGGGTAGGGAAGGGAAATATTTTCACATTCTACAGATGAGGACTAAAATTGGAATAATGGGCAGACCGAGGGCCCAGGATATCAGGCGCGGGGAGCAGGGTGAGTCAGGCAGAGCTCGTGGGAAGGCCTGGAGTGGACTGGGTGGACAGAGACCAGACCCAGAAGGTCCGGTGCCAAGCCCAAGGGCAGACTGGGAGGCTGCATGGCTGCCACCTCCCCCCCAGGTGAAGGTGGGGGCTGAGTGTGCACAAGGGGTCCCCGAGGCTCCAGCTGGGGTGGGGAGAGGAGGCAGGGCTGGAGGCAGCCTGAGTCAGCAGACTCTGGAAATGGAGAAGCCTGTTCCCGTGGGCCATTTAAACAAGATAAACCTGTGCAGGCCAGTTTGTGTAACTGACGGTTTGCTAGCATGGATCTTGCCTTTCTTCCTTCTGTTCTGTAATGAGTACTGCTGCTGTCCTCGGCTCTGTGCTTAGAACCCTAACGCATTCCAGACTTTCCAGGGCAATGGGTCTCCACACCGGGGAGCCCTGTGGCACCGCAAAAGTGCCTTTCTGTGCAGATGAGGAAGCTGAGCCTGGAAAGGGGGAGAGTCCTGCCCAGGGCCACCCAGGTTGTCCCAGGCAAGGCCCAGATGTGCTGTCTCTGTGCTTCTCTCGGTGTGTGCTGAGATTTCTCCCTGAACCTTTTCTGGCGGGCTCTTCCTTTTCTCTTCTTATTTTAGGGTTGGCCTGTCACTCGTTGCCATGGAAGCAGAACCCTTTGATCTGTCCACCCACGGCCCTGTTTACTGTTGATTTTCCACCAAACAGTGCTGAGCTGTCAGTTGGTTTCTTGCAAACCTGCCACTGTCAGACATGGGCGTGGTGGTTGAGCGGTGTGCCCAGGGGCTGGGGTTCCTGAAGTCTCCTTCAAGGGACTTCTCACCAGGAAGCCTAAGTTTGGGGGAGAGGTGATCAAAGATCTTTCTGACCTGTACTCTCCTCCCCCATACCTACCTCAGACATTCTGCTCTGACTCTCTGAGCACCTTAGGTTTCCGTGCCTAGACCTTGCTCTGTGTCACACTTGCAAGCCTTTGCCCCTACTGCACCCCCTTCTGGAATCTTCTCTGCCAGGTAAAGGACTTAAGTGGAGATGTGTCCCTGTGTTCACTGGCTCTGCCGAGGTGAGCGCCTGCTCTGCCCGGCTCCCTTTCCTTCCCCGGCACCCACCAGGACTCATCACTCTGCCTGTCCATCCATGCTGGGCACAGCTCTGCCCCCCTCCTGCTGGCCCGCCAGCCTCTCCAGGACAGGAACAACTCTGAGCTGGGCCCCGTTGAGCTGGGCCCCTGTGTGCCCAGCCCAGCACCCACGGCATCTTCCATGAGAAGACAGCGGTGATCGTGGCAGCCATGGCCCTCGGTCTCATGGCACCTACAGGCTAGCCGGGGAGGGGACTAAACACGCAGACACATTAGCGCTGTTACTTCAGATCCTGATAGATTCTGATGGCAGTTAGAAGTGAATAAACAGGACAGAGGGCTGGAGGATAACAAGAAGTGCCCGTGGTGGGAGAGATTCTCCCTGGGAGAGGGCGCTGCGTATCAGGGGCATGAACATCCCCTGAAGCCCCACTGGGCCAGCCCAGCTCCACAACCATATTCATTTCTAGGTCATAAATATTTATATAGCACTTGTCATGTGCCAGGCACTGTTCTAAATGCTTTACAAGTATGAGCTCATTTAATCTAATCTGTATAGTAACCCTGCAGGGTGGGAGCTATTATCGTCCCCATTTTATAGATGAAGAAACTGAGGCACAGAGAGCTTTAGTGACTCGCCAGGTCACTCAGCCAGTGGGTGGCAGAGCCTGGATTCCAACCCAGGTGATCCGCTTTTAGCCATGACGGGAAGGGAGGTCCTGAGTGCCGGTCTTACCACCTCTTCCCCCTTTCAGGGGCTGAACCCAGCACCCTCGGGGCAGGCTGACCATTTGCCTGTGGCCCTGGAGCCCAGCCACGGCCTCCAGGCCGTTGCCAAGACCCCAGCTGTGGCTCAGCACCCGCAGCCTCCGCACGTGCCCCAGACTGATTCCAGCCTCACTCTCACTTACTCGACAAAATTTGACAAATGCGTAGTGTGAACCAGCGTCAGGCCTTGTTTCGGACTCCAGAGAGGCAGCTGTGAAAAAGATGTGGCTCTGCCCTCAAGGGCCCTTCAGAGCAGTGGACAAGTCGGGGGCTGACGCACACCCTACACGGCCCACGGTGCTGGGGACAGTGCAGGGCGCTGTGGAGCCTGGGGAGGGGCACCCATCTCGCCTCAGGGGTCAGGGAAGGCTTCCCAGCTGAGAGCCAGGGAGGCGCGAGCAGGTGCAGGAGCGGGAGGGACACTCATGCAGAGGCTGTGCGTTCGGGAGGACATGGGGCAGTGGGACGCCACACACCGTGGGGAACCTGCTACATGGACACAGCCACTTAGAAAGTCATTTGATGTGACGTGAGCGGTGCACACCCACACACACACAGCCCAGCAATTCCACTAGGGCGCATCCCTAGAAAGTGTCACTCGGTGCCCCGGGAGACCCAAGCGTGGGTGCTCATGGCAGCACCGTCCATACAGCCAAACACTGTGGGAGTGCCAGGCGCCCCACAGGAACAGAAGGGATACGCGCTGTATGGTATTTTCAAACACGGGAAGGCTGCACAGCTGTGGACGTGAATGATCCGCAGCCAGACAGCAGCCTGGACGCAGCTCAACAGCACGGCGATGAGCAGAAATAGCAAGTCACATACTTAAAGTTCAAGCACTGGAGAAACTAAGCAGAATACTATTTAAGGATATATACACAGGTAGTAAAAACATAAAAAAAGAAAAAGAAGGCAATTGTTAATACAAAATTCAAGGTTGAGATTACCTTTTGGTGAGCGGGTTAGGAAGACACCATCGGGAAAGGCACACAGGGCCTGTAAGTTTCCGGCAATTATTCTTCGAATTGTACGTACACAGTATATCTACTCTTCGGAAAGGATGATGTATATCACTTTTTAAATTTATTTATACTTAATAGACTTTATTTTGTAGAGTTCTGATGTACTCCCCACCCCCCACCCCCACAGTTTCCCCTATTATTAATCTTGCATTGTCTGGTACGTTTGTTCAAATGGTGAACCAATATTAGTACATTATTCTTCACCAAAGTCCATAGTTTATGTGAGAGTTCACTCTTTGTGTTGTACAGTTCTGTGGGCTTTGCCTAATGCATAATGTCATATGTCCACCATTCTGTCATACAGAATGGACTCACCGTCCCAAATACCCTCTGTGGTTTACTAAGCCCTGGCAACAACTGATCCATCGTTTTTCCTTTTCCAGAATGTTGTATGGATGGAATCATACAGTATGTAGCCTTTTTAGACTGGCTTTTCTCATTTAGTAGTATGCATCTAAGGTTCCTCCATGTATTTTCATGGTTTGATAGCTCATTTCTTTTTATCATTGAATAATATTCTATTTCCTAGATGTACCAGTTTGTTTATCCATTCACCCATTGAAAGGCATCTTGGTTGCTTCTGCTTCCAAGTTATGAATAAGGCAGTTATGAATAAGGCTGCTATCAGCCTTTGTGTGTAGGTTTCTGTGTGGACATAAGTCTTCAACACTTTTGGATAAATACCTAGAAGTGCAAGTGCTGATTATATGGCGAGAGTATGTTTAGTTTTGTAAGAAACTGCCACACTGTCTTCCACAGTGGCTGTACTGGCAATATTTCACATTCCCACTAGTAATAAATGAGAGCTCCTGTTGCTCCACATCCTTGCCAGCATTTGGTACTGTCAATGTTTTGGATTTGAGCCATTCTAATAGATGTATAGTAGTATCTAATTGTTTTAATTTGCAATTCCCCAATGACATATGATGTTGAGCAACTTTTCATATGCTTATTTGCCATCTGTATATATATATTTTGGTGAGGTGTCTGTTCAGATCTTTTGCCCACTTTTGAAATAGATTGTTTTCTTATTGTTGAGTTTTAAGAGTTCTTTGTATATTTTAGATACAGTTTCTTTATCAGATATGTGTTTTGTAAATATTTTCTCTTAGTCTGTGGCTTATCTTTTCATTCTCTTAACATTGTCTTTTACAGAGCAGAAGTTTTAAATTGTAACATCTAGCTTATCAGTTTTTTCTTTCATGGCTCATGCTTTTGGTGTTGTATCAGAACACTCATTGCCAAACACCAGGTTACCTGGATTTTCTCCTATTATATCCTAGAAGTTTTATGGTTTTACATTTTACATTTAGGTCTATGATGCATTTTGAGTAAATTTTTGTGAAAGGTGTAAAATCTGTGTCTGGACTTCTATTTGTGCATATGAATGTCCAGTTGTCCCAGCACCATTTGCTAAAAAAACTATCTTTCCTCCATTGGGTCGCCATTGCATATGGCAGGTCATAGATCCGTTGACTATATTTGGGTGGCCCTATTTCTGGGCTCCTTGTTCTGTTACATCAATCTATTTGTCTTTTATTTCACCAATACCAGTGTCGTGATTACTATAGCTTTATGGTAAGTCTTGAAGTCAGTCCAACTTTGTTCTTCAATGTCATGTTGGCTCTTCTGGGTCTTTTGCCTCCACATAATAAACTTCAGAATTAGTTTGTTGATATCCACAAAGCAACTTGCTTGGATTTTGATGGGGATTACAGTGAAGCTACAGATCAAGCTGGGAAGTACTGACATCTTAACAATAGCGAGTCTTCCAATCAATGGACATGGATTATCTCTCTATTTATTTAGATCTTTCCTTGATTATCTTTCATTAGAGTTTCGTAGATTTCCTCATATAGATGTTGTACATAATTTGTTAGATTTATATCTATTTTTGTTTGGGTACTGATGTAAATGGGGTTGTGTATTTAATTTCAAATTTCAATTGCTCATTTCTGGTCCAGGCATGCCTGTTTTTATCACACTTCACTATATTGTGCTTCGCAGATATGGCATTTTTTACAAATTGAAGGTTTGTGGCAACTCTTCATCAAACAAGTCTATTGGCGCCATTTTTCCAAAAGCATGTGTTCGCTTTGTGTCTCTGTGTCATATTTTGGTAATTCTCATGCTATTTCAAACTGTTTCATTATTATTATGTCTATTATACTGATTTGTCATCAATGATCCTCCATGCTCCTATTGTAGTTGTTTTGGGGCGCCAGGCCCATATAAGATGGCAAACTTAATAAATGTTGTTTGTGTTCTAACTGCTCCACCAACCAGCTATTCCCGTCTCTCTCCCTCTCCTCAGGCCTCCCTATTCTCTGAGACATAACAATATTGAAATTAAGCCAATTAATTACCCTACAATGGCCCATAAGTGTTCAAGTGAAAGGAAGAGTCATATATCTCCCACTTTAAATCAAAAGCTAGAAATGATTAAGCTCAATCAGGAAGACATGTCCAAAGCCATGATAGGCCAAAAGTTAGGCCTCTTGCACCAAACAGTTTAACCAAGTTGTAATGCAAAGGAAAAGTTCTTGAAGGACATTAAAAGTGCTACTCCAATGACAAGAAAGCAAAACAGCCCTATTGCTGATATAAAGAAAGTTCAAGTGCTCTGGATAGAGGATCAAACCAGCCACAACATTCCCATAAGCCAAAGCCTAATCCAGAGCAAGACCCTAACTCTGTTCAATTCTGTGAAGGCTGAGAGAGGCAAGGAAGCTGCAGAAGAAAGGTTTGAAGCTGGAAGAGGCTGGTTCATGAGGTTTAAGGAAAGGAGCCGTCTCCAGAACATACAAGTGCAAGGTGAAGCAGCAAGTGCTGGTTAGAAGCTGCAGCACATTATGCAGAAGACCTACCTAAGATCACTAAACAACAGATTTTCAGTGGGGACAAAACAGGCTTATGTTGAAAGAAGATGCCATCTAGGACTTTCATAAGCTTCAAAGCTTTAAAGGACAGGTAGATTCTCTTGTTAAGGGCTAATGTAGATGGTGATTTTAAGTTAAAACCAATGCTCATTTACCATTCTAAAAATCCCAGGGCCTTTAAGAATTATGCTAACTCTACTCTGCCTGCTCTCTATAAATGGAACAGCAAAGCCTCCATGACAGTACAGCTGTTTACACCATGGTTTACTGAATGTTTAAGCCCACTGTTGAGACCTACTACTCAAAAAACAAATTCCTTTCAAAATATGACTGCTCACTGGCAATGCACCTGGTCACCCAAGAGCTCTAGTGGAGATACACAGAGATATTAATGTTTTTTTCATGCCTACTAACACAACATCCATTCTGTAGCCCATGGATCAAGCAGTAATTTCTACTTTCAACTCTTATTATTTAAGAAATACGCCAGGCGCGGTGGCTCACGCATGTAATCCTAGCACTCTGGGAGGCTGAGGTGAGTGGATCATTTGAACTCAGGAGTTCGAGACCAGCCTGAGCAAGAGCAAGACCCCGTCTCTACTAAAAATAGAAAGAAATTAGCTGGACAACTAAAAATATATAGAAAAAATTATCCGGGCATGGTGGCGCATGCCTGTAGTCCCAGCTACTTGGGAGGCTGAGGCAGTAGGATCGCTTAAGCCCAGGAGTTTGAGGTTGCTGTGAGCGAGGCTGACGCCACGGCACTCACTCTAGCCCGGGCAACAGAGTGAGACTCTGTCTCAAAAAAAAACAAAAAACAAAAAAAAACATTTCATAAGGATATAGCATCCATAGATAGTGATTTCTCTGATGGATTTAGGCAAAGTAAATTGAAAACCTTCTGGAAAGTATCTCCATTCTAGATGACATTAAGAACATTTGTGATTCCTGGGATAAAGTCAAAATAGGAACATTAACAAGAGTTTGGAAGAAGTTGATTCCAATCTCTTGGATGACTTTGAGGGGTTCAAGACTTCACTGGAGGATGTAACTGCAGATATGGTGGAAATAGCAAGAGAACTAGAACTAGAAGTGGAACCTGAAGATGTGACTGAATTGCTGCAATCTCATGATAAAACTTTAACAGGACACATCGAAGGAAGCATCTAAGACAGAACCCTGGAATTCAGCAGAGAAGTGACATGGACCCTCTGAGGCATGGAAGGAGAGGGAAGCAAAGCAGGCAGGCTGGCCAGGATCATCTCAGAGCCAGGAGGAACTCCCCATTGTTGGGAAAAGGTAAATAGGAGATCCCCAGTGGTCCACATTCCCACCACAGATGCCTGCAATGCTAGCCACAGAAGAGCCCCTCAGCCCTCACAGGCCATGAGCCTGGAATAGGGAGCTGCCTGGAGTCCACATGACTGCGTTGTTCCAAAGAGGAAATTCACACTGGGTCACACTCACCCCCCTGAGACACAAGCTGCTGCAGCATGGCACCATTTCAAAATCCCAGCCCCCATCAGACTGCATCCTGCCCTGGGGCCCAAAAGTCCTGGCTTCTCCACATCCCTAAAGCCCCACCAACATCCCCCCGTGTTTGCCCAAGGGCTGCAGAGTCATGACACCAGCTGGATGCAGCAGTGTGGCCAAGTCCCCAGGACTCTAACCCATAGTGTCCTAAACCCCAGAGAACATGTGGTACAGTACACCAAGGATGCTGCCCCTGGGACAAAGGGAGCTGAAGCATGGACTCCCCAGAGCCCAAGAGCTGCCTGCCTAGGACTACTGACAACAACCTTGCCTCCCTCCCACCCCCAGCAGCAGGGCTGTCATCCACCTGTGCAAGCCTGCAGGGAGCTTGAGCCTGCCCCGCTTACCATTGCCAGTGCCTGTGGGCATCATCCAGGGACCTGAGGACAGGTCTGTCCTGCCCACATCACCACTGCCACCATTACCCACACAGGCTATCTAGGGGCTTGAGGATTGGCCTGCCCTGCCCACTGCTACCACCACTAGTGCCCATGAGTGCCTTACAGAGGCCCCATGACTGACCCAATGAGCCTGCCACTGCTGCTGCCCACCCAAGAGCACCATCTAGGGACCCAGGGACTGGTCCACCACAACTACTGCCACCACCAGCACCCGTGCATACTGCCTGGGGGCCCAAGGACCATCCTGCCTGGGTCCTCACTGACACCACTGGTGCCCACATACAGCACCCTGGGACCCAAAGACCTGAGGACAAACATACCTGGTACACTACTGCCAGCACCAGTGCCCACATACACTACTCAGGGGCCCAAGGACCACCCTGCCTTGCATCCCCAGCCTCAGCAAAGCTTTGTCACAGCCTCCACTAACAACCACAGCCTAAGCCACTTAGACACTTACAGACACCACTGATGTTGATTATGGTAAAAAAAAAAAAAAAAACATATAGAGACTATACTACTGTGCACACACTAGCCAAAGCACCCTACCCAACCAACACTATAGATACATCTACAGGAAAAACTCTTTCCCCATGATAGCCAATCTGTAAAATTGGAATAAGCAACTGTTACACCAGATGCACAGATATTAATGTAAGGACACAAGAAACATGAAAAAGTAAGGAAACATGACACCTCCAAAGGAACACAGTAATTCTACAGTAACAGATCCCAAAGAAAAGGAAATCTATGAAATGCTGCAAAAGAAATTTGAAATAATGATCTTAAGGAAACTCAATGAGATACAAGAGAACACATATAGATAATACAAAGAAATCAGGAAATAATTTATTTTTTCAGGAAAATAAGTTATGATCTGAATAGCAATTCAGTATCTACACAGATATCATAAAAAACAAAAGAAATCCTGGAATTGAAGAATTCAATGAATTAAATAAAAAATACAATAGAGAGCTTCAACAATAAGCTAGATCAAGCAGAAGAAAGAATTTCTGAACTCAAAATAATTCTTTTGAAATAACCCAGACCAAAAAAAAAAAGTCATAGTAAACCTATTTAATGAAAACTTCCCAGGTCTTACAAGAGATGAGATATACACATCCTGTACAGATATACAGTAAGCTCAAAACTTCTCAAATAGATTCAATCCAAAAAAAGAATGAAGAAAGCCTCCGTGACATACAGGATACTATAAAGCAAACCAATATTCAGATTTTGGAAGTTCCAGAAGGAGAAGAGATGGAAAAAGTTTTCAGCTATCATTTCAAAGGAAAAAAATCAACAGAGTGAAGAGACAACCTGTAGAATGGGAGAAAATGTTTGCAAACTATTCATCCAACAAGAGACTAATATCCAGAATATACAAGGAATTAAAACAACTCAATAGCAAAAAATAATAATAATTTGATTAAAAAGTGGACAAAGGATCTGATTAGACATTTCTCAAAAGAAGACATTCAAATGGCCAACAGATATATGAAAAAATTCTCAAAATCATTAATCATCAGGGAAATGCAAATCAAAGCCACAATGAAATATCTCACCCCAGTTAGAACAGCTATTATCAAAAGGACAGAAAGTAAACCAAATGCTGACAAGGATGTGGAGAAAAGGGAACTCCTATACATTGCTGGTAGGAATGTAAATTAGTAAGCCATTATGGAAAATAGTGTGGATGTTTCTGAAAAAACTAAAAATAGAACTACCATGTGATCCAGCAATCCCATTACTAGGTATTTATCCAAAGAAAAGAAAGTCATATCAAAGGTATACCTGCACTCCTGTGTTTATTACACTATTCACAATAGCTAAGCTATGGAATCAGCCTAAATGCCCATCAAAAGACTTAAAAAAGGATAAAGAAAATGTGGTGTATGTATAGATAAGGGAATACTATTCAACCATAAAAATGAAATCCTGTCATTCATGGCAATGTGGATGAGTCTGGAGGACATTAGGTTGAGTGAAATAAGTTCAACACAGAAAGATAAATATGACATATTCTCACTTATATGTGGGAGCTAAAAAAATTGAGCTCATGGATGTAGAGGGGTAGAATTATGGGTATTAGAGGCTGGGAAAGTCGGGTGGAGGGAAGGGGAGAGGTTGATTAACGAGTGCAAAATTACAGCTAGGTAGGAGGAGTGAGTCCTGGTGTTTGTTCTGCAGCACTGTAGCATGAATATAGTTAACTGTAATTTATTGCTTATTTTCAAAGAGCTAGAAGACAGGATTTTGAATGCTCACAATACCAAGAAATGGTAAATGTTTGAGGTGATTGATATGCTAATTACCCTGATTGGATTATTACTCATTGTCTATCTGTATCAAAATATCACTCTGCATCCCATAAATATGTACGATTATTACATGTCAGCTAAAAATAAAAAGGGGAAAAAAACTCTAACGAATGAGGAGTTGCTTCTTATAGATGAGCAAAGCAATGGTTTCTTAAGATGGAATCTACTCTTGGTAAAAATGCTGTGAACAATGTTGAGATGACGACAAAGAATTTAGAATATTCCATAAACTTAGCTGATAAAGCAGCATCAGAGTTTGAGATGATTGACTCCAATTTTGAAAGAAGTTCTGCTGTGGGCAAAACGCTATCAAATAGCATCACATGCTGCCAAGAAATATTTCATGAAAGGAAGAGTCAATCAATGCAGCAGACTTCATTGTTGTTTTATTTTAAGCAATTGCCACAGCCACCTCAACGCTCAGCAACCACCACTCTAATCAGTCAGCAGCCATCAACATTGAGGCAAGTCCCTCCACCAGCAAAAAGATATGACTCTCTGAAGGTTCAGATGATTGTTAGCATTTTTTAGCCATAAAGTATTTTTAATTAAGGTACATACATAGTTTTTTTTTACACATAATACTATTGCACACTCAATAGACTACAGTATAGTGTAAATATAACTTTTATATGTACTGGGAAACTAAAACTTTCACGTGATTTGCTTTATTGCAATATTCACTTTATTGTGGTGGTCTGGAAGCTAACTTGCAATATCTTCAAGGTATGCCTGGATATAGGAAAACAATTGACTTTTGTATATTAACCCAGTATCCTGCAACCTTGCTATACTTGTTTATTAGTTCCAGGAGTTTTTGCATTGATTCTTTGGGACTTTCTACATAGACAGTCATGTTATCTGCAAACAGAGACAATTTTATTTCTTCCTTCCCAATCTGTATTCCTTTTATTTCCTCCTCTTGACTTACTGCATTGGCTAGGACTTCCAGTATGATGTTGAATAGGAGTGGTAAGAGGGCACACCCTTACCTTGCTCCCAATCTTAGGGGGAAAGCATCTAGTTTCTTACCATTAAACATGTTGTTATATCTTTCTTTTTATTAAAAAGTTTTTTTTTTTTAATGTTATGAAATAGTTCTGATGGCCAAAGCTGAGGGTGCCCTTGGAGAAATGACAGGAAAGTCAAATGATGACACGGCAGAGCCCAGATCATTAGGGACCTTGTGTGCTAAGAAGAAGAGTTTAAACTTCAAAATTAAAGATATTTCATCAGAGGAGTGACATGATCAGATCTGCCCTGGCTGCAGGGTGAGAACAGATGGAGGGGTGAGGCTGCAGGCCCAGAGACGGCTAGATGTTTTTGCAGTTCAGGCAGGAGCTGAGGGTGACCGACACCAGGGCAGTGGTAATATGAACAGAGATAAGTGAGTGGATTTTGGAGATATTTAGGAAGCAGACATGACAAGACTTGGTGATTAACTGACTATAAGGGGTGAGGACAAGGAGGCAGCAAGGGCAATGCCCAGATTTCTGCCTGGGCGGCAGATGGCAGACCTCTTCATTGGGGCAGGGTACAGAATGAGAGTGGGCTTGGGAGGGAACGTGAAGGTTCATTTCTGGTCATAAGTTTGAGACACCTGGGGGCCTTCTGGGCAAAGGGACTCAAGAAATTGGATTCAGGTTCCTAGAGACAAGGGGTAGTTTGTCCAGTAGATAGAGATTTGCGGGGAGGGGGTTAGCTAGCACGTTGAGGATGGGAGTCATGGGAATCAGTATGTGACCCGAGAGTGTGGGTGCAGTGAGAAGTGAGGTCCCGACTGGAGCCCTAGGAACCACCAAGCAACTGAGCAGTGATGGGCACAGGAGGAGGAGCCAGGGAGGGAGAATTCTGTGGTCAATAAGGTAGCCAAGAGTGAGAGCCAGCACGGTTCAGGGGACAGGAGAAAAAGCTGTCCCCAAGAAGAAGGTCAAGAAAGAGCCATCTACACACGGGGAGAATTTGAAGAAGGAGGGAGAGGTGTCCAGAGACAAATGCCCTAGACCAAGGCGAGGACTGACAGGTGTCCTGTGACCTAAGAAAGAGCCATCTACACACGGGGAGAATTTGAAGAAGGAGGGAGAGGTGTCCAGAGACAAATGCCCTAGACCAAGGCGAGGACTGACAGGTGTCCTGTGACCTGGCCCCGCCGTGCTTAAGGCTCCTGCGGAGCATCTCAGCCCTTCCTCCGCATTACAGAGTCTGATGGGAAGATTGGCTGTTTCTGCATTTCAGATATAGCAGGTGTGGATAAACCTGCCAAGTATGTTAAAAAGGTTTTTAAAATATGATTTGTATTCTTGGAAGAAAGGAAAATAACTCTCTTTTTTGAGCAGCTACTCTAGTCGTGGTGATGGTGAGTGGGTGTTGGACATACTGCTCTGCAGTTCAGGGAGAGGTGTGGGCTGGAGGTGGGAACTCAGGTGGGTCAACAAATAGACGACATTGACAGCCCTGGGTGAGGGCAGCAGGGTGGCCATAGAGACAGAGAAGAGAAGGGGACCAGGGACTGCCCCTGGATCCCACCAGTGATTAGAGGCTGAAGAGGTAGGCAGAAGTGGCGGAAGCCCAGAGATAGGAAGAAAATCAGATGAGTTTGGTATCTTGGAAACCAAACGAAGAAAGTGTTTCAAGGAGGAAGTTTTGATGAACTGCGTCAAATGCTGCTTTTAGATCAAGTAAGATTAGGACCAAGAACTGACAATGTGTATGTGTGTGTGTGCACACTCATGCCTCCATATGGGATTTTTTTCTTTTAAGGAAAATAATTTGGGATAATTTCCCCCCAAAAGCAAACTCAGTTCATACTGATGAGGTGAAGACAGCCCATGATCCTAGGTGGAGGGTGGTTAATTTTTTCCCAAGCCTTCCTTCCACACGAGGCCAACAACTCTGCCTCCCCTGACCATCCTGAAATGGCCTTTAAATGGAGCAACATGGCGGACTGCACACAGGGTCACTGAACACTGAACACCAGGCGAGCCACAGGCAGCCACCATGGCGCCATCCTGAGGCTTCCTGTACTCCCAGAAGTCTTCCCCCACCTGCTTCCCAGGCAGGTTCCTGTTGCAACCTGCTACCTGCTGCAGGTTGCAACAAGAAGGGGGGTCACGTGCAGTCCAGTCACCCATGGAGCCATGACAGAAATGGCGGAAGGCCTGTCTGCACAGGCTGCCAAGCAACCTGCACCAAGAGTTCCCTGCACTCTGGTTTTGGTGGCTTTCTGGCCATTCAGGCAGTAATCAATTTAAGGGCAGTTTGGGACAGGGGGGTATTTCAAACTTCCCTCCACATTCCATGGTCTTATCATTCCTTTTCTTGTGGAAGCAAACAAGGGACTTGGAATCATGGAACTACACTTGGATTTGAAACTGGTGGCTTATACTAGTTATGTTTCCATGGAAACAGATATTGGAAGAGGCAAATACATAGAGTTTTAAATAATTTTAACTCTTATCTTCTACCTCCCTCTACAGTTGCTCTGGGAAAAAAGCCAATCCTAAAGCAGGCACTTTCAGGAAGCAGCTGTTATCTTCATAATGCGTGCCCGAGCCCCACCTCACCCTATTCATTTGGAAATGAAGAGACATCAGAATGGCCAGGGCCGGGAGAGTGCTAGGGAGCAGGGTCCACTCTGCTCCATGGGCTGCTCACAGGCAGCCCGGTGGCCTAAGGCTTTTGATGCTGAGGGTCACATTCAGGTCATCACTGCCAAAGCCATCAGCCCTGGACAGTGAGACAGGTCTTGGTCGCCCATAGTCATCCATGATGTCCCAGACAGGCAGGGTGGTGGGACTCAGCAAGGGCCTCTCATTGGTCATTGTCTGTCACCCAAGGGCCACATCCATCAGCCTGACTAACTCCTCCCAGGCTGCACCATCTGAAGTGCCAACCAGGTCATTCTCCTGTGGAAAATCCTCCCCATCAGCTACCAGCGGTCCCCAACCTTTTTGGCACCAGGGACCGGTTTCATGGAAGACAATTTTTCCATGGACCGGGGGTTGGGGGTGTCGTGGGGTCGGGCACGGGTGGAGCGCAGGCAGTGGTGCCCGTTTCCTAACTGGCCACAGACCAGTAGTGGGCTGTGGTCCGGGGGTTGGGGACCACCGAGTCAGAGGGCGAAGCCTGTGCTCCTTAGTACAGAGCAGCAGGTCTCTGATAATCCATCTCCCAGCCTCGTCTCTCACTTTCCCCTTCCTCACTCCTTAAGCATCACTCTCTCTCTTCCTCTGTGCCTTGTCCCCTCTGCCCAGAGCACCCTCCCTCCTACCCTGATATGCTATTTTCATATGTAAAATTCCTGCTTCACCTTTGAGAGGCAGCTCAGAAGCATCTTCTCCAGGAGCCACTGGACCACGCAGGCTGCCTCGGACGCCTCTGACCTTGCTCCCACCTCAACCTGTCTGTCCCTCGTTCTGGTCACAACACTGGCAATTGTCTGTCTCTGGGCATGTCCCCTCTTGTCTGTGACCTCCTCAGAGGCCAAGGCCATCTGTGTGTCCCAGCACCCACCGCCAGGGCCTGGCTCAAAGTAAGTACTCAGTAAATATTTATTGACTAAATTGTTCCCTCCACCTGGAACTCTCCCCGTGCCTCCATATGTCCAAATGCAACCCATCTGTCTGGGCCCATTAAGCCAGCTTCTCGAAGAAATGTCTTTGCCGAGTTGCAATTTAATTTAATATTACGCCCTCACCTTTTGTCAAGAGCCCACTTCTGGGGCTGAGGCTGCCAACTGGAGAATGATTCAGCATCTTCCGCAGAGGACTGTTGCTCGCTTTGTGACTTAGATGAGATCTACAGGCCAGATCCTCGCAGAATGCAGTGCCAGGAAATGGGCTGTGCTCTCTCCGTGAACTTGTACCTACTTCTTCCTTCCTTCAGCTAGTCCTGACTGTTTTCTTTTTAACCTTGGCTGCCAGAAAGTTGGAGCCAAATTCAACGCTCAACCGCAATAACCATCTTATCTCAGGTTCCTGGAGGATTATCTCACCTCTGATCATTTGTCTTTATTTTTAACTGTCCTGTTGCATTTAGGCTTTTATTGTATGCTGCCTCAGGCCCTTTGGGAGAAGAGGAAAGGTGTAAATTCCAGATTAAGTTATTAAAATCAGAATGCCAAGCGAGATTTAATTGGAACGATACCGGAGAGACATTTTCTGGGTGTCCACAGACTTTCGCCTTCTGGCGTGGATCCCGGCTCAGCCCGGCTCGGCTCTGCAGCCAGCATTGTGGCACAGATGTGTTGGGGCCCAGTGCACGGGCAGACGGGCTCCGCCGGCCACAGCCTCGATCCTGGAACATCCTGTGTCAGAAGGCATCTTAGATACATGAGAGATCAGTTTATTTCATCTTTGTTGGTGGCTTTCCTTGTGCCTTTGGGAGGCACTTGGGGCAGGCCAGAGGCCCTTTAGGACACAAATCAAAAGACACAGATCCAGGGCACAGCACTGGGGACATCTCTGAAATTGGAAATTCTCCGTCTCTACCTGTCTGGGTGCTCTCTAGGGGATGGGCTGTTTACTAGAAATTCGCAAGTGTCATGAAACAGAATGATTGGAAAATTGTGTGAGAGCCGGGCATCTTCTGACCGCTGTGTTTGTCTCTGTAAAGCCATTCCAGTCCCTGGGCAATGAGAGCCTTTAAATTTTGATTATTTTTCCCCAACCCCACACATGCATGTTGGCAGAAGCACAGGGGCCCCCAAGAAGACCTTCCCTCTTTTTTGCAGGGTAATACCAACCAACCTACCTCTTTATACGTAGTCATCAGGGTACTTCTTCAGCGTTGATGGGGTGCCCATCGTGTGCTGTGAGCCTTACATGCTGCACGGTCTCGTGGGCAAGATTAGACACATCCACAAGGGATCATGTTACTAGCTGGCTGCTGATAGCTCTGTGGTCTGTGGTCAGGTCTGTAAGACACACACACACACACACACACACACACACACACACACAGTGTAAGCTGGAAACAACAGCACCCTCTTGATGACGCTTACCTCCAAATGCTCCATTTTAAGTTTTAATTACTGTGCTGAAACATTAGGCTTCATTTTCTAATGTATGAACCAGGGCTGAATTTGGGCAAAAAAGAGAACATGCATTAGTCAGGGTGTGCAAGGTTTTGCTGTGGTAACAAAAAACTCTCCTCAGTGGAGTAAAGCAATAAAGGTTCTTTAGTCATCACAGCCACTTGGCCATTGACATCAACTGTAGCTTCCCCCATGGTGTCCTCACTCTGCAACACAGCTGGTGGGACAGTTTTTGTGGTAAAGGGAAAGAATGCATGGCAAAGTGTGCCCTGGCTTTTAAAGCTTCCACCCCAAATTATTGCACATCACTTCCACTCATATATCATTGGCCAGAATGTGTCATGTGTCCATGCCTGAGTTCAGCGGGGCAGGGAAGAGCCATCCTAATATGTACCAGAAGGAGAGAGAACCAAGAATTACTGTCCACCCATAGTAACAACAATAGTATATTCCACCCAGCTTTTTATTCCTGTCACAAACACCACCTCATCCACTAGATTGGAAGCTCCATGAGAACGTAGCGGGAGGGTGGGTTGTTTTTTATGTACTGCTGTATCCCAGCACCTGGAAAAGGACCTGGCACATAGTACACACTCAGTAAATAATTCTATTTATTGAATAACTGAATGAACTAGGCTTAGCGCAATCTTGTTAGGAGGTCTAGGGGATATTCTCTGAGAAGTCTTGTACTAGTTCTGCAGACTCTCCTGCCAACTCACATCCTAACCCATCACTTCTGTCCGTCACCATTTCTATAACTGGGGTCCAAACCACTCTCATCTCTCATTATCTGGCATCCTAAAGTGGGGATGCCATGAGGCAAAGCTTCAGTTGGTGCACAATGAACAAGTGGTGTGATGAATAAAGAAGCTTTATTTGTTTAAGCCACTGAGTTGTTTATTGTTGTCACCACGGCTTTCCAAAGCAGGCTCCCAGCTCCTGCTCATGGCTTCTTCCAAGCCATTCTTGACATGGCAGAGGGAACTTTTGTGTGTGGTGAGAAAGAGAGAGAGAGAGAGAGAATTCACATACCATAAAACTCCATTTTAAAATATATACTTCAGGCCAGGCGTGGTGGCTCACGCCTGTAATCCTAGCACTTGGGAGGCCGAGGCGGGCGGATTGTTTGAGCTCAGGAGTTCGAGACCAGCCTGAGCAAGAGCGAGACCCCGTCTCTACTAAAAATAGAAAGAAATTAGCTGGACAACTAAAAATACATATAGAAAAAATTAGCCGGGCATGGTGGCGCATGCCTGTAGTCCCAGCTACTCGGGAGGCTGAGGCAGTAGGATCGCTTAAGCCCAGGAGTTTGAGGTTGCTGTGAGCTAGGCTGAGGCCACGGCACTCACTCTAGCCCGGGCAAAAGAGTGAGACTCTGTCTCAAAAAAAAAAAAAAAAAAAAAAAATATATACTTCAGTGGTTTTTAGCATATTCATAAAGTTGTGTAACCATTTTCACTATCTTATTTGAGAAAAATTTTATCACCCCAAAAAGAAACCCTGTTCTTTTTATTCCTCACCCCTCATTTTCCCTCCCTCCAGGCCCTGGCAACCACTAATCTATTTTCTGCCTCTGTGGATTTGCCTATTCTGGACATTTCACATCAGTGGAATCACACGATCTATGATCTTTTGTGTCTGGCTTCTTTCCCTTAGTGTGATGTTTTCAAGGTCCTCCATTACTTTATTTCTTTTTTTGGCTGAATAATATTGTCTTGTATGGATATACTACAGTTTGTTTGTTCATTCATCAGTTGTTAGATATTTGGGTTGCTTCTACTTTTTGACTATTATGAGTAATGCCACTATGAGCATTCATGTACAAGTTTTTGTGTGAACATATGTTTTCGGTTCTCTTGGGTATATACCTAGGAGTGGAATATCTGAGTCTTATTGTAACTCTATGTTTAACATTTTTAGGAACTGCCAAACAGTTTTCCACAGAACCTGCACCATTTTACATTCCCACCAGAAATATAGGAGGGTTCCAATTTCTCCACATTGTTGACAATACTTGTTATTTATCTGCCTTTTTTATTATAACCATCCTAGTGGGTGTAAAGTGGTATCTTGTGGTTTTAATGAGAATGACTATCAAATGACTAATGGTACTGAGCGTCTTTTCCTGTGCTTATTGGCCATTTGTGTATCTTTTTTGGAGGAATGTCTATTCAGAGCCTTTGCCCATTTTTAATTGAATTATTTGTCTTTTTATTGTTGAATTGTAAGATTTTTTTATATATTCTGGATACTAAACCCTTGCCAGATGTATGATTTGCAAATATTTTCTCCCATTGTGTGAATTGTCTTTGTAATTTCTCAATAGTGTCCTGTGATACATGAAAAATTTTAATTTTGATAAAGTCTAGTTTATTTTTTTCTTTGTGCTATAGGGATCATAGCTAAGAAACCGTTGTCTGATACAAGGTCATGAAGATTTATATTTATATTTTCTTCTAAGAGTTTTAGAGTATTAGCTCTCATGTTTAGGTGTTTGATCCACTTTGAGTTAATTTTTGTACATGGTATGAGGTAGTGATCCAAATTAATTCTTTTGCATGTGGATATCTAGTTGTCTAAGCACCGTTTGTTGAAAAGAATATTCTTTCCCAATTGAATAGTCCTGTAACCTCTGTTGCAAATCAATTGACCATGGAATGTATGGTTGTATTTCTGGATTCTCAATTGTATCCCATCAATCTATAAGTCTATCATTATGCCAGCACTACACTGTCTTGATTACTGTAGCTTTGTGGTAATTAAAATTGGAAAGTGTGAGTCTTCCAACTTTGTTCTTCTTTTCAAGATTGTTTTGGATATTCAGAGTCCTTTGAGATTCCATATGAATTATAGGATCAGTTTTTCCATGTCAACAAAAGAGGCTGTTGGGATTTTCATAGGGGTTGCCTTGAATTTATAGATGAATTTGGGGAGTATTGCCATCTAAACAATATTAAGTCTCGCAATTTATGAATATGGGATGTCTTTCTATTTATTTAGGTCTTCTTTAATTTCTTTCAGCAATGTTGTGGGTTTTGATTTTGTTTTTTTGAGATGGGGTCTTGCTATGTTGCCCAGGCTGATCACGAACTCCTGGTTTAAAGCAATCCTTACACCTCAGGCTCCCAAGTGGCTGGGATTACAGGTACATGCCACCACAGTTTCTTTCAGCAATATTTTGTAGTTTTCAGTGTACAAGTCTTACTCCTACTTGGTTAAATGTATTCCTAAGTATTTTATTCTTTTTGATGCTATTATAAATTGAATTATTTTCTTAACTTCCTTTTTTCATTGCTAGTGTATAAAAATATAATATATTTTTGTATGCTGATGTAGTATCCTGCAACTTTGCTAAACTCATTAATCAGCTCTAATAGTTTTTGGTGGATTCTTTAGGATTTTCTATCTATAAGACCTGTGAATAGATAGTTTTACATCTTTCATTCCAATTTGTATGCCTTTTATTTTATTTTCCGGAATAGCCAAAAACATTCTTGAATAGCCTTTCAGCCTACTTATATCTTTGGATCTAAAGTGAGTCTCATAGCCAACAAATATAGTTGGATCATGGTTTTCTTTAATCCATCCCACAAATCTCTACATTTTAATTGGAGTGTTTAATCCATTTAATGTAATTTATATCTGTCATTCTGCAAGAGATCTTGTAAAATGCACATCATATCTTACTCTTCCCACTTAAAATCCTCCAATTTAGAATAAAATCCAAATTTCTTACCTTGCTACAGGCCCCACACTGTCCAGTCCCTGCTGCGTATCTGACTTTGTCTGATTCCCTTCCCTGCGCTCACCCCACTTCAGCCGCACAGGCCTTCTGTCTGTGGCACCAACACTCCAGTTTTACCTCCAACTTCAGGCCTTTGCACTTGCTGATCACTCTGCCCAGAATGCTCTTCTTCCAGATCTTTCCATGCATGACTCTTTCTTGTCATTCAGGTCTCATCTTAAATGCCACCTCCCTGACCACCAAGCCTTGAATACCCCCCAGCTTTCTGTCTTACCTCCCCTATTTCTCTGTCACATCATTTATTCCTCACTTCCTCCGCTAGAATGTGAGCTCCATGAAGGAGGGCCTACCTGCCTTGCTCAGAGCTCTATCCCCGTGGCCTGGCACAGGGCCGGGCAGGCACAGAGCTCCATGTCTGTTGGTGGGGTGGACTCGTGAATGACTGAGCGAGGGAATGGATACGTGCATGAATGAACGAATGAACAAGCTTCCCTGGCATGACACTTGTCAGCATTGACAACTTCTGATGGGTGATGCAGTTGCTCAGCAGCTGGATTAAACTATTGGGTGAATATGTTGATACCAAAAAGAAAAATAAGTGATGTTTAAAAGGTGAAGAAGATTTTTTTTTGATGATTTCAAGGAGAATCTAGACTTGTGATTCTCAACCCTGGCTGCATCACCCAGAAAAACCTTTTTTAAAATCACACCCCTAGAAGTTCTGGTTTAATTGATTTAGAAAAAGCCCTGAGCATGGATATTTTTTTATAGTTGCTATGAGTTCCAGTGTGTAGCCAGGGTTGAGACCCTCTGGACCCCTCACAAATCTCTCGGAAGGGCCCAGGACTGCATTTTGGATACTAGGTGAGAAATAGACTCAGGACAATAAATTTAAGACTGGAAGGTAAGATAAGAAAAGTCTAAACACAGGAAACCTGAAGTCCAGATGGTCCCTACCAACCCCCACCCGGACCCACAGCTAGAGAAGGTGATGGTGACGAAGGAAGCGCAGGCTGAGAGAGAGGGCCACCTGGGAGGTTTATGTGTGCAGACCCCACAGAGCTGCATGGGCCCCTCCAGTCTCGTATTTTTCTGAAAATCCTTGAGTCCTCATGTGAACAATTGTCTCCCCGGTGGAAGAGAGAGAGCAAGAAAGAGTAAACAAGGAAAAGCTATGAAATTTCTATTTCTGCAGCATTGTTCATCACAGTGGAGAGGTAGAGGGTGAATAAGTTTTAGACCAGAACGTTAGGTGGTTTAAAAAAAAAAGTGCCCTGCAATTGCAGGAAGCCACCAACCACAGAAACCAACAGGAAGGCAAGCGAGCGAGGGAGCCGCAGTGTCTGTGCACCTCAGCACCCTCGGTGGCTCTGAAGGGAACCATCAGCCACGTGGTGGGATGTTCATTCTTTCCCAACATTGTTTGGCTTGGAGTTTCTCCCTAAAGTGATGGTGGATTAAACTTCAAATATTGAGTTGTTTTGACCTTGACATAGGGTGGAACATTTAACATGCCTCAAAGGTGCTTAGTTCATGTCAAAGGAAGCTGAGACAATGTGTGAACCACCCTAAGAGCTCGAGGGACAGCAGCCAGAGGAAGCACAATCGTCGCTGGTCCTGCCCAATTCTTGGTTCCTGGCCCAACACACTCTTGCCATTCTGGGGACTGGAGTCCCAGCTCCAGGCCTGTGCCACTTGGATACAGGCCCTCAGCACTTGGCAATCGCACTATAATGATAACAGTGCTCCACGTTTCAACAGCATGGCACAGTTCACAAAGCACCTTGACATCCCCATTTTAGAGATGAGGAAACCGAGGCTGGACAGGTGACTAGACTGGCCCGAGACAACCTTGCTTGCTACACATCAGAAACGGAATCCCGCCCAGGCCTTGCGGTACCGGATGACTCAGTATCTCTTCCCCTGGGATCGGTCTGTCGATCCATTCACACTTCTATTTCTTTTTTCATCAATCCTGTATTTTACTTTGTTTTGTTTTTCTCGTTGAGGCTTTCAAAATTATTAGCATCCAATTGTGCATAATGTTCTCTTGTAAATCTCTTTCACATCTGTGATTATCTGGTTGATGTTTCATGAGAGAGAAGCACTTGTGAGCAGATATTCAAACCCAGCCAATTTAGATCTGAGAGCGTCATCTTCCAGTCCAGCTTCATTCTTAGCGGCAAGTCTACTGGGTCTTCATCCAGGATTTCAACAAAGCTGCATTGTGTTGGTAATAATAGTAGCAAAAATAATAATAGCAACCGCTTTTGTTGACTGCATACTATGTGCTAGGCACTGTTCCAAGTGGTGTGCTCTATCAACTCATTTAATCCTCAAAATAGTGGTAACTACCATTATTCTCCCCAGTCTACAGATGAGGAAACTGAGGCACAGAGGGGTTAAATAACATGTCCAAGGTCACAGAGCAGGTAAATATGCAGCATGTGGCCCTTAGTGGTTAAGCAAGTGGACTCTGGAGTTAGGCTTAGCTTCAAATCCCAGTTCAGTCACTTAGTGTATGAAGTTAGGTAAGTGCAGTGGGTTGAATTGCAGACCCAAGAAAGATATGGCAGCATTCTTACCCCTGGAACCTGTGCGTGTGACCTTATTTGGAAAAAGGGTCTTCGCAGATGTCATTAAGGATCTTAAAAGGAAATCATTCTGGATTACCCGAGTGGGCCCTAAATCCAATGACAAGTGTCCTTGTAAGAAACAGAAGAGCAGAAGACACAGACGCAGGGAGAAGGCCCGTGCAGGTGGAGGCAGAGGTCGAAGTGAGGCGGCCACAGGCCAAGGAATGCCTGGAGCCCCCGGGAGCTGGAGGAGACTCGGAGTGTTCTTCCCTGAGACTTCAGAGGGAGCACAGACCTACCGACACCTTGGTTTTAGACTGCTGGCCTCCAGAACTGTGCAAGAATAAAGTATCTGTTGTTTTAAGCTACTCAATTTATGGTAGCTTAAACAGCCCTGGGAAACTAATATAGTAAGTGACAACTTCTGAGGGCTTCATCCTTAAAATAGGCCTAGAAATGAATAATGCCCACCTTCCAGGGCATCAGGGAGGATTGGAAGGGACAGTGCCTATAAAAGATTTAGCCCACGCCCAGTGTGTCGAGAGCACCTGATGAGGTTAGCTGTGACCTGGGGCATCCTTTATTATCCGGCTCTCGGCCACCTGCCCCTGAACCCTCTCAGAGCCGCGGGAGCCGGCCCCTCCTGTTGCTGTGTTCTTGTGTCTGACTCATTGCCCCTGGGCCCCTGCGCCCAGCCCAGCGTGTCCCTGACTCCCAGACCCGGGCTGCAGCGCCCGCCCCCCAAGCCATCACCGCCAGAGCGAGGCTCTGAACATCCACGCATGGCGTTTTCATATTTCACCCAAGAAGTCATTTTCTTACATGATTCAAACACAGAAGCTTGGAGAATTAGAGTGAGAAGAGTACTCGGGGCCGGAGTGATTTCTGCCGACGGGTGTGGAGGATTTTCCCATGTTCGCTCGGGCTCGTTCTTTCTTATCTGCGTTTCACAGCAGACAGGAAGCTGGCTGACGAGAGATTGCATGTTTGTACCAATTATTAAAGATATATGGCAGGCTTCTGGAAATGCATTCACATGCCAAGGAAAGAGAACGCATTCACCAGTCTGGGCTCCTGCACTGTGGGTTTTGGAGGAATGATGGGGCAGCCGTGAGCACAATGATAGAAGGTTTGGGTCCAGATTCTGCCACCTCCCAGCTGTGTGACCTTGGGTGAGTGAATTACCCTCTCTGAGCCCCAGTGCCCATAAGGAGAAGTTCATTCCTCCCTCATAGGTTTACTATGAGCATTAACTGAGATAACACGTTCATGTACCAAACACAGAGTCTGGGACATAGAAGGAGCTCGTCAGTGTGACTTCTGTTTCCACCACCTGCCCCAGAATCTCCTGACTCCACGAGGAAATTGACATTATGACCCTGCCGGCCTCCCAGGGAGGTCCTGAGGGGCAACGCTGCTGAGGTCAAATGTGTGGGTAGATGTACACCTCCCAGTGCACTTCCGTTGACATCCACTCTAATCCTGTGGACTGTCTGCTGCAGTTTTCTGTTTCCACCTTGCAGGAGAGCACCTGGAGGCCCCTAGGTCATACAGGTAGCAAGTAAGCCTCAGAGGCGACAAGCCAGGCCTGCCACTCCCCAAAGCCGGACTCCTTCAGGCTCCATGCTGACTGGCACACGGATGATGGACGGGAAATTGCTGCCGCGCCGCAGAGCTCTGCCCCGGCCTGAGCCTGTCACTGTGGATATCTCCAGCACCTGCTCAGGCCTCCGAACTGCCCTTTTGATCACGTTTCTTGTCCTCGCTTCCCCTTCTAGGCATGAGCCAGTTGAATCAGTCTCACTGGGCTCATTCCAAGGCAGTCTCTGAACTTGAGCACGTGCGGTTAAAATGCAGCCATGCGTGCACACCCTCACTGCCACCTGCCACGTGCCCTCTCACGCATCCCCACCCGCTGCCCCACCCACACTCGCTGGCTCGCACGTCCAGGAGGCGCTCAGCACAGTCTGTCCTCGGTTACGGAGGAGCTAGAGAGACATGCATCATTCATTCATCTGCCAAACTCGTATTTGCTGGGCACTCACTATGTGCCAGATACTGGGGCCACAGCGATGGGCAGGCACAGCCCTGTTCTCAGGACTGTCCCAGTCCCGGGCACAGATAAGCTCATTGAACATGTCAGTGTAGGGGTGAGCGCTGGAGCCCAGGGGAGGCTGCTCACCCAGCCCTGAGAAATGTCTCACAGAAAAAAGCGGGGAGAGGACTTCCCCCAGGTCTTCAAAGAACAAGTAGGATTTGGATAAAGAAAACAGGAGCTGAGCAAAACAGTTCAGCCTTTCCTCAAACAGTTAAACAGAGTTACTCTATGACCCAGCAATTCTACTCCCAGGTATACACACAAGAGACATGAAAACATACGGCCACACAAAAACACATACAGGAATGTTCCCAGGAGCATCATTCATAATAGCCAAAAAGTGGAAACAACCCAAATGTCCAGCAGCTGATGAATGGATAAATAAAATGTGGTATATCAATACAGGGGAATATTATTCAGCCACAAAAAGGAATGAAGTGCTAATATATACTACGATGTAGATGAACCTTGAAAACAGTGCATTCAGTGAAAGAAGCCAGACACGGAAGGCCACATGTTGTATGATTCCATTGATATGAAACGTCCAGAATAGGCAAATCCATAGATAGGAAGGAGATTAGTGGTTGCCCAGGGCTAGGAGAGGGGAGATTGGGAGTGATTGCTAATGGCTGTGGGTTTCTTACTGGGGTGATAAAAATCGTGAGATGATAGTGATAGTTGTACAACAGTATGACTATATTAAACACTACTGAATTGTACACTTAGACAATGGTGAAAGTGGTGAATTTTATCTCAATTAAAAAACAGAAGACAGGCAAGGATATACAAGGGTATTCCAGATGAAGAAACAGTCAAAGCAAGCGTAGAGAGAGAGGGACGTGCTCTTGGGGAACAGCAAGTGTCCAATACCGTAGCACAATGCACTGTAGTTTTCTGCTGTCACTTCGCAGCTTTAAAGGCTAAATGGGGCCGGGCGCGGTGGCTCACACCTGTAATCCTAGCACTCTGGGAGACCAAGGCAGGAGGATCACTTGAGGCCAGGAGTTCAAGACCAGCCTGAGCAAGAGCGAGACTCCGTCTCTAAAAAAAAAAGAAAAGAAAAGAAAAAAGAAAGTAAAAAGAAAAAAAGAAAGGCTAAATGATTATCAGCTCCAATCCCTACAGAATCTGTTAGATGTTTTGGTTGCAGGTAACTCAAAGTGGCACAAACAGTAGAGGGAATGTATTGGCACCCTGAAAAGGTGCAGAAGTGAAGGGACATCAGACACAGTTCGATCAGGGATTAGTTCCCTTTCTCTGTGATTCTTTTGTCTCTGCCCTCTTCCACGTATGAAATAAGTCATCACACTAGCTTCCCACATGTTACGGAGCTATAAAAAGAAAGATGTATTTCAACTAGAAAGACCTTAGAAGGTTTCTTGGACAACATAGAACTTTAGCCAAGCTTTCAATGATGGCTAAAACCTCAAGGAGCAGAAGTCTCAGGTAGATGAATCACCCTGAGCAGGAAAGTGTAGGATATGTCTGAGGAAGAGTTCAAGAATCAGCTGGATCTGGAAGCTCCTGGGTAGAAAGTAGGTGCAGGGCCGGAGGGAGCTTGGACTTGAGCTGGAGGCAGTGGGGAGCCGTACAGGAATCTCAGCAGTGGGGCATCGCAGTGAGCGCTTTATAAAGCCTACTCTGGTTATCAGATAATGTTATGGAATTATTGTTACTTTTCTGAGGTGTGGTAATGTGGTGATTAGTAGGACAATGTGCTCATTGTGCTGAAGTGTCACGGAGTCTGCAATTGACTTTCAAATGAGTTGGGAGAAAGTGTGTGTGTGTGTGTGTGTGTGTGTGTGTCTGTGGGGGGTGTGCATGCATGTGTAAAGAGAGAGAGGGGAGAGGGAGAAAGAGAGGAAGCAGATATGACAAAATGTGAGCAGTCGTCGACGCCTGGAGGAGAGCGTGCCCGTGTTCATCGTGTTAATACTATTCAGCTTTTCTATATGAGAAAAGGAGAAATGGGGGTGGGGGTGACAGACCTGAGAGAGGGACAGGCTGGGGAGGTGGCACAGTCAGGGGCGAGAGCCAGTCAGCCCCAAGGGGCAGGGCCGAGGCCGTGGGCGCGGGGTGGGTGGCCCAATGACTCTGCAGCTTCCAGCCCGGGGGCCCAAGAGGACCTCGGTGCCAGGAATAGAGCTTGAAGGCAGCAGAGGAGGAGGAGGAGGAGGAAGAGAAGGAGCCCCAAAGGAAGACCATTCTGCTGCCTTCATAATCCCCGCTTCTCTGTGTGACTGGCGTTGAGTCATAGAATTTCAAAGCCTGAAATGACCCAAGAAATCACCTAAACAAACCACTCATTTTCCCGATGGGGAAACGAAGGCACAGCCTTGCCTGGACTCCCAGAGTCAGATAGGTGACTAAGGTAAGCTGCCCGCTCAAACCATTCCTCGGATGCCTGTTTCAACCTCCGTGCTCTTCCTATGAGCACCCCAGTGACCGTCCCCAGGAGAGATGACGTGAGGGCGTGCCGGGCTGGTCTGCCTTTCTCAGTGAGTCACTGGAAGTGTTCTGTGAACGTACATGTCATCAGGGAGCTCTCTTGGGTAGATTGCCATGTGGGCATTTCGCTCAGGCCGGGTACTGGTCTAGGGGCTTCATACATATCAGTCCTCTTAGTCCTCCATCCTGTGAGGCAGGTACTATGTTTAGGCCCATTTTACAGATGGTAACAATGAGGTTGAATGGCTGCAGCAAGGTCACGTCCTTTGTAAGTGGCAGAATTGGGACTAGAGCTCAGACAGTCTGGCCCCAAGGCTGGCTTCTTTAATCACCGTGCCACGGACCATGCCCCCAGGTGTGGGTCTCCTATCTCCTGTCCTAACACACTTCCCCACATTCTCAGTGACTGGCTGACTGGTTGACTGACTGATGTGTTTATTTGGTCAGGGAGAGAGTCAACAGCCAGTGCTGGCCACCCCTCATCGGTAGTCTTGCAGTAAACCAAGGCCTATGTATTTCTCGTAGAGTATTTTGGGGGTCTGTGATAAAGAAGAAATGCAAAACTTAATTTCACTTCCCTGCTACACTGCTCATTCTTTTTTTTAATAACCCTCTCTTATCAGCCTCCTGGCAGCTTTTGCATTTCCTGTGCATGTTAATTACTTTATTAATTACGTTGATATCTTTGGTTCTGCCCAGCATATCTTGGCGCTTTTTGTTTCCAACGTGCACCCATTTTGCCTTGCTCATTGGCATACGAGGGCCCAGTTCCCATTTCTAAAAGGGATTCTTTGAGCCTCGGTAAACACATGGCTTTCAATTAGTCGCGCAATCATCATTCCCATTTTCATCGCAGCCACGTCACTAATAGAGCGTTTTTAACATTCTCCCGAATAGAGGCTGTATTGTTAAGTTTCTGACATTGTTCCTCAATCCTTGTTTCTGCTCCAGGTCACAGCTCAGAGAACCCCATAACCTAGCACTGAGTGAGATGAGAAACAGTGATGTGGGATGGGGCTGGAGGGTGACCTGGGACCAGACCCTGGGAGGCCTTAATGTTAAACTGAGAAAGTCAGACTTTATCCTAAAAGCCAACACCTCCCCAAAGTATTACATATGGCATAGAATACTGATGCCATTAGGTGTCCCAAAATAAAAAGGAATGCGGAGGGGTTTCATGGTCCAAAGTTTAAGAAATCCTGGAAACTATGTATCTGCCTCTTGGAAATGTATAATGTGCTTTGAGCATGTTAAAGGCTCTGAAAAGGTCTGCAGTTTAAAATATTTTTAATAAATAATTTAATTTTTAATACTAAAAAAAATTTTAATTAGCATTTCCAAAATGTCTTTGGCCACGGGATGCTTTTACTGTGTAGCATATTTACATTCACCCATTCTAAGGAGTATCATTTAGGACGTGCTGCTGGAGGGGCTGAGGAGCCTCCATGGGTTTTGGGCAGAAGGGCACGCTTGGACTCTGTTTCAGAAAGCGACTCTGGCAGGGCAGACTGCAGGCAGAGGGAGAAATGAGGCCCCCAAACGGTGCCTGCAAGACAGGTTCCTGAGGACCTAAACCACAGGTTTCAAATGTTTCAGTGTTTTCTTTCCATTTTATTTCAAGCTGCATTGTTGACTTAAAATTGGAAAATCAGTGTTGCTATAATAAATCATAGCACAGGGATTTTACTCAGGCATAAAATCTGAATGAGAAAGCAATCTGTGCAGTCTTCCATCTTCAAAAGGAGCATTTAGCCCAACAGGGTGCTGGAACACAATAACCATCTGTCCCTGTGGATCCCAAGTTCAGCGAGGCTTTCCAATCAGGTAGACCAGATTCAGGTTCCAGTCCGCACCATAGTGGCTCTGTGTCCCTGAGCAAATGGCTTCACTTCTCTGTGCCTCAGTTTCCCCATATAGTACAGAAGAAAAATAACCCTTTTCTCACAGGACAGTTTCAAAGATTGAATGAGGTGACTCGTGCAAGTGCTTAACACAGTGCCTGACATGTGATAACATAAAAACAAATGTAATTGCCCTTCTATATTAGGCTAGGAAAGAACCCCTAAATTTCAGCAGCTAAATGCAGCAAAGGTTTATTTCTCACTCGTAGAGTCCAGCTGTAAACCCAGGTAGTTGTACAGAGCAGCCATCTTCCGTGAGCAACTCGGTGATCTGGACAGCGACGCAGGGCAGCATGCAGATCTTGCAACAGCTCTTCCATGCTTCTGCCCAGAAGGGTCATGGCACTTGCACCAACAGCCCATTGGCTAGACTTAGTCATGTGACCCCCACCTGACTATAAAGCGGCCGAGAGCTGTGGGTGAGCAGATGGGGCGTCAGTGGGCACCAGCCTCTGACACTCTTTCCCTTCCCTTTGGTCAGTGCCTTTAACCCTTCTGAGCCTCAGTTTCCTCATCTTTAAATTAAGGCTAATACTTCCTGTCCTGCCTTGCACTGGATTGTTATAGGGGCTCGTGAGATCATATATTTGAAAAATGCTAAGTTAAGGTGAGAGGCAGTTATATCCTTACTCTTTTGCTGTGCCAAAACCACATCACATTCTTTGGTTCATAGGAAAAAAATGTACAACTTCAACCGTTCTTAAATCCACGGTCCTGATCTTGTTCCCCCAGCCCTATCTCTTCTCTGGGTCACACATTCCCTCCTCCCATTTGGATCTTTTAAATTATTTGTCATGAGATCATTAAGGTCACTCACCAGTAGCCTTTGGTGGCCTGTTTTTGGAATTGCACACCGGGCAGCACATCCCAAAGGGTCGTGAGGGATGACAAGGAGGTCCCTAGAGCATCTCTCCTGGGCAGCAGAGAAAAATCTCAGGGGTTCTGAGTCACAGGATACATGGTTCTTAGGTCTCTGAAGAACACCTGCGAGGTGTGTGCCCCATGTGTGTGTGAGTGTGACTGTTTCAAACCCAAATATTCCCCTAAACATGGACATTGACAATGTAGACGGCCAAGCTCCAGGGTGTGGTTTGGCTGCCATGTAACTCATGCAAGCTAGGGGGACAGCCCCGGGCAAATGGGGGCTAGACACAGGGAGGGAACAACAGTCTTGCCCTACTCAGACCCCCTGGGAGATTCATGTTCACATCTTGGCCCCAGACCCTAAGGAGATAGTGTCAAGGTCAAGGGTAGCCAGGATGGGGAGAGAATAAGAAGTCATGCCATGTAAGAAAGGCTGATGGCAGCCCAGAGAAGAGAAGGCTTAGAGGGCACAGTTTCTGTCCCTAATCTCAGAGGAGCTGTCCAGAAGCCCAGGGAGGAGCCCCAGAGGGCAGAGCCCCGGCCAGTGGGGAAAGTTCCTGAAATACAGATTTCAGCTTAGGATAAGGAAGAATGTTCACGTTTAAATCCGACCTAACCATAAATGAACTGGGCTTCCTTAGGAGGTAGTGAGTATCTCATCACCGGAGGTATGCAAAGAAAGGTTGGACGAGCCCTTGGCAGGGACTGCACACTAAGGAGGGGAAGTGAGAGAAGACACTTGAGTCTCTTCAAGCCCAAAAGTTGTGTGACTCTGGAATAGTGTAACCTCAGAAGACTTTTATATACATATCTATAAAATATGTTTATTTGCTTACTTATATATGTTCATTGCCAAAGGGTGTGTGTGAAATGAGTTGAGAACAGCTTTATAGTTATAATGAAATTGAAGCCTCGTGTTCATCACTGGTAACTCTGTCATCATCTGTGCAGAGCAGAGAGCACTAGAAGGCAGGAAAGAGACAGGCCCACAAAATGAGCCCCGCTGCAGACGGAAGAAGGGGGTGTACCCTCTCCCGTGGCCTGCTGCTGCCCAGGGAGTCCCACACACCACCAGCAGTGGCAGCGGCAGCAATTACAACGTCCTATTTTGGAACAGTCTTTGCAACATTGCACTTTTGTGGCTCCCAATACACTCGGCTCCCTGAATGACAACAGGATATGAAATGAGCGTATTGTTCTCACATGCATTACCATGGGGTGTGTGTGTGTCTTGGATCTGTAGTCTTTTGTCTTATCATGCTTTTGCTTGATACCCAGAACAGCCCTCAAAGCGGGTGACACCAGCATTTCTCAGAGAGCTGGGGCTCCAAGTGAGCATGTGATGGTCCAGGGGCCAGAAGCCCGGTTCACGTGCAAAGCCAGTGGCTGTCCCTTATTCCAGGGCTCCACAGTGTTCCATGGAGGCTGCAGGGAGTAGGAGAAGGGACACTTGAGGTCCATGCAGGCAGCAGATTTCCTTTCTCCGTGGTGAGCTGGGCTCCTAGAACGAGCCAGAGTGCCAGGGAGGGGCACGTACAACGGGAAGGGCCCTGGGCTTAGAGTCAAGATGCTCGAGTGCCAGCTGCTCAGATTCCTTGATGTGTGACCTTGGGAATGTTCCAGCCTACTCGTGGGCTCAGTATTCTCCCAAGCAAAACAGGAATGAGGCTGATGGCCCTACTAACCTCCCAGGGTTGCCAGGCAGATCTCAGGAAGTTGAAATCGTAACGTTGAGCGCTCTTGCTCTTGCTCAGCAGCAGTGGAGTGGAACAGCTCTGTCCAGCATCCCGCATGCCATAGTGTCCTGATTTACAGAATCTTTGCACCCTAGTTCTGTCACCTCCCCATTCACACCAAGCTGAGCTTAGACTTCGCAGCAGGGAGTCGCCATGAGCAAGCAGCCAGGTGGCGCACTGAGTTATCAGCAGACGCCTGTGAGAAGGTGACGAGAGACATGGCAGCATGGCGGGACCAGGGCTGAGCACACCACTCAGCTGCCTTGAGGTCTGGGCAGGAAGGTCCGAGCCTGGGTAGGAGAGATGCCAGCCTGGCCAAGGACGGGCTGGGCAGCCTGGACAGGGCCCTCTGGGAGCTGCACTCACTTCTGGGGAACAGACCTCACCCCAGGCCTGAGGGTCTGGCCCAGAGGCGGGTGTGGTGGGTGGGGCGCTGCAGCAGGCACTCCCAGGCCAGGCTGGGAAGTACGGGAAGGGGTCTCCCTTGCCAGCTCACGGCCACGATCAAGTCTAGCTTGGGGCAGGGCTTCCCATCCTGTTTCACATCTCAGCGAACCAAGAGAACAATGTTAGCACAGCACCCAGGTGACAGCAGAGGCTGCTTGTGGCTGGAGGTGCCTGGCCCAGGAGAGCACTGTCTTGGGGCACTTGTAGCCCCCTCCTGGCACACCCTGACCAGGGCACACTGTTGGGAAGACCTAGACTCGTGGTTCATAGCAAAGGTTTGGGGAGTTAGCAGACCTGGGTCCAGGCCCCAGTGCCTCCCTTCTTAATTCCTGTGTCACCTGGAGCATGTCACTCAGCCTTTCTGAGCCTGGGTCAGTGTCCTCTAGGATGGGGGCTGTGCTAGAGCTCACGCCTGTGGCGATCGTCTGGATGAAATGAAGTGATGTATGTGACACGCTTAGCACAGGATCTCGCCCTCAGTGAGCGGTCAGTGAGTGTGGGGGTCGGAGGAAGTACAAGTGGGGGCGGTAACGGCAGAGGAGGAAAGAGTCAGCACAGACGCCTCCAGCACAAGGAAAGCAGAGGCGGCCACACATTTGCAGCACAGGCGTGGAGGAGCCTCAGGAGGTCGCCCAGACAATGGAGGCCTTGAGGAATGTGGGGGGGGGAGGGCCCCCCAGGATGAGGGGATGGCACAGCAGAGGCACCAGCAGGGGTGTGACAGGGCCGAAGCTGCACAGGAATGTGGGGTCCGATCCCAGAGGGGCACGGAGGCCAGGATCATGGGTCTGGGCATCTCTCCTGCGATTTGGGGAGCTGTTGAGGGTCTCTGAGTGTGGGATTAGCATCGAGGGGACAATCCCTTGGGGGCAGCATGGAGGAGGTAGATGGAGAGACACGGGAGAGAGGAAAGCAGGCCCTGGTAGACAGCAGTAGCCTGGGGGCAGGAAGGCGGGCAAGTGGAACGGACTTCATATAGGTGGACTCCCCAGCACAGGTGGCTGGGTGTTGGGGGCCAGGGTGGGCACAGAGGAATGAGAAATGCTGAAGGGACACCAGGTTCTGGTCTCACCTGGGTGGACAGGGGGCTGTTCTCTGAGCTAGCAAACCCGGGAGCCACGGCAGGTTTAAGGGAGAAGGGCACAGAATGGGGAGAGGGCAGGGCCCGGGGACAAGAAGCTGTAGTGTAGCCAGCCCAGGGGGTCTGGAAGCAGAGGACCAAGTAGGGTCCCCTGCATTTGGCCACCCAGAGGTCCCTGGAGGCCATGGGGAGCGATTTGGGAGGGGTGACTATGGCTGGGGAAGGGGCTACAGACGCCTTTTTCAAGAAGCTCGACGGAAGGGGAAGAGAGACAGCAGAGAGGCTGCGAGGCAGAAAGCAGCAGGAGGGTCGGGCCACCCCAGGCTGTGGCACCCGGCAGGGGAGGAGAGCAGAGGAGGAGCAAAAGTGCCGGGGAGAGAAGGCGGCCGGGAAGCAGTTAAGGGCTAGGTTTTTCCTCTCTCAATCATTTCCCGGTCGCTGCTAGGTACAAGCCAAATGACTGTTTGCTCATTATGGTTTTGTTTTTTTGTTATTCTCGGGCTTTAATTTACGACACTCGGGATCTTAGTAGACCACATCCGTGTCTGAGGGACCCAGGTTCCTCTTCAGCCCCTTTTGTCTTTCTGTCTCTCTCATGGTTCTACTCATGCCTGCCTGCTGCCCACGCACACGGCTGCTAGGGGTCAGGCCTGTCCCTGGACCGCAAGAGGGGAAGCATGGCTCCGCTCTGGGGACAGAGGTGGCACCCACGTGCACCCCTGGGAAATGCCGTCCTGCTGACTGCTGCCCGGCCAGGTTGGGGTGAGGGGTCCAGGCGGAGCATCCCAGCCCTGCTGAGGGTGGGGTGCAGGCCAGACTCCAGCAGCCGAGGCTTGGGGACTGCAGAATCACCAAACGTTGGCAGTTGGGAGGGCCTTGCAGGGGAAGGGATCTGCTTGCTCAAGGTCAGCAGCACTCAATGCTCCTTCTACAAAAATCAGTCACCATGTGAATAGTTCATGTCCCATGTCAGCTGGGGCCTCCTGGGTGTTGAGACCCATTTCTCAAGAGTGGAGCCAGGCCCTGTGCTGTGAGGGGCTCATTTTGCAAAGGAAGCCAGAAATCTGAGTTTGCCTGTGAAATTACCTGAGTTCTAAATGCTGGCCATGAAGTCTAGAAGTTTTAAACACCATGTAGGCTAAGTAAGACACATCTGTGGGCCACAGCCACCTGTGGCTGCCGGTTTATTTCCCCTGGAGCACGAGGAAGACTCAGCCCTGACGCCAGCCGTGCCTCTGTCTCTCAAGGGTGTGAGCAGCCGACCCCCGTCTCCCGGGGGCTGGGCCGCTGTTCCACTTGGGCAAGTGCGGTGTGGGTGCTGGTCTCTCATGACCCGGCTCAGACAGGCTCCCTGGGAAGGGCATGGTGTCCCCACCTTCGTGCCAGGAACTGCAGACCTCGAAGCTGGCACCTGCCCCCTGTGTGCCTCGGGAAAGCCCCCCAGGCCCAAGCACCTCCAGGCTTTGGGTTCCACTTGCCCCAGAGGTCTCAGACTGGCCAGGCCAGGAGAACAGGGGCAGAAGGCCCATCTCCACTGGAATGACAAAAGCATTGAGATGACCTCACCTGCAGGAAAGAGGTCTGGCCCCTGCTTTGCCTCTGATGCACCGTGTCACCTTAAGCAAGTCTCTTGTCCTCTCTGAGCCTCAGATTCCTCACCTATAACATGGGCATAAAATCCCTGCGTCTTTCACCAGACTGTCCTGAGGTCCAAATCAAAGCGACATCACAATATGAAAGCATTCATGGGCTGCAAACGGCTTGACATGTGAGCACCTCTGTCATTGGGCGTGTCAGCCTTTCACCTTCCCAGGATGACCTTTTTCCCAGCTATGACCTGTCCACAACCATAAGACGTCCTACTAGATTCCAAGGTCGGACTCAGGGTCCCTCTCTAGACAGGACTGTGCAAGGTCCCGCTGCTGACCTGTCCTCGTGCAGAGCCGGAGCTCCTGGCCCTGCCAGGTCCAGCCACGGCCCATGGCTTCCCCTGATGTCTCTCCTCCCACACTGCTTCCTGCTCCTAGATGGTGCAGCCTCTGCACCTTTGCTCTGGCTGTTCCCTCCCGTGTGCAGGGTGTGGGATGGGGGCCAGGACATTGTGTCTGGGTCTCCACTCAGTCACCCGCTCGCTATAAGTCCTTTTCTGGGCCTCAGTTTATCCATCTATAAAAGGAGGAATTGGATTAATGCAGAAGCCCCTTAGCATTTGGAAATGGGGGCAGTGTGGGGAGATTTGGGCTGTCACAGTCACTAGAGGACAGTGGTGGCACTCAGTGCTCGGGGCCCAGGGGATCTGTGTGCCCTGCACAGCACAGGACAGGCCCTCACAACAAAGAATTACACTCTGCACCCCCAAGGAAAAATTGCCGAAGTGCCCCTGTTGAGAAACGCTGGTGGATGATCTCACAGGCCCTTCCAGATCTGTCGTTCTGAAAAAAAAAATCACCCAAACTTGTAATCAAGCATTCTAAAAAGCAATTCTTACCTTGACATGACAGCTTCTAGCTTTGCTGCCTCAGAGAGGTAAGGCTGCTGCTGTGCAGATAAGCAGTCCAGCCCTGAGGGATCTGGAAGGTTCCTCCCAGCTCCCGCACTCCGTGTCTCTGCAGTCGGAGATAATAGTGATGGTTTGCACACCGGGAGCCGGCTCTCCGGTCCCCACAGCCTGCAGAACACACTGGTTACCTCCTTTGATCACCTTGCCAACCCTGGGAGGCTGCAGACGAGGAAGTCGTGGCTCAGAGTGGCCTAGAGACGTGTTCAAAATCACACAACTGGCAAGGGACGGACTTGGGATCTGGACCCAGGGCCCCTTCCCCTCCCTGCCCGGCTTCCTTGATAGGATCCCCCATGTCCCCCAAAAGAGTCAGTGCTGGGTCACCTGCCTTCCCAGGAAAAGAGAAGCATCTCAGGACTCTGAAATACAGCCCAGAAAGGCCAAGCAGCCCCCTCCCATACACACACACACACACTCTCTCTCAAACTCACATTTATGAACATACACTCACCTCCAGTGGAAAAACCTATCGATTTTAACATATATGTTAAAAATCAACTTTGAAATTAAAAAAAAAAAAGGCAGGAATGGCCCAGGGAGGAAGTTCTATGAGCTTCTGGGAGCGGGTCGGAAAGTAGATGGCACCTCCTCCCTCAAAGCAGTGCTGGCCCAGCCAGGCCCAGGAACCGGAGCCACCCACAGTGGTGGCAGGATGAAAGGTTGGAGGGACCCGAGCCAAGAGCCCCGTGGGCAGAGGTGAAGCTTGTGCTACTCCTCCCGAGCACCCTCTGGGCTCTGCACCCTCCCTGCCTGGGCCCGTCGCCCAGCCCAGCCCTAACGCCCTGGCCAGCCCTGCCCAAGACACACAGAAGCACGCAGCTGTCAGGGTCTGGTCCAGGGTCATAGACACAAGAATAGGCGCATTGTCTGCCCTTGTGCTAAGCCGTCACTATCTCCATGTCAGAGGGGTGCAGGTGACAAAGAATCCTCCTTCTTAACCAAAGAATTTCTAAGTTGATAACCAAATGTCACCCATTATCTAAAATCCTTTACGGCCCTGCTGCCCATAGGGTGGCCTCTAGAGCAGCAACAACAGCGTCGCCTAGAGCTGCTTAGAAGAGCAGCGTCCCGCCCCCCCAGGCCTGCGCACCTGAGTCTGCAGCTCAACACGCCCGAGGGCGGTCCGTGTGCGCACTGTCATGCGAGAAGCCATGTTGGTCCCTTGTTCGTCACTCCTTCCCTGGGTTTCACACGGCTGGTATTTCTCGTCCTCCAGGTCTCAGACTAAATGTCACCACTTCAGAGAAGCCTTCCCAGACTACCTGACCTGAAACAGGTCCCCCTGTCAGCACCCCTCAAAGGGCCTGCAGTTCCCTTGAGGAATATTTGTCACCATGTGTATTCACGGCTGTATCGTGTGGTTTATCAAATGTGTGTGGCCTCCACTAGAATGTAGGCTCCAAGAGGGCAAGCACCACGTCGTCTTGTTCACCCTGTCCCCCAGCATCTAACACGGGGTGTGACACACAGCAGGCACACGTTGTAGTTGATTTTGAGTGAATGCATGTCGGACAGACACAGTCATGAAGTGTAGGGCGAACACAGTCATCCCTCAGTGATTCAGGCTCATGTGAACTACAACGTAAATCCACCCATGGGCTCCCTTTGCAAATGGGAAACTGAGGTCTAGAAAAGTGTGGGGCTTGCTCTCGGTCACCCAGCAAGTCTGTAGCAGGACCAAGGCCTTTGACCTTTCGGGCCACGTGTTCTGACCCCCTGCTGTCGGTTTGTGTGTCCTGACAATGCGGGAGGTTTGCAGGGGCCACTGACCTACATTGTGAATAATTGCATTATGCAGAGGGACTCTCGGGCCAGCTGCTCTCCTTTCGCCGCACAGATGGGGGAGGCTTTCCCGGCAGCGTCTCTGAGCCTCCCGCTGAGCTGCAGCCTGCCCAGGAGTCAGGTGTGAGCACTTCGGTCCTCTGGCCGTGGCAAAGAGGTGTGGCCTCTCTGCTGGGCACGGCGCCCCGCCAGGCAGGAAAGAGCATTTTATCAGCTTCAGTCCGGCTTGCAACGCCGCAGCCCCGCCTTCACAAAGCCCTGGGGCTCCAGGGAAGCCACTACTGAAGTTGAACAATGAAGTCCTCCTTCCCTCACGCACGGTGCCTCGCAGGTGTCAGGGCAGGTGTGTGCCTGCTGTCTCCTTGGATTTGGCACGATGCTTGTGAGAAGAGGGCAGGTGGGGGAGGCACACGCTGAGAGAGGAAGGAGCACTGGTTTGGGAGTCAGACAGACCTGGGTTTAGTATCAGCACTGAGACTTATAGCTGGAGATCTTGGGCAAGTTACTTCATCTTTCTGTGCCTCAGTTTCCTCATCTGTAAAATGAGCATAACCCCTTGTCAGATTCTTACGATACTTCAACAAGATGATATGAGTTCTCAACCTAGTCGTTAGCACATAGTTGTCACTCATGACAAGGCAGCTCTTGGTGTCCTTATGGCTGAAGTTATAGGGTGAGGTCAGCCACTGTCCCTCTGAGGCTGTGTCTCATGGGGACCGTCCTGGTCAGACTAGAACTGGAGGCCCGTGAGGACAGGCTCTTGTCCATCTGATTACTGCCGCATCCCTCCCGGAACAGTACCTGGCAAAGTGTAGTGCTTAGTAGCTAGGTTCTGAATAAACGAATGAATGAATGCTAGGCAACTGCCCAGGTGAGCAATAAGTAGGGAAGAAAAATAAAGAGGAAAAAGCAAGTCGTAAGTTCTTGTAAGCCAGTCATCCAGGGCAAGAGAAACATTCTTAGGGCGGTGCAAATGCTGTAATCAACTGTAGGGAGGGCTGAAATCCAGGTGTACGGCCCAGCCTGACGTGAGATCCCAGCGTGGCCTCTGCAGCAGTCAGTGCCCCAGGCTCACTGGCCGTGGGCTGCGTGGATGGCCCACACTGGGAGCAGGCTGAGGCCAGTGCCCAAGTACGGCCTGGGTTGGTCCCCAGTGGCCCCCAATAGCTGGCCCGGAAGGGGGCTGGGGTGGGTCCTTTATAATGTGTGGAAATCTGACCTTGTTTTAGGCCAGCGGGTGCCTGCCAGAGTAACAGAGGATGCTGCTGACAGCATCACCATTTCCAGACCCACAGAGCACAGTAGTTCCCTGTCCCCAGCAGAGGGTAATCCACAGAGGCTGGACCCGCCACGCGGGTCTTTGGTGCCCCCTAGTGGTGCTTTGCTGTATGACACTAACGCTGAGTTAGGGTTCAGGGGTGATCCGCCCGCCCCCCTGGGGCCCAGCCATGCTCAGGCGCATTCTCCCTGTGTGTGTGACTGCACAGACCGCTGTGAGCTCCCGTCCCAGGCAGGATCAGGGTAGCCCAGACAAGAGGCATGGCTTGAACAGTTTGCTTTGGGAGTCAGTGCAGGAGTCACTCGGCTTCCTTCACAGACTCCCCAGCCCCAGCCCCACGAGTACAACACCTTTGTCACTCAAACCTTCCCCAGCCCCTGCCACTGGGATCGGCATCCTGTGGCACAGACATGGGGCTGCGTGAGGGCGACGTTACTGAGCCAAAGATTTCTGTGGTTTATTTCCGGGTCGGCACCTGCAAACAAGGTAGACGGGCGTGGAAGCAGCTCTGTCCACCCTCAGGACCTCTCCGTGGCCCTCCCACCTCTGCCAAGAGGCCAAGGCCATGCTCAAGGCTACGGGGCCGGGTGGGGCACTGAAAGGCCAGAGGTAAGAATAAGGATTTCAGGATTCAGAGAGATCAGAGCAGGCAGGGATGGGAGGTGGGGGAGGGGGAGCTACTGACAAGGCGAAAGGTAACCAGGCTGGAATGTTGGCAGCAACAGGAGGAAGACGGTGCTAGCAGCAGGTCTATGAAAACTACCTGATGGCGTCTTGGTCAACCCTAAGCAACATATGAATCGCCAGTTGAGATGGTGATTTAGAAAGCCAAGGAGATCTGGAGCAGGGGGTGTGGGCAGACTCCGTCAGCACCTCCTGCAGTGCTGAGCTCGGTTCTGGGCCCACAGCTCAGTGGTAGACTCGGCTGGTTGCAGGACAGGGTCCTTTTGGAAAAAAGCATAGTGATATGTCTCTTCTCTGTCGATCTTCCCTCCTGAGGAAGGGTATACAGACTCAAAGCCAGAGCTTGAGATTATTCTGGGGAGTTCCAGAGGAAAGACAAGTCCCAATGGGTGGAGGTCCCAGAGAAGGTTCTGGTTCAACAAAAGAATGGACAGGGTATGGTGGCTCATGCCTGTAATCCCAGCACTTTGGGAGGCTGAAGCAGGAGGATCATTTGAGCTCAGGAATTCAAGACCAGCCTGAGCAACATATTGAGACCTCATCTCTACAAAAAAATAAGAAAAATTAGCTGGGCATGGTGGTGCATGCCTGTAGTCCCAGCTATTCTGGAGACTGAGGCAGGAGGATCCCTTGAGCCCTGGAGTTTGAGGCTACAGTGAGCTATGATTGTGCCACTGCACTCCAGCCTGAGTGACAGAGCAGAGCAGGACCCTGTCTCCAATAAAATAAATAAAAATAAAAGAATAGTGCAACCATCTCACTAAGAACAGGGCAGGGTGGCTTCTTCTCACTGGGATATAAAAGACAGGGCTTTCAGGTTCCCAGGAAGAGAGTTTCATTCCATCCAACAACAGTGTATGACAGAACCACTCCTCTACTATGAGAATCTAAGATTCCATGATAAATCACTGCCTTTCACTGTAGAACAACAGACACAAACATCGTTAATGGCTTTGCTATTCACGCATGACTGTAACGGGCCCATGCTACTGCATTCTGATGTCCGCTTGATCATTAGACATTGGAGAAACCCAGATTCTGCCACTAAGTCACTGTTGACCGTAGGACCAAGCCCATTCTGTCTCCTTAATTAAACAATGAAAGGATGTCAGGGAACCCCCATTACCCTTACTAAAGTGCAGCCCAGCTCCCGGGCAGGTAGCACTGGGGGGAAATATCTGGACTTGGCCACTCTGACTTTTGTTTCTGGGGATCAGCTTACCCTCGGATGTCTCTCACTGCAGAGGCCTCAGGGAACCCTGCTGTCCCCTCTAGCACTCCAGTCCAAGTGTGGACTTGATGCCCAGGGAACCAAAGAGGCTGAGCTAAGGCTTTCTGTGACTTGGGACAGCAACAGGGAAATTAAGCCTGAGAGAACATGCAGCTGGATGCACAAATGGCTACAAAATGGCCTGAGCCCACAGGCCCCAGCCCTTCCTGCTTCCATATGGGAGCGCCATTGTTCCCCAGCTCACAGGAACACAGACCATCCCCTGCCTCAAGGGCTAGGCCTAGAGAGCAGGGCCAAAAAAATAGGGTTGCCAACCTCCACCTGCCTAACACCTGCCTTCTACCCCTGGGTCCCATCAAAGTACCCCTTCTTCCTAGTGACTGACCCTGGGGATGCCTACCCGTTACCCTCAGGGGCATGGCTTTACCCTGGGCCTCAACAGGGCAACCCCATCAGAACACATCATTCTGAATACAGTTCTTTGACACTAAACTAAACCCTTAGTGGGATCTACTCTAAAGTCAAACAGATTTGCAAAAAAATCTTCAACTTTACTAACTTTTTTTGTTGATAGTTGTATGGATGTATCAATTCTGAAACTATTTTGTGTCTACTGTAGGATTGAGCAAGTGAGTAAATATTTTGATGTTGGAAGCCAGGAATCTCACTGTGGGAGAAGAGTGGTGCGAATCTGGACTGGGGGGAGGCAAGCAAGAACTCTGCAGTGTTGGATTTTATCCATATCTGTCTACAGATAGATACTGATGATAGATAGAGGCTAGGAGTAATGACACCCTAGAAATATTGAGAACATCAAGTGCCTAGATCTTGGTTTCTAAACACCATTGTCCACTAAAAAGAACTAGGACTCCTCAGAGAAATGGCTGATTCCATGGCAGAAAAAACACAGGAGGCAACATTAAGAAGTTTTTCACTGGCCAAATCTGGAAAAATTTAAGCATCAAAATGAATAATGATAGCAAGGGATTATAAGACGTTGAATTATAAAGGAACCCATGAGTCCATTCTGATATACAGAAATGAAGGGGAGAAAAGGAAGGCTCTTGTTTGCTGGAGAATGCCAAGTGTTTAAATGTGACGATAGAGTTAGAAATCACCATTTTGCAGCTACCAAAATAGTAAGTGACTCAGGTAAGAATCATCAATGGATGCTGAAACCACAGGGTAAATGTTTGTGGGGAACAGGACACTCACACAGTCTCAAAGTGGCTCCCACAGATTACTTAATAATTACAAAGGGGAAATGGTACCTTTCAAGTGGATAAATCTGGCAGCCATCACCTCAACCAAGTGATCACAGGTAATGTCACAAAGTGCCATCATGTACCCCTGACATGAATCCTACTTGTGCATCCTTGGCAACCCTGGATGCCAAGGATGCATAAGATGAATCTAATCATGAAAACACATTCAGGCAAACCCAGATCAAGGAACATTCTACAAAATAACTGAACTGGAGTCTTCAGAAATAGCAATGACATGAAATACCAAAGTAAACTGAGGAATTGTTTGGCATCAAAGGAAACCAGAGAGATATGACGAGTAAATGCAATGCATGGGCCTATATTGATCCTGCTTTGGAAAAACCACAATTGCTTTAAAGGATGTTATTGGGCCAATCAGTGAAATTTGAAAATGGATAGTGTATTCAATAATATACTGCATCCGTGTTAAATTTCCTGAATTTGGTAAGTGTGGTTGTGTAAGATAATCTCCTTATTCTTGGGAAATACATGCTGAAGTAATCAGGGGTGAAGGATCAGGATGTCTGCTACCTATTCTCAAATGGTCCAGAAAAAATAAACATACAGTAAACATTGTTTCATTCCCTGGGTGACTTTTTCTCCTCTTATCACCATCTGGCTAATTCTATCCCAGAGTTTCCTAATTCAAATTCCTGAGAGAGAGAGAGAGAGGACATGCTTGGGGAGGGTCCTCTCCATTACCCCTTTTTAGGCAGAGCACTTGGTACAAGGAAACCTCTCTGACCAGCCTCTGGATTGGCTGCCTGGGGTCACGTGCCCATTCCTTGTCCAATTAGCTCTGGCCCAGGATGGGTCATGTGGCACATAACATGGCTGCCTCTACTGCTCCAGCAATAGGGGCAGTAGGCAAGACAGTCTCCTCAGAAAGGCATGGCAGGCCCCAGGCTTGGGTGGGCCAGTGCGTCTTCTATCTCCAGCTCCCTAAGTTAACTCCAGAGACACCTGAAGGACTCCCAACCTAACTTTGTGCCTCATTCTCACCCGCACTCTGTCAACAAATGTTAGAGATTCCTACACTGAGCCAGGTCTTGTGCTAGGTCCTAGGGGCACAGGAGTGACCCTACCCTCAGGAGCTCTGGTCCAAGTTGGAGAGGCATGACGAATGCAGAGAACTGGAGTGCAGGGTTGAATCACAGCCAACAAACAGAAGGTAGTCAACACTAGCTAAGCCTGAGCCCCACAGCCTGGGAACACAGAGGTGGGGTCCAAAGGACCTCCTGGGTGGTGGCACTGACTGTGGCTCATGGGAGGGAAAAGGGCTCTCAGATAGGGACCCAGATGCTGGAAAGGTGCCCGATGCCATTCCTGGAGTGTCTGTTTTCTCTTTGCACAGCCGGACCCAGCAGGACGGGACATCTCCATCCGCCCTCTCCTGGAGCACTGTGAGAACACCCACATGACCATCTGGCTTGGCATTGTCTATGCCTACAAAGGGCTTCTCATGGTAGGTGCAGAGCAGGAGACAGAGCTGGGGGGACGCTTCTCTGTCAGGCTTCTGTCTCCCAGGGGCTTCTGTCGGCATAAAAATAAACAGAGCCCCCATGATTAAGCTCTTACTCTCTGCCAGACCCAGTGTCTGCCACATGCTATCTCAGTTCCCATAGCAACCCTGTGAGATAGATACATAATATCCCCATTGCACTGATAAGGACACTGAGGCTTGGTGTCTTGCCCATGGTCACCCAGCTAGTAAATGGCAGAGTCAAGATCTTAACCAGAGAGTAAACCCAAAACTTGTGAGTGCACCTCATAGCTGTCACTGTACTGCTCCCAGGAACAGCAGTCTGTTGACATCTTGTGTGTGTTCACCTCCTGCATTTCACTGGATCCTCTCTAAATCCATCCATATTTATATAATGGGAGGAGCAGAATCACCCCTGTTCTATAGAATGAAGAAAGTGAGCCTTAGAGAAGTTAAATGATTTGCCAAAGGCTACCTGGCAACCTCCGATCTCTGCACCGAGCACTCTTTCCACTCTGCTCATCTGTTAAAATCGAAGATCACATACCAAGGCTACATCACACAATCGTGGAATTTCAAAGGTAGGAAGGTCTTGAAAGGTCAGCCCCACCCTGCCTTAGCCCAGGTTGATCCTTGAATCCTCTCTCCCATATCCCATGTAAACCATGCTCCACTTAAGTCCTTCCAGTGGCACGAAGCTGGCATCTGCACCTTCCTCGGATCTTTCCACAGGAAACTTAAGCCACCATCCAATTCTGTGTGAAGCCCTCTCCAAAGTCAAATAAACTGGAATTTCTTGTGCTGCTCAAATGCATTCTTACCTGCTGCTGCTTCAGAGAACTTCTAGTGATTGATCCTGTGTCCTTCAAGGGACCTCGCCAGAAGGGCATGTGTTGGAGGATGCTAGGCAAAGATTGTTCCCCACTTCATACCAGTTGAGACCTCCTTGTGGCTTCTCTAGAGGTCTTTTGACCTCCCCCCAATGCAAGCATCAGGACTGCTGGGCTGCAATATGGGCCCCCCAAGGTAATGACCTTGGAGGTGTCCACAGGAGGTGCGTAGGGTGGAAATGGGAATTTGAGGACTGTCCGAAGGTCCTGGGCGTGGGTAAGAACACACTCGGGAAACACAGTCACCAGAAACTCGGAAGAACTGTCAGGGATGAGTGGCACAGACGTGAGGGCAGAGCCATTAGCAGCAGCAGAAGTTGCCAGAGGGCAGACCTCAATTCTCTATAAAGAAGCATTTTTGTATAACAGGAAGCAGTGTCCACAGATGTCATGGAGCCCCCTGAGAAGGACAAGCTTCTGTCGTGGGAAACATGTTGTGCCGATGACCTGAGCTTCCCTCTGACCCTTATTAAATAAAGAGAGTGAAACTAGACTCTTTCCAGGATCCTTCCAGCCTGTTGTTCCTTGACTCTGAGACTCCGTGAAATCACATTGTGGTGAATCATATTGACATCTTTAAACTGGATTTATCTGTAATGTTTTGATCATTCATTATCTTCTCCCACCTACTTCCAAAAGTGATTTGAGATGACTGTATCTCTTCCAGTGCTGCTAATACCTTCAGCCAGCTCATGTGAATAAAATCTATATTTGACAGCACAAATGATCTGCCATTTAGAGTATGTGCAGGGAACTGTCCTCAGCCCTCCTGGCCCTTAGGGTTTATGACTAAAATCTCACTCCTACCCCTACCCCTTCTGTTCCGGAACCGCAGAATCTCAGGGCTGGAAAGAGCATGTGCAGACCTGGAGGCCAGAAGTCTGAAGTCAAGGCAGGGTTGTGTTCCCTCTGAGGGCTCTAGGGGAGAATCCGTCTTTACCTCTCTCAGGGTCTGGTGGCTCCAGGCATACCTTGGCTTGTGACCGCATGACTCCAATCTCTGCCTCCACCCTCACATGGCCTCCTCCTCTCTCCAAGTCTGTGCATTGTGTGTCCCTTACAAAGACACTTGTCACTGGATTTAGGGCCCATCCAGATAACCCAGGATGTTCTCATCTCACGATCCTTAATTATATCTGCAAAGAGCCTTTTTCCAAATAAGGTCACATTTACAGTTTTCAGGGATTAGAGTGGAGACATATGTTTTAGGGCCACCATTCAACCCACTACAGATGGGTTGCTTTTCTAGAGAATTCTTCCTGATCTTCACCTGAAATCTGCCTTAGTGTAACTTATGCCCATGAACTGTCATTCTACTCCTTGAAGGCCTAGGACCAAGTTACTGTTTCCTCCTGACAACTCTTCAGAGTGTCAGAGATTTGCAGCCAACCCCCAGGTCCCCGGGCTTGCCCATGTTTTGTGACTGGTGGAGACTCACACAGTGGTTTGGTGGCACATCAGCAGCATGGCCGAGAGGAGGGCACGCCAACTCCCTGTCAGGGAGCCTGAGTCATAGGCCCCCCTCCAGCCCTGGCACTCACGCCGTGGGACTCCAGGCAGGCCACTTCACCTGGCCAAGCCTCTGCTTCCTCCACAAGATGGCACAGCTACCGTGGGATCAAAGGGGTCATGTGTGAAGGAACCGGCACAAAATAGGCTTCCAACAGTTTCACATTGGTTTTCTCCTCTCACTCAGTATCTGGTTTCTGGGCTTCTAGTTCCCTATATTAAAGAGAATTTAAAAAAAAGAATAAATCAGGCCATGAGCCAACACATTTAGACAAAGGGTAAAGAAGAAAGGAGAGGAAAACAATCATGGTTGTATAAAATAATATCAATCACAAAATAGCTTTGAACTTGTCTTTGTATGGAACATTTCAGTCTACTAAAGGCTTTTGCATCCATCCCATTTCATCCGCATGGAAACCCTGTGAGTTGGTATTCTTATTCCCATTTCACAGACACTGAAACTGAGGTTCTGAGACGTAAAATGACTTGTCCAAAGTTACCCAGCCAGCGGTTGGCAGAGCAGATTCCAGATCTTCTGGCCTTGTGTCCAGCCCCCTTCTACCACACAGCATTATACTGCCAAGCTAAATCAAACCTCAAAACAAAGGTCCTCAGCATGATGTTAAATGGTTCATGGGGCTGTCACGTGCCCCGAGCTGCCCTGCTGAAGCCAAAGGGAAGAGGGGCCTTTGTGAAACAGCCTGGAGAAGCTGCACTGAAGCAGCGGTCCCTGTGTCAGTCAACAGTCTTGGCTCTTCTCCTGCCTGTCACATCACCATTCTGCCCTCCGCCCACTGCACTGCCCCTGTAGCCTGCCACCCAAGAGGGCTAAACCTCAGCACCCTGCTGCAGATCACAGTTGGCCTCAACCCTGTCCATTTCTCTTAAGAGATCTATTGGTTAGGAGTAGAGCTGCAAGTGACAGAAAAACCCAAAATAATAGTGGTTGAAGAGAGGAAATTTCCTTCTCACGTACACTTAGTCCAGAGGTAAGCAGTCTTGGACTGGTGTAAGGGCTCCCAGAATCTCAGCTTCTTGCATGTTGTGGCCCCCACATTGTCATTACACGGCTCCCACATCATGGTCTAAGATGCTTTTGTGGTCTAAGACGGCTGCTGAAGCTCCACCTATCACATTCCACTCCAGCTGTTCCAGGAGGAAAAGCAACACCCCTTCCCTTTAGAGACATGTCCCAGAACTTGTACACACCACCTCCACCTACAGGCATTGCCCGGAGCCTAATAATACAGCGCACCTAGTTCTAGGGAAGCTGGGAAATGTAGTCTCTATTCTGCGTGGCTGTGTGCCTTAGGGGATAATAGAAGTCCCTGACACAAGAGATCTGCCTAGTTTAATAGAAAAAAAGACTGGCCTGAACTTCTACAGACACAGTCTACTTTTGCCACCTATTGCTGTGCGGCCCTGGGCAGGCCCCTTCCCTGTCTCTGGGCCTTAGTGTTCTAGAGAGTGAGGGGAGGAGGTTGAGATCTTATCTAAAGTTCCTTCCCACTGTGGCCTCTGCTGGGTGGGTCTGTGTGTGCGCCAATCATGGGGGTGAAGGAGAACCGGGCAACTGTCACATCCCCAGTCTGTGTTTCCTTGGTGGGACTCAACTCAGGACCAGGAGTGGAGACCGATGGTGACATCCAGAAGACCTGGCCGGAGGCAAAGCACCCCCAGCCTCACCCCCTGAGTAACCCTCTGTTCCCATTCCCATCCCCGTTCCACAGCTTCTCCGAGCATCGAGCGTGTGCTGCCCCTTGGTAACGACCGTCTCCCCTTTCTGTTCACCATTTCAGTTGTTCGGTTGTTTCTTAGCTTGGGAGACCCGCAATGTCAGCATCCCCGCGCTCAACGACAGCAAGTACATCGGGATGAGCGTCTACAACGTGGGGATCATGTGCATCATCGGGGCCGCCGTCTCCTTCCTGACCCGGGACCAGCCCAACGTGCAGTTCTGCATCGTGGCCCTGGTCATCATCTTCTGCAGCACCATCACCCTCTGCCTGGTGTTTGTGCCAAAGGTACGGGCAGGGCCCGCACCACCCTGGCCTCTGCCTCCGTCACAAGGGCATTGCTGAGCTTTCTGCATTTTCTAAAAGTTTTACACATTCTTTCTTTACGATGAAGACAACTCATGTTATAGAAGGTTTAGAAAATGTAGAGAAGTAGGCCGAGCACGGTGGCTCACGCCTGTAATATAGCACTCTCGGAGGCCAAGGCGGGAGGATTGCTTGAGGTCAGGAGTTCGAGAGCAGCATGAGCAAAAGCAAGACCCTGTCTCTACCAAAAATAGAAAAAAATTAGCCGGGCATGGTGGCGCACACCTGTAGTCCCAGCTACTCGGGAGGCTGAGGCAGTAGGATCACTTAAGCCCAGGAGTTTGAGGTTGCTGTGAGCTAGGCTGATGCCATCACACTCTAGCCAGGGCAAAAGAGTGAGACCCCGTCCCAAAAAACAAAAATAAAACAAAAATGCAAAGGAGTAAAAGCCAGATTTTTCAGAATCTCCCATAGTCCTAATACTCAAAAATAATCACTAGTAATGTTTTGTTTGGGTATGTTTTTGATATTTATATAAGGATATGTTTCCTTCCAGTCTTTTTTTTTAATGGCTAGGAGGTAATACTTTTTAAGATATGGTTATAACATAGCATGCATGTTGTTTTGTGGTTTGCGTTTCTCACTTACCTTTTGGTTCTTTGTACTTTCTCACATTCATAACCGTCACTGAGGGAAAGTTCCATAATTTGCATATCCATTTGATCCCTTATTGGTGAGCATTACAGTTGTTTGCAGGTTTTTTTATATATTATAAATGAACAGTTTTTTCTGCATAACATATTTTCTTTGTTTTCAAATATTCCCTTAAGGTAGAGTCACAGAAGTAGTATTATTGGGTCAAAAAAAAAACCATTTTTAATAGCCACTTACATTTTCCGTTTATTCAAAAGGCTGACCTTCAGGACCACCTTGAAGAGATATTTTTCTGGCCAGGCGCGGTGGCTCACGCCTGTAATCCTAGCTCTCTGGGAGGCCGAGGCGGGCGGATTGTTTGAGCTCAGGAGTTCAAGACCAGCCTGAGCAAGAGCGAGACCCCGTCTCTACTAAAAAAAATAGAAAGAAATTAGCTGCACAACTAAAAATATATATAAAAAATTAGCCGGGCATGGTGGCGCATGCCTGTAGTCCCAGCTACTCGGGAGGCTGAGGCAGGAGGATCGCTTAAGCCCAGGAGTTTGAGGCTGCTGTGAGCTAGGCTGATGCCACGGCACTCACTCTAGCCTGGGCAATGAAGCGAGACTCTGTCTCAAAAAAAAAAAAAAAAAAAAAGAGATATTTTTCAAACATCATCTCACCCAGCAGCGGGCAGGAGAACCAGAGGCCTTGACCTCTCAGGACCCCCTGCCGTAGGATGGTCTGTGTAGGGGCAAATGTGGCCTCAGTGGGTCTCAGGAGTTCCTTGGAAGGGTCAGGAAACAGAGTAGGGAAGGAGTTACTTACCCGGGTGGGGGAGTGTCCCAGGGAAGAGGGAGAGAAGAGATTACCGGGGGTCCATTTAGGGAAACAGGTCACCCATGGTGCCTCCATCCTCCCAGGCACCCAGTCAGTCCCCAGGCGCTGTCAGCTCTGTACCAGAATACCCCTGGTGTGTACAGCTGCCGTCTCCTCTCGTTGGCCACACCTGCCCTGGCTCCAAGCCAAGGCCATGGCCTCTCTGCTGCACTCTGACACTCTCTCCATCCTGTAAAAGATGCCGGATGATTCTCTAAGCCCAGCTCCGATCGTGCCACTCTGCTCTGTTCCCTCCAATAGCTCCTCACTGCCCTACTGCCTCTAGGATCAATCCCTGGTGTTGGGCTGGCTTTTGGGACTCTCAGGTGTCCTCCAGTTGCCCCAGAAAATCCTGTCCACCATCCAAACTGCCCTTCCCCATGAGTGCGCTGAGCCCCGGGCCTGCTGGGCCCTGCATCTGCATGTGCCTTTTCTTCCCCCGTGGAGTTCTCTTATCCCCACCGTCCTTCCAGACCCTCCGCAGAGCCCAGCCCAGGCCACAGCCCCGTGGTGGGCACTCTGTCCCGATACCTCCTGTCCTGGCGCAGGCTGAGTTCTTTCTTCATCCCCACCCTGCACCTCTGAACCACGAGGTCCTGGTGGTCAGGGGCCGCGGCTCACTCAGCTGCTGCTCTCCAGGGCTGAGCCCAGAGACTGCCCCGAACCAGAGGTGCTTCTAGAATAAATGGGCAAGATCAGGGTCAAGTGACAACTTTTTGTCTTATATAAAAAATGTCTTTGGATACAGCTCAGCCATGTGTAGACTCAGGACCCACAGAAACTGTGAGATGATAAACAGGTGTTGCTTTAAACTGATAAAAATAAAACAAAACCAAAAACCTGCTTTTGTCAGTGACAGAGCTAGTTACCAGCCTGTCCCCAAAACTCATCAGTGATTCTAACAGAGGCCTTCACTTTCCTCTATGACACTGTTTTCCTCACTGTCAGCCTCAGGGTTTATTTGTCACGGGAGCAAGGATCAAGGCAGAGGAGGCTGAGCTGGAGCTAGGCCTGAGGGACCCCGGGGGCCTCTGCAGGATGGTTGGGATGCAGGTGGCATCATGGCCAGGAGACCAGACTTCTACTGGCCAGAAGGACACTGAGGCTCAGCGAGGGGAGGGGACCCGCCCAAGGTCACACATGGGCGAGTGGCAGAGCCTGGCCTGAGCCCGGGTCTCCTCATTCTCAGCCCGTGGCCTGCCTGGGGCCCCTGCTGCCTCCAGTGCAGGACCCACGGGGTGGACAACAGTGGGGGACGGGAGGAAGGACCCAGGGTTCTCTCTTCAATCCCGCCCCTACCTCTGTCCCCTCAGCTCATCACTCTGAGAACAAACCCAGATGCAGCAACTCAGAACAGGCGATTCCAGTTCACTCAGAATCAGAAGAAAGAAGATTCCAAAACATCCACCTCTGTCACCAGTGTGAACCAAGCAAGCACATCCCGCCTGGAGGGCCTACAGTCGGAAAACCATCGCCTGCGAATGAAGATCACAGAGGTACCTCCCTCCGCACCTGGTAGCCAGGGCCCCCTCCTGCCACTTGAGTCCCTCTGACCTGATGCAGGGACCCTCCGGTCTCCTCCAGACCTTCCGGCCACACAGTTCCATCTGCTGTGGTTATGGCTGCAGGAACCTAACAAAACACACAAACAGATAGAGGTGGTTTGTCAGAACTGGACGTGAGTTTATTGCCCACCTGGCCCAGGCTCCTGGAGTCCAGCAATACCTGACTCAAGCCATCCTCAGAAAGAAAGGAATTCGTAGAGATATGTAAGCCCCCAGGTCACCGTACCTTCCTAGGTCAGTGTCTCTCTCTCTCTCTCTCTCTCTCTCTGTTTTTCACTCTCCCAACACAACCCAGTATCCACCCACATGTATATGATGTACAGGAAGAGAAGAGGAAATGAAAAGAAAGTTTTCCGGAGGGAGAGTGCTTAGCAGACCTTGCCTTTGTCCTGAGAGTTCTCAGCTGGTTCTTGAATATTCCGGAGAGGCCATACTCAGATTCCTTTGTGCCCCAGCCACACCTCAAATTCTGGACTTTCTATACCAGGGAGGGGAAACCAAATTACCTTCCTCTTCTCCACCCCTCCCTTTGGGTTGGGGGTATGACCAGACCCATGGTCTGCGGGCTGTGCATTCCCTTCATAAAGGAACTCTGATTCAGTGGCAGGGGCAGGAAGGTGACAGAGGAAAGTGTGTTGGTTAGGATGCTGGCTGAGTGGCTGGAACAAAGAGACCCCAAAATAAAGTGGTCCAGAAAAAAAATATGTTTATTTCTCTCTCACCTAATGTTCCTGAGAAGGTCCCCGGTGGGCAGCTCTGTTCCCCACGGTCATGGCCGGACTCGATTCCTTCCCTCAGGCTTCCTGCCATTCCCAGGGTGTTTTCTCCATCTGCACAAGGTGGACGGAAGGCAAATGCTGTTCTCAGTGTCAGAAAGGGAAGAGGCAGGAAGTCCACGCGAGGGATTGCCTTTTAAGCAAGTAACATGAAAAGCGCACACATTTTGCTTCTGCTCCAGTTACACTGGCAAGAACTTACAGGAGCAGGCTTAGCCACAGAGGAGGCTGGGAAATGTAGTCTCCAGCTGGACAGCTGCAAGGAAGAAATGAGACGCAGGGTCACCAGATTAGATAGATACAGGATGCCCAGTTAATTTGAATTTCGGATCAACAGCCAATCATATTTTTTAACATAAGTATATTCCATACAATACTTGGGATATGCTTATACCAAAAAAGGATTCATTGTTCTCCGAAATTCAAATTGGACTGGGCATTCTGTGTTTTTATTGGCTACATCTGGCAGCCCTTGGAGGGGCTCACAGTAGTCGCCACAGAGAGCCACTGCACAGATGTCTGTGTACCTAAGGATGACTGCTTTAGGATGGGGCACCCCGCCGTCAGCCACCAGAGCAAAGCAGGAGAGGTGTCTGGCCCCCAAAGCCATTGCAGGTTCGGACCTCTCTGTGATTAGTAATAACATGTCTCTGTGCCTTTCACTTCTTGCACACTCCAGCACTGACGGGCTCACTCACTTTAGGAAACCCAAGCCACTGTTGAAATTGAATCACAATCTGGCCTCCTCTTACTCCCACCCTTTGATCCTAGCCCTGCCGTTTGAGTCACATAGGAAAGGGTGTCTCTCTCCGGCTCCGTGTGAAAGCTCATCATTAACTTCTAACTGAATGGCTCTGCTCCTGACGTCAGGACAGCACTTCATAGTTTAGAAGGTCTCCTCCCTTCTACTGTAGCAGGATGCCCACTACCCACCCCAACTACCACCCCCACCACCATCACACACCTTTCCCAGGCTTCTCTGGGGCTGAGTTGCCCCAGAACTTGTACCTGATTTTTCTATACCCTGGGGGTGACTGGGTCCCATCCTGACTAACTCTGGGTGAGCCCTGCTTGGTCTGAGTCCCCGTGACAGCGTGAGGCTCAGAGCTGACTAGCCCTGCACATCTGTGCTTCCCACTGAGGGTCCTGTTTGTTAGGTATCAGTAATAATTATTACAGTAGCAGGTTCCCCTTATTAGGTGTCAGGCACTGGGCCAGACTTTCCATGCATTGTCTCATTTGATCTTCACAACACACCCCTCCAAGGTAGGTACTGTTATTACCCCATTCTACAGAGGGAGAAATTGAGGCTCTATTCTCACAAGCCAGGACACAGCCAGCAAGGGGCAGCCCTGGGTTTGCGCCTGGGACTGGCCAACCCCTGAGCGGGAGCTCTTCCCTTCTCCCTGCCCCACCTCCCTGGGCTCGCTGGGCTGCTCCATCAAGGCGAAAGCCACCACTGAACATGTAACTGCAAAGCACGGGTCCCTCTCATCATAGCTTCTCCTTGAACAAGAGCTGGCAAGGTCCTTCTGCATCTCCTCCCCAAGATGCACCGGCCCCCTGGCTCTCAGTGCTGTGAGGTTTGGCTGCCAGGGCTGGGACAGGGGCAGCACTGAGGACGCTGACTCAGCTGGAGCCTTTGTCTTCTAGCTGGATAAAGACTTGGAAGAGGTCACCATGCAGCTGCAGGACACGCCAGAAAAGACCACCTACATTAAACAGAACCACTACCAAGAGCTCAACGACATCCTCAGCCTGGGGAACTTCACTGAGAGCACAGGTGAGAGGAGGTGGGGCCCTGGGACGTGGGCACCTGGCTTTCAAACACCAGCTGTCCATCTCCCATTCTACAGATGAAGAAACTGAGGGTCAGCGAGGGCAGGGGACTGGTCTGAAGCCACACACGCAGAGCTGGAGCACCTGGAAGCCCTGCCTTCTGACCAAAACTCAGTGTCCACTTGGAACCCTACCCTGCCTGGACCCGGAGCTTCTATTTCTAACCCCTGGTGTTCCAGTTCCACACGCACACAACGTGGGCAGCATTCCCGCTGGACTGACTCGGAGCACATTGCGTTTTCCCTTTTGTTCTTAGCGAGTAGTTTACCTTTACTTCCCTGAACAACGTTTCACAGGTTCAAACACACCCCATCAATGTATAAGAAAAGACTGGTCAGGGAGATACAATAGGATGCTCAATCTCACCAACCACCTAGGGAATGCCAGCTGCAATAACACGAACCATTTTTTGCTTACCTTTTGGAAAAAATTTAAAGATTACCAGTGTTGGTAAGAGTGTTTGGAAATGGGCATCTTCTGGCAGTATTTTGGAAGTCAGTCTGGCACTCTCCAAATGTTAAACGACTTGACCTGGCAACTCCACTAACAGGAACCTGCCCCTTGCAAATGCTCCCACGTGGGTAAAGATATAAACACACAGTGTACATCACAATGTTATTGGTAGCTGAGTAAAGCTGGAATTAAATGCTCATTATTTGGGGTGGTTTAGTTAATTAAGATACAACCAAACATGGCACTATTGTTACTAGTATTATTATAAGCTATTTAAAATAAGCTATTATTATAAAAAGTGAGGTGGGTCTAGTTGTGCAGATATGGAAAGATCTCCAAGTGAAAAAAGCAAGATGAAGGTCAGCACTGTGATTACGATACACACAAACGCACACACATGCATGTGTGTGTAAAAGCACATTTTTTAAAAGGTTTGGAAGAACAAACACCAAAATGTTAACAGTATTCACCCATGTGAAAAGGAATGGTGCTGCAGAAGGTAGATGAGAGGGGCTCTTTTACATTTTCTTTTATATATTTCTCTATTGTTTGGATTTTGTCATTAGCATATAGTCATTAATTTGTTATAAAATTATTTTTTAATCAATGAAAAATCTTTTGTTTCTTTTATTCTTATTACATAAATAATAAGTATTCCTATTATAGAAGCAATATTACATAAGATATTGGTTGCAAAAATGTTTCAATTGAGATAATAGCAAGGAAATTACAAGAATAAAAATTACCCTTAATAATTTTAGTATCTGGTAAAGGTGGGTATTTCAAATTAATGAAAAACTGAATTATTCAATAAATTTAATTGGGATAAATGAGTAGCCATCTGAAAAAGAGAAAAAGGTAGATCCTATCTCCCACCTTACACAAAAATTAATTCCAGATGGATAAATATTTAAACATAAAAAGTGAAACCATGAAAGCACTAGACAAAACCAAAGGAGAATTTTTTTTAAACAATTTCAGAGGGGAGAAAGCTTTTCTCAGTATGATGCAAAACAAAAACTGCAAAAGGAAAGGTTCATAAATTTAGCTACAACGAGTTTTCTCACAATGCAAAAGCTATGATAAGCACAGTCAAAAAATCAAGCAACAAACTCGGCCAAAAAATACTTTAACTCTGATAACAAGCTTATGCCCTTATATAAGGAGAAAATATATGTAATTATATGCAAATATATACAATTATATATAAATTAATAAGGAAAAGACCAACAACCCAAAAGAAAAATGAGCAGAAGAGAGTTCTCATACTTATGAAAAGATGATCAATCTCACTCCTTAGTAAAGGAATGCAAATTAAATCTGTAATGAGATATCATTTTCACCTCTAACACTGGCAAAAATCAGAGATGAGAAAGTTGCTAAGAGTGCAAGGAAACAGGTCAGGAGAGGGGCGTTCTCAAACATTGCTGGTTGAAGTAGAGCTTATTCTGACCCAGGAATTCCACTTCTGGAATTTATTCTACATATCTTAGTCTGCTTCTACTGCAATAACAAAATACCACAGACTTGGTAATTTATAAACAACAGAATTTTATTTCTCACAGTTCTGGAGACCAGGAAGTCCAAGATCAAGGTGCCAGTAGACTAGGTGTCTGGTGAGGGCCCAGTGTCCCCTTCCGAGATGAAGCTTGGATCGCTGCGTCCTCCAGAGGGGAGGAACACTGTGTCCTCACAAGGCAGGGGTGGAAGGGAGTGAACCCACTCCCTAACCCTTTTATAAGGGCCCTCATCCCATCCATGAGGGCTCCACCCTCACGACCTAATCACTTCCGAAAGCCCCCACCTCTTAATACTATCACATTGGCCATTAAGTTTCAACATGTGAATTTGGGGGACACATTCAGACCACAGCGTTTGCGTATATAGTCGATTCTGGTTATTTGTGATGGCAGAAAAGTTCTGCAAAGTCACGTGAACAGTGAATTAGCCATTGCTCCTAGGGGAAATACAGGGTTAGGATCCTGTAAGCCTCTTGCAGGTTGACATTTTTGTCAACCACTCAATATATAACTTTGTTTTTATGTGTGTTTCTGTTTAAAGACACCTTATTCAATATATATTGTTGATTCATTAACATCTCACTCATGGCCAACAACACTATAACTCACGCCTGCTGGAAGCTTATCTAACACGGATTTTCTCCGCAAGGCACACCACAGCCCTCTTCTGCTTAGGAACACTGGACAGCACTTCAGCACTATGCTTGGGGGCCATCTTAAACAGCAAAATCACAAGAGAAAGTGCAAATATATGAAAAACATGTCACTAAATAACCTCAAAAAAGATACCTGTTTACAGTGTGAGAGCTGAAGGGAGAAGGCAGAGCCTCACCTTGTTCAACCTCAGCTGGGAGCGTGTGCATCAGGCAACTCAAATTTTTCAAAAATCTGTGCATGTCAGCAAATGACCACAAAAGCATGGCGAGTTTTGATTTAGGGGTTACAAATAAATTTTAGCAAGAAGACAAGCTCTGCAAATATGGAGTCCATGAATAATTAGGACCGTACTCACATGGGTACAAAATGACACACATATAAGGTTGCCCACTGCAGCAAAAACAAACAAAATCACCAATGCTTCTCTCCAGACCAAATGAATCCAGATCTCTCAGGTAGGAGCCAGGTTTTTATATTTCTTTATATCTCCCCAGACGGTTCTGAAGCACAAAGAGAGTAGAGAGAATTTCCATCACCATGTTTGGTGGCTACACAATACTCCTTTGAATGGAGGCCCCATAATTTACGTAACTAATCTGTGGTTACTGGACAAGTTCAGATTAGTTGCAACATTAATATTGTAAATGATGCTGAATTGAATATCTTGTAAATAACTTTGCATATATTCTTGATTATTTCTTTAGGACAATTCCCAGAAGTGGAAATTCTGGGTAAAAATAGGCACTTTTTATGGTGTTTGACACATTGACAGCATCCCCCTCCATAAGATTATGTCAATTTGTACTTCCACCAGCAGTTTACTATTATTATTCTTTGCAACCTTTGCCAACTTTATCAAAATTATTCCTTGGAGATTTTGTTCTTTGTCATTACATCCCTATCTACCCATGAAAAGGGACTTAATATTAGAACCACTCATTTCTAAGTTATACTGCCTACATTAGTGGACTTGATGTCCCTGCCTTTATCTTGGAGAGGAGACGACACGGGGCACGCCACACACGTCCCCAGCACACTGCTTCTGTCCCAGGCAGAGGCTTCCCCACTACACAGACCACACTTAGTGCAGAGGGATGACGGGCTCTTTTGCATTCTCTCTCCTTGGGCATCATCCTACTAAAAATTGCATTGTTGATTTTTAAAAACCAAGTTAACAGAATGTGTTGTGATATTGTTGTTTTGCATTCAGATGGGGGAAAGGCCATTTTAAAAAATCACCTCGATCAAAATCCCCAGCTACAGTGGAACACAACAGAGCCCTCCCGAACATGCAAAGATCCTATAGAAGATATAAACTCTCCAGAACAGTAAGTGCCTTCTCCTTGAGAGTTATTGCTGAACAATATGTTACTCCTACACAACAGTTTACAATTTGCACCATGTTTTCACATCCGTTATTTTATTTGTTCTCCACAGCCATCCCGTGATGCGGGTCTAATTACAATGCTCTTTTTACGTATGAGAAAACTAATATTCAAAAACGGGGAGGTGACTTATCAAAGCTCACCCAGTTGTTAAGTGCAGGAGATGGGATTTAAACTTGGGTCTGTTCAACATCAAATCCTGTGTTCTCCACTGTGGCACGCTGTCTTTGCCATGCATAAAAGCTAACCTTTCTAAATGCATTTACTTAACAAGGATTTTCTGGGACCTACGATGTGTCAGGCATAGGTGCTGGGGACGTAGCAGCAAAGAAAACAGACTCAAATGTTTCCCTTCCTGATGCTCCCATTCTATCTGGAAGGATAACCGAATAAAAAAGAAAGGCATACTATGTCAAATGACAGGTGCTTTGGCGAAAAATAAAGCAGGAAAGGGGATCCGGGAATGTCACTTTAAATAGGGTTGTCAGAGAAGATTCAATGAGAAGGTGACATCGAGGGAAAGACCTGAACATCTCAGTTAACTGTTTCCACTGGCAATTTTAGTTCTTCCCGTCTTACAGCAGACTGGAAGCAGAGGTTAGAGACATCAACTCTGAAACTTGGCCTCTGGGAAGTGACACGCAGCGGAACCAGCAAAAGCCACCAAATCGTCAACTGTAGCACGATTTGGGGCCATTAGTGTTAGAGCTAACAGACTATCAACCCAGTTAGCTCCAAGGCCTGGCCAGCATACTGTCCAGAATAGTTAGTGATGGTTACATGGCTTTTGTCAGAGTTTGCCCAGCGTTTGCCTCCACTAGAGTGTAAGCACCTAGGAGGTAAGGTACGAGCCCTCGTGTGTCCTCTGGACGGAACACAGGTGCCGGCATTGAGTGGGTTCTTGGCAAGCGTCTGTCGAATGAATGAAAACATGAGCAGGGTCCTCACAGATAGCAGAGTGCTGTGGCTCTGACTACCACGGGACAGATACCCACCTTGCCTAGGCAGACAGCTCTGCCCTGGGTGCTTGGGCAGGGCACCCTTTTCCCAGGTCAGAGTTTATCTTCAACTCCCCTTTTTTTCCTGGATGTTTTGCCAACACTAACTTGCCTTAAGGAATAGATCATGGCTGACATTACACAGGTTCAACTGAAGTTTCAAAATGAGATCTGCAACACTCTAGTTTCATCCCATGCACACCTGTAAGGTGTCTCTTGGGAGAAGCCTTTCTGGTCAGTGGGGGCAGTGTTTCATCTGCGCCCATTTGCTCAGAACCCATCAGTGCCCCAATAACCGCCAAGGGCACACCAGTGGAGACGAGACACCCCTGTGAATTAATTGGCCTCCAGCTGAAAGCAACGTGGTTTAACAGAATAGTCCCAACTTCCCTGGTTCCAGTTTGCTTCCATGAGCAAGTTACATAAACTCTCTACCCTTCCTTCAATCCCTCATCTTTATAATGATATAAAAAATAATCCTTCATGCTTTAAATTATAGAAATATTTCTTTTGCCTACTGGGTGTTGGTTAAGATCTGGAGTTTTTGTTTTTGTTTTTGTTTGCATCTGAGTGGCCAGGCACTGGGGACACAAGGAGCCATAAGAATTCAGCCCCTTCCCTCTAGGTGCACCATGACAATATGCAATGGAGAACTGCTCTAGAGGGCAGCAGAGCAGGGGAACAGTCACCTGGGCACCTTCCCCAAAGCAGCCTTTTCAGTAGTTAAGGTGACATGACATCCATTAAGACTGGGAGTGCGTGGCAGTGAGAAGGAAGTCAGAGGACAGGACAGCCCCCTTTCCCCTTGCTACTCCTCCACTGGCCACATGCAATCCCATGTCCTGGCTTGGCCCCACCTCCAGTTTTTTTCTGGCTTCATTTCTAAGTATTTACCAAGGGTTCTGGGGGCTTAGAGGAGGAAGGGGGGCCCACTCTCTGACATTTAAACTGAATCTTGAAGAAAACACGGTTCATCCAGTCGGGAAACGGAGAAAGAATATTCCAGACAGGGAAACAGTGGAAGGACATGCAGGAGCAGGATTTTAGGAGAAACTATAATTGCTGCCAGGGCTTGTGGGGAGAGGGTAGAAGATTCACCTGGAGAGTTTGGTGAGCGACAGATCGCAGGGCGCCCTGAATGTCACATCAGTGCATGTCCTATTCTGCCTTCCCCAGCTTCCCAGTGTTGGAAAGATAACACTAGTCACCAAAGAAGCTGAAAGACCAGGGAGGAGCGTGTTGGAATTGGCCCAGCAAGAAGGGATGAGGTCCTGGGCAAGGCAGTGGAGAGGGGACAGAGGAAGGATAGAGCCACCGAGGAGCCTTTCAGGGATAGAGCTGAAAGCCAAGTCCACGTGGACGTGTGCAAGAGTAGAGAGTGAGACATGTCTGTGTTTGAGCAAAGCCCTGTTAGAAGGGCAAAGCCTTATCCTTAGTAAGACAGATGGTCCCAACTTAAAATTTTTCAAATTTACGATGATTTGAAAGTGATACACGTTCAGTGCAGTATTTAATAAATTACATGAGATAATTAATACTTTGTTATAAAATAGGCTTTGTGTTAGATGACGTTGCCCAACTGTAGGCTGATTTAAGTGTTCTGAGCACATTTAAGGCAGGCTAGGCTAAGCTACGATGCTCGGTAGGTTAGGTGTATTAAATGCATTCTTTCACCTGGCATGTAGCCCCACTGTAAGTGAAGGAGCATCTTTTCTGCTATGACATTTATAATAATTGCCAAATCCCAGACCAGAGGCCCAAGAAGACTGCATCTCCCGTGTTTATTCTGGTCTCCCTGATTATTCCCAGGCAGGAGCTGGTGCACGTAGGCCTTCATTAAATACCTGTAGACAGCTGAACAGTTAGATGGTTGGATGGACAGCTCTCGGATTCCAAGAAAGATATGCTCCTGTCCTCAACTTTTTTAGCCAAAGCAAAACCAAGGAGCAGCCAGACAGCCTGCACTAACTCTTCTCCCTCTCTTTCCCTCCAGCATCCAGCGCCGGCTGTCCCTCCAGCTCCCCATCCTCCACCACGCCTACCTCCCGTCCATAGGAGGCGTGGACGCCAGCTGTGTCAGCCCCTGCGTCAGCCCCACCGCCAGCCCCCGTCACAGACACGTGCCACCCTCCTTCCGAGTCATGGTCTCGGGCCTGTAAGGGTGGGAGGCCTGGGGCCGGGGCCTCCCCCGTGACAGAACCACACTGGGCAGAGGCGTCTGCTGCAGGAACACTGTCGGCTCTGGCTGCGGAGAAGCCAGGCGCCACGGCTGGCCTCTCAGGACTGCGGGGATGGCACTCAGGAGGACAGGAAGGGAGGGGGGACTTGGCATCTGACCTCGAGCCTTATTTGTGAAGTTCTTATTCCTTCACAAAGAAGAGGAGTGGAAACGGCTTCTTCCCTAATGTCTGCAAACAAGGAGGAGCTGGGATATTTGAAACTTGCAAAAAAAAAAAAAAAAAAAAAATCTAGACAAGGAGAGAGGCGCTAGAACTCCAGCTAGAAGTCAATGAGTAGCCCGAAGCAGCCTTGGGCAGAGGCATGGGGCTTCTGGAGAAACCGCCTCTGCACTCTGCACACGCGTCGCTGGCTGTGGCCCCTCAGGCCAGCCCTTCTCCACTCCGGGGGAGGAGGCGGGCAGGGCCACCAGGCCCCCAGCTGCCAGGCCAGCCACCCCCAGCCTTCCTGGAACAGGGAGTCTGCAAGAGCCGCAGACAGGCACAGCCCTGGGGCAGGCGCGCCGGAGGGCTGGGGCACCGGAGCAGGCGGACTTGCATGCTCCTGATGGGACCTCCATCACCAAACGAGATGTTTGTTACTCTGGTAAATGCCACACATTAACACAATAACACCCGTTCCGGGGACCGTGGGGATTTAGGGCACGTCACTGCAGACACGCTCTGCAGCATTCACCGACAGTCTGTCATGCACCCACCACGTTGGCCATGTCCTTGTGTTCCTATCGGGTGTTCCCGGTAATAAGGGGGACCACCCGAGCTAATCATGGAATGTCTGTTCCCAGCAAACACGATAAAGAAAGATTGTGCACTTTAACCTCTCTCATCAGGGCCCAAGGGCTGGCTGGGATTTTTTTTTTTTTTTCCACTGACTTTGTTTCTGACCAAAGTGAATTGGGGGCATTCTGCTAAAAGACATCCCTGTAGCCATGGGGAGAGAGTTGCTGGCTGAGGGCTTCCCTTGGCTTCCAGAAGGCAGCCTTCCACCCAGACAAGCCAGTGAGCTCTCCCTGGGGGTCCCTGGGGGCGACCAGTCGGCAGACTGACTCTCGCTCATGAGATCACTCTTCCCTTTCAAGTGAACCCCAAGGAGCACTGGCCTGGGAGCCAGACAGCCCTGGGTTCAAGTCCTCAGGCCCCTGCTGACTCCCTACGTGACCTTGGGCAAGTCACTAGTGTCTCTCTGAGCCTCAGTTTCCCCTCTGTACCAGATCGGGGTTGAAATAACACCCGTCCTGCCTACCTCACAGGGTCACTCTGAGGATAAAAACGTGATCTCGTCCAGGAAAGCGTGGTACCAAACAGTGAAGCGGCCCTGACCCGTGAGGTATTAGCGTGACTAGGCCTTCAGCCCTTGCTACAGCCGGGGGTGTGGCCCAGAGAAGCTTCCAGCACAGCCCTCTACCCCAAACCCGGCTGGAGGGAGGCTCCCCATGACTTTTCTGACATTCCTAGACAGGTTCATTCTTTGCTAAAGAAAGGCCTGAATGACAACGTCCAGGACATCTGCACAACTGAGCGGCTTGCTCACTCCCTAAAGAAACCTAATGGCAGCTTCAACAGGTAGGCAATAATCTCTTCCCAGAACCACTGCAGTCAGGAACACACTGTTGTCACCACCAGGCTTTGATGAAAGGGCCCACAGGAATCTTACCATCGCCAACATTTCAAAACACCCTATTTCACGTAGCATAGCTTTCTGCTCCCCTCCCCAAAGAGAGGTTACGGAGGTACTGTAGCTTTTAGGGAAAAAAAAAAAATGTTAGCACATCACAGGTCAAGTTGAAGTCATTCTCTGTTTAGGCACTAAAAATCGGTGTTGTCACTCACTGTGTATTACCAGTATTTACTTGCTTTCTTAATTTCACCAAAACCAAATTTAATTTGAAGGACCACATTAATTTTTCAAAGGGAAAGAGACAATTAATTGTATATAATGTATACACACAAAAATACCTGTAGAAATATTATTCCAGCATAGCAGGAAAAAAACAAACAAAAGTATTGGACTGTCGGAGGTGAGTGTGTGCGTCTGTAACCCTTTGTGACTCCCGAACGTGCACAGTCTTCTAGGTTAACCCACAAAGTACATTCTCTGTCTTACTGATACTGTAGGTTCACCCATTTTTTTTTAATTTCCCCGCAAATAACAAGACCCACAGAAGTGACTCTAGCTACTTAATGGTTCTGTTATTTTATATGCAGCAAACACACCGTCCATTTCCGAAGAGGCTTCGGCCTGAAGGCATTTTCCAATGATGTTAGTGCACAATTGCTTTAAATTAGACTGGAACTGCCAGAATCAAATGTAAATGAGGAATTTCTCGTACCCCTACTGCATGGTATCGATTTTTAATAAATTGTTGCAAATTTGTTTTTATGAATAAAAGGAAAAAGACTGTCATCTTTAATGCCTACTCTTCCCAAAATGCAGGTCAGATAGGGCCATATTCCTCTGCTCAGAAACTTAAGGGACAATTCTGGGGCTGCCTGCTCAGCATTGCCCCTTCCTTCAGAAACCACTGTCCTGGCCTTCTGCTGACAACGCAGGGCAGCCCTGTCACTGTGGGACCCCAACTTTTGGCCACAGCTGGTTGGCCACAGGTAGCAACCTGACCCAAGTTGAGCCAGTAAAGCCTTTCCCCAGGATTCCTCCATGTAGAGAAATTTAGCCTGCCATGAAAGACAGACATGGAGCCACAGAGAGAGAAGCAGGATCAAGAGCTGGGTCCTGATGGTGCCTGAGTCCCTGGTTAGCTGTCCCTTCCCGTCCTCCTCTGGAAGCACAGCCCTGCTTTGGGGGGATGGAGGGGGACACATTGGGAGGGACTCTGGAGGCCCGCCCTTGCTCCCACCCCTGGACACAAGGATTGGTTCAGGGATATGCCCATTACTCAAGCCCAGCCAATCAGAGCCCTACCCAGGGTTGCTGGCTGTTTTCAGAAGGTTTGAGATCTTGCCTTCCACGTGGAGAAAAATGGAAAGAGAGAAACTGAGCTCTGATCACATTGTTTGGGCTCAAGGACCAGCGATGGTGAAAGGTACATCCACCCTTAAGGTTCTAGCTTTTAAACTAACACGTACTCTTTTCTGCTTACACCGAGTAGGGTTTGTGTTGCTTAGAACCGAAAGAAATCTGTGGGATCCAGGGGGCTCCACATAAGGGCCCATGGTTGTCCAAAATTTTTGAGGATTCTGCCCTCCTCCCTCCTCCTGGTTTTGAGGAGACACTTAGGAGATATTTCCCTGGCCCCACACATGCTGCTGGACACCGAAAGGGAGCATGAGGGCCTTAGAAGCCTCAGGAGACTAAAGAAGAGTGGTGGGGCTAGGCTGAGGGTGGGGTGCTGGAGCCCAGCAGCATGCCCCCAGGAAGGGCCCCGTGTCTGTTCTGCTGTCTCTGCCCCTGTCTCCTGCCTGTCCCTAACCTCCTCGGGTCAACACATCTTGTTCAGCCTTGAGGAGCAGGATTTGTGAGGCCCTGAGCAGTAAATGATTAACACACGCTCCTGAAGAGAAAATGGATCCCTACGCTACTTCCTCCCCACACTTGAAACCCTGGCAAATCTTAGAGGCTCCCTCGGTCCTGCTCGTGCTGACCCGTCCATGGTCCTGAGTGGGTCCTGCCCACAGATGACAATTCACTGCCTGGTTTCTCCAGGTCCCACTTGCAGGAGTCCCAAGTCCCAGTAGGGCATCCACTGAGCCCTTGCTCTTTGCCAGGGCCTGGGCTGGGCACCAGGGCAATGACAGTGAACAGAACACAGGTCTCAAGAAGTTCACAGACTAATGGAGAGACAGAAGCATAATGAAGAAATGATGACAGCATGTGATAAGCACCTTGCCCAAATTGGGGAATCAGGGCATGCTTCCTAGGGGACAGAGCCTCCAAACAGGCCTAGCTTCATGGGTTTGTGACCTGTACAATCATTTTAAAGTGCCCCATGCTTGGCTTAATGCTCTGCTGTCACTGTTTTGAAATTCTTAATAACTTTTGAACAAGGGACATAGCATTTTAATTTTGTACTGGACCCCACAAATGACATAGCCAGTCCTATACCTAGACCTGAAGATGAGTAGGAGCTAGCCAGCAAAAGAGGGAAAGAAGGGGAAGGTATAGGCAGTCCAACTCCATAGAATGTACCTATCTGCTGGGGTTGCTATGGCCACATCTAAGGACAACTGGGTTGTCATGTGTTAATCATTTACCATGGAATCCATGTGGCCTCAGATTGCTGAAAGATCAGACAGCATGTATCCTGTCTGTGTGTGATGACATGGGTCAAATCTTAACATAACCAGGCCTGGGTGCACACTTCTACACTGCTACTTACCTGGCTGTGTGGCTTTGAACAATTCACTCAACCTCTCTGAGCTCCTGGTCCCACATCTGTAAAATGGACATGAGCCCTCACCTGGGGCTGCTCTGATGGCCAAAGGGGCTCATGTAGGTGAAAGTGCTTTGTAAACCCTGAGCTAACACTTGTGCTACAGCCAGACAGGAGGAATGTAAAGTGGACAGCTTCAGTCAGTGCAGTGGGGCAGTCAACAACCACCTAATCTCTCAGTAACAGAATGCTTCTTAGGATGAACACTGTCAAGGAAAGTGTCTTGACATGTGGTGCAAGGGTCAAGGTGAGATTCTGAAGACAGGGCTATAAGAGACAGCAGAACAGCTCTGTAAGGAAAGACTAGAAATCTGAGGGTAGAAAGAGAAAGATGGGAGAGGAGGGGCTGAAGGTCCAGCAACAGGTCGGTGTGGCTAAAAGATTTCTAAGAATAGGTATGTCAACCATTTGATTTTAAGTCATTTGTGTTGCTATAAAATAAAATGTCTCCCCTCCCTGCATTTCACCCGGTCCTGCAAAATGTCCCTAAACCTTTGGTAACATTTACTATATGAGTAAAAGCTTTGTGGGTTTTGGTGGAAACGAAGGAAAAGGGCAAAGTCTGTGTTTGGGTGGAAGTCAGAGTGAGGATAAAAGAAGAAACAACCACAAGATGCGGACGGGAAATATGCTCTCTGCTCTCTGCACAAGCAGGAACTTGGAGCAAGAGGTGGCCGTGAGCGTATAAGCTCCCCAGAAATTCACAGAAACAGCAGAGGCACTGGCCTTTTCCAGAGCCAAGGGTAGGAGGTCTAAGAAGTTGGGATTAATCACATCTGGATCTCACAGGGCAGAGTCACCCTTACTGACATGTAAGTTACGTAAGCAACAGGAAACATGTTATCCCATAGAGCCATAAATTTCAACCATCCTGAATACAATGGTAGAAATACTAGAAAACAAGCCCAGTAACACCATGGTCAACAGGATGACAAAATAAACTCCGCACTTAAAGCTTGAGCAGTGGGTGAAGGTGGAAAAGACGCCAGCCTGGAGGTTCTGGGGATGCTGAAGAGCTGTTAGCTTAGCCATCTTCGCTCTCCAAGGTCATGGCTATTCCCGACTGTGCCTGCCCACCACAGTGGTTCCGGCACTAATTAATGTGAAGTTAGGATTTATGTGCAAAGAGAATATAGATTTGCTTTCCCTCTATCCAAAGTTTGATGCAAAAGATGCAGAGCAATGTTTCTCAAACTTGAAAAACACATGCACACATTTTAAATCACAGTGTTGACTTAAAATATTATTTTTGTTTTAAAAGTTACCTAAATATGTTCAAACTAGATAATAAACTTATGCTTAGAGCTTTCATCTAAAAGCCAAACAAATCTATAAATTAAATAAAAACAAAATGACGAAGCCAATAAAAATCATATTCACAACGTGGACGGAATGGGATAGACAAGGTTTCACTGACAAGTGAAGGGCAGCTCGCCATGCAGCACAGCCCCGTCTGCTGCCGGCACATTCCTGTGAGCGCCGCCAGCCTGCTGTGATGACTCAATTAGCACACTGCTTTTCTTTATTTAAACTTCTGTGGAAACTTCATTTATTCAGCATGCCACGCCTGGCCTTCACTCAGCTCTAACACATGGCTTCCCTATTAAGGCCACCTTTGTTTTTGCTCTCCTGAGCCATTGACAATCCCGGGGCCACCAGATTACACACAGAATTGGAGTTGTGATCGAGTGCAGAGGCCCATTAAGCGCTAGGCTAAGTGCTTTATGGACATAATCTCGTTTAGCTCTCACAGGGACCCCGGAGCAGAACCAATTATGGCACTAGGGCACAGCAGGTGAGTGCTGTCCTGGGTCACACAGCTGGGACGTGGAGTGAGTCAGGACTTGAACACAGTAGGCTGACATGAGAGCGCACCCTCTTACCACTTCCTGAAATGGCCTTGTCAGAAGGAGCTGCCTCAGCCTCCCGAGTAACTGGGACTACAGGCGCACACCACCACGCCCAGCTAATTTGTTTTCAATTTTTTTTGTAGAGATGGGGTTATGTTTGCTCAGGCTGGTTTCCAACTCTTGCCCTCAAGTGATCCTCCTGCCTCAGCCTCCCATAGTACTAGGATTGTGCCCAGTCCATTTTACATGTTTAAAGGAACATTACTCCTTGTTGAACGAATATTGCTATCTAGTGGATTCCTATTTAGGAAACTCTCAGAGCCTCCCGTTACTTAATGAAACCAGCAAGAAACAGAAAAATTGACTTGTCTGTTAGCCTAGAATGAAAACAAGGGTTTGGACAATGAACTGGATCAAATGAATGTTGGGGGTTTCCTACTGGCCCAAAGAAACAATGATTCCTAGCACTCATAATAATATTAGTAGTAGATAACATTTATCAAATGCTTTCTATCGGACACTGTGCTTAAGCACTGGACACAGTGTATGTCACATAATCACATAACAGCACCATGTGATAGGTATCATAATGATGCTCACTTATACAGATGAAGAAATTCAGGCACAGAGAGCTTATGCAACTTGTCTCAGGTCCCACATCTAGTGAGTGATGAAGCCGGAATTCAAATCCAGACAGTCTAACTCCAGAGACAGTAGAAAATTTATGAAGATACTGCCAGATTTGATACCTACTTTCCCATGGGAATTTCCTTTCTCCACCTACTAAAAGATTTTGCTACATTTCTTGCCAAGCATGCCAAGAACAGGAAACATGAAGTCTAGTTTTTCATTTCTCTGGCTTATAAATTTGTGAAAATTAAACTAAAAATATTCCCTGTGTTTTTTTATTCATTAAGAGATAAAATAATTTTAAAAGGAAGTTTCCCTAGAGCAAAAGTTCCTTTTACAGAATCTGTTTGACATTCAGAATTTGAAATGGAATATAAAATAGGAGAGTGTTCAACGTCTGCAGTGTCAGGTAATCTCTTTCAAGGTTCTATCACTAAGCACTGTGCTTGACATGTGGAACCGAATTTCCATTATGTTCAGTCAAGCAAGATTTGACGGATGGAGCAGTCATGACGGATGGAGCAGTCACTCCTTACAATGATCCTGCCAGGTAGCTCGGAGGTATTCATGCAAAAATAAACATTGTTTCTCTGTCCTCCAGTTTCCAATAATCACTGTTTGTCTAAACTGACATTTATGGAAGAACTACCAATGAGAAATCCCATTTGCAAATGACTTGTGGGTTTAAATCAACCTAATTTCCTTAAAACATATGTATTTGAAAATCATATGTGTCAAACATAAATTTTTTGGGCCTATTATCAATTGAAAATTATATTCTTCAAAAAATAGATATGTTAGGAAGCACATGATGTTTTGCTGACCAGAAAGCCTAAAATTTTTTAAATGTATTTTTAATAAAACTATATAACCATATTCATGTAAGTTATTCCTTCCTCAATAAAAGAAGTAAAATTATCCTGTAGTAAGAAAAGAAAAAATATTGACGTGGAAGAACAACTCTAAATAACTTGAAGTATAATGTTTTATTAGTGCATGTAATAAACTTATACTGAATGCAGATAACATGATTTTGTTGGTAGAAAATCGTTTTCTCATGCTTTCAGTAAATAAATGGGTTAAAGGAATATTTAAGATATATTGATTTTAAGGTGTCAAATTAGTAACCTGCCTGTTTGGGTTATGTTGGGGGTGGGGCAGGGAGTGTTGCTTTGTGCCTTGACAAAAGAACGTGGAAAAAACCAAGTACTGTATGCCAGAGGGCAGGACCCACAAAGACCACAAGATGTCGCTTTCTGACAACCTCTTACTTGCGGCTAACCCGACCATTGCAGAAGGAAGAGAGAGCGGGGAGGGGTGTTGACGATTTTTTGATGTAATAACCAGAAGTGCATCCGTTAGGATCCCCCTAGAGCAACCCTGAGCACGTTGATGTTTGTGAGAATGTAGGACACCAAACCAAAAATTTGCCATCATTACCTTTCGGTCTTCAACAACAAACATTCAGTGGGATGTCCTGAACAGGGATTATGATCCCTATTTTATAGAGGAAGAAGCCAAGGCCCGGAAAGGTTGTAACTGACAGATAGAAATTCCAATGGCCAGGTTTCTTGACACCCAGCGCCCCAGCTGGGGCGTACACGTTCTGCCCCTTCCCCAGCCCTCATAGTGAAGGTGGTTGAGGGCAGGATTGGACCTTTTCTGACGTGGTTTTTTCACAACTTATTTCAGTTATGGTTACTATATCATATATAAAGGTTTGTTATATAACATATACAGGTATTACTTTGAAGACAATGTTGGTAGTTTATATTTTCTGAGCCAAGTGCCCAATATTTTCAAACTCATCAGCAAAGAGCTGTACGAGTGCTTGCCAGAGGCTTTGCCCTAACGTGTTTGCATGTGTCTTCTACATTTTTATTTCCCTGCATTTGCCAGAAATTCATTTCATGGGTCTTTCCTAGTATCTCCTCTTGAATTTATTTATAAATTGTATGGATTTTCTGTTATCCAAGTCATTTTTTTCAATTTTTATCTTTAATTCCTTCCTCTTGCTTTTCTTGAGTTCCCTTCCCCCTCCCTGATAACATTTCTGTTGAACGCTTCTTTTTATCTTCTTATTAAATAATAACATGCATTTAGGCCTGGCACCATGGCTCATGCCTGTAATCAATCCTAGTACTTTTGGAGGCTGAGTCGAGAGAATTGCTTACGCCCAGGAATTTGAGTTTGCAGTGAGCTACAATGATGCCACTGCACTCTAGCCCACTCTAGCCCCGGCGACAGAGCGAGACCCTGTCTCAAAAATAAATCAATTAATAAATAAATAAATAAATAATTTAAAGATAATAAATTTCCTTTGAGAACATTGGCTATATCCCATAATAGCTAACATTTACTGAGTGATTTCTACGTGGGAGGTAGTATAAATGCTCTATAAGTTTTATGTAATCCTCATTTCAAGCCTATGAAGCAGACATTATTATAATATAATATTACCATCATTTTACAGATGAAAAAAGTAAAGTTCAGAGAAGTCAAATAACTTACCCAAGGTCACAGAGTTAATAATCATTAGTGCTAGAATTCTAATACTGGAGTCCATATGACTCCAGTGACTGATCACTCAATACTGAATTTTGATATGCACACTTTTTATTGTCCTCCACTCTCCCCCATCAAATAATTTATAATGGCAACTTCTAGTTCCTCTTTTACCCAACAGTTATGTAGGAAATTTGTTTTTATTTCCAAGAGATTAGATTATTTGGTTGACTTTTTGGTATTATTTTCAAATTTTCATGCATGTGGCCAAAGTACTTGCTTACATACATTCTGCTTTTTGAAACCAAAACTTTCTTTTTGACATGGGATGTAATATAAAAAGACTAGATATTCTTTAGTACTTAAGTCAACCTTATTATAGCACTTTGATCTTTGTACCTTTATTTTTTGTTATTTTCTAACAAAGCTTACAAGGCTAAAAGTGGTGTGTTAAAATCTCTACAATTGTGGTATTTCCCAATTTTCAATGGTGTGAACTCTCCTGTATAATCTACCGTCTTCTTTGAGGCTTAATGGTTTCTGCCTTGAAGTCTACTTTATCTGTCTTTAATTGCAGCTAACATTTATTGAGTCCCACATTTTGTGCTGAGAGCGTCACACGTATTATTTAATTATCAGAATAACTCTAGACAGGTGTGGATCCAGGTTTTGTGGAGATTGGAATTTATACATTGCTGAGGGTCTCCTGAGGAAAAAAATTACAAAATTATGAACACAAAATTAGTTACAGTGATGAATGTTCATTTAGAGTGAGAAAATAAACCATAACAACTTAAGAGCTCTCTTCCAGCATTTAGGAGAAACGCTTCCTGCTTGCAGCCTTCCCACCTGGAAGACTACAACTTCAGCGGCCCCTGCAAAGGAACGTAAATTTCCTTAGCGTCACCCTAAATCTGCCTGGCAGCGGGGAGAGGTGTTATTACTGGTTCCATTTTCACAGATGAGAAAACAGACTTAGGTTGAGTAAATTGCTCAACATTGCAGAGTGGGAATCTGAAAATTATGCGAGTGGACTCCAGAGCCCTCCTCTTTGCCCCACGCCGCTTCTCACTGACATCACGGAGCGTGCACGAGGGCTTCGTTAAGGCTGAGGGGCAGCAGCCAAAGAGGAGCTGAACAGAAGGGCAGGAGAAAAACGGAATGAAGCCCCTGAAGAGGTGGACGGAAACGGGCTCCACAGCTGTAGTAGAGAATGCGCCTTAGACAAGAAAAGGGAGAACTGTAAGGAGAAGAGGTAAAATAAGGCAGAAATGGAGCGAGTTAGTCATACCCTGCGTACTTTTATTTATTTACAAATCGTACTGGGCCCAACCACGCCCCAAGCGTGGCACTGGGTTGGCGCAGCGCAGCGGCTGGGCCTGGACACCCCAGGCAACGCGACCGGCGCTGTTAGGAGGCGAAGGGGAGCTAGGACAGAGGGCGGGGAGGCCGCAGCTGTCACCCGAATGACAAAAAGGCCCTCCGCTGAGAGCCACTGCGGTGCCAAACATCACCGAGAAAAGGTGGGCGGGCAGCGCCCAGGAGCCGCGTGCCCGGAGCGGCACCGGAAATGGGACCCCCGAGCCCGGCGTCCCTCTCAGCCAATGGCCGCGTGATGCGCCGTCCGACGGTGGCCTGCGCACCTGCAGGAAAAAGGCGGGAGGCCCGTGCAGCGCAAGAAGGCACTATCTGTGTATGTTACTATGCGAGCTACCAGGGCAGTGTAGCCAGTGACAAGCGTCTTTCCCCACGGTTAACCTAGGCCAGTGCCGCCACGCCTTTAACCTGAGGCCGGGCACCTCAGCTGCCCTCAATAAAGATGGCTGATTGGCGCGGCCGGGGAGGCGAGAGGGGAAGCCGGAAGTAGTCTGGGCTGGGAGGAGCGGATAGAGGGCTGTTGGGGCGTGGCCTGTCGGCGGGGGCGTGGCCAGCCTCCGTAATCTGGGTTTGAGGTTTTTGAGGCGCACGCCGGACAGCCGGCCGCGTCCCTGCCGTCTCCCAGGGGCGGGTCCTCCACTGGCTCCGCCCCCGCCCAGGTGTCTCCCTCTTGGGAGGTCCCTGCTGAGTCTCCAAGATTTCTCCCTGGTGTTCTGCCGAACCCTTGTTTCTCCGTGGACCCGTTGTCCCTCCGCGGCCCCCTTGTCTCTCTGCGGTCGCCGGCTAGCAGCGATGGAGGGCGCCCCGGAGTCTGGCTCGTCCGCCCCCGGGTCCGCAGAGTCCGCGGGTTCTGCGAGGGGCCCCGAGGAGCTGCCTCCCGAGGAGTCGGAGGGCTGCGCCCGGCCCCTGGAGGCGGCCCCAAAGAAACTCTGTGGGTATTTAAGTAAGTTTGGCGGCAAAGGGCCCATCCGGGGCTGGAAATCCCGCTGGTTCTTCTACCACGAGAGGAAATGTCATTTGTATTATTCGCGGACCGCGCAGGATGCTAATCCTTTGGGCAGCATCGACCTCTCCAGTGCGATCTTTGACTACAAGGCTGACGCTGAGGAGGGGACTTTCGAAATCAAGACTCCCAGCCGGGTTATGACCCTGAAGGTAAATGGAAGGGTTTTCTCCTTTCCAGCCTGATGAGTTCCCGGGTCGCGGGCTGGGCGCGGGTCTGCGGTCACAGTAAATTGACTGGAACAGTGATCACCTGCGTGTTCCCAGAACTTTGTGCTTTCCAAAGCGCATTCACACCCATTTCCTTATTGGGTTCCCACAACGCAGGGATGATGGACCCATATTAGCAGTCAAGAAACTGAGTCATAGATAAAGTGGCCTGAGGTCAGGCATCTAGAGAGTAGTGTAGTCCACACTTGGAATCTTTCTACTTCTCGGTGCTGTTTCAAAACTTTACTTCGGGGTGTGCCTAACAATACAGTTACCTTAGCTTTCTTGGGACTGAAGTGTAGAATACAGTCTTTGCAATCCTCTCTCAAGGCCAAGAATCTGATTCACTTTTCTTAATGTTTTGGCCAAGGGGAGTGAATGCTGAGACTTTGCCCGGGATTAGGAAGATAAACACTTAGGTTTCACTGATCAGCCTAGATTGTTCATCTAGACATGTCTAAACCTGTTTTTGTCCGCCGGCAGCAATAGGTAAATTTTATTTTATCATCGTGTTTAACTGAGAAAGCCTCAAATAGTGGAAAGTCCACATACTTTGAAATGCCACAGGGTTGGATTCAAATTGTACATTTGCTACTTAATAGCTGTGTGACCCCGAGTGAGTTACTTAACCACTCAGAACCTAGGTAGATTGTAAGCATCTGGCACATCACAGGCACCTACGAATTGTTGAATTAATCTCAGCCTAGAGAAGAGTCTGGTACCTAGTGGGTACTTAATAAATGTTGAATAAACACACGTGCATACATAGGATGACGGAACCAAGGTCAGAGTGCTCATGTTGAGACAAGGTGTCCTGTAATTTAATTGGAAAGACATACCTAGGCTAAGAGTTCTGTGGGCATCAGAGAAGAGTGTGCCAAGAGATAATCCCCCCACACCCCTCCACCCCCACCTCCAGCCAACTGGGTATGCGTGAATGCCCACAGGTTCAGTTCTCCTTTACTGATGGGGCTTAGCTGGTGACCAGGCTGGGGGCCTTGGTTAAAATCTTGTCAACCAGGAATGCCACGCCAGGGAAGGCATTTTAGAGGTTCTGTGGTTCCTGGGTCTCTTCCACAGGCTGAGTGCTGTATACAGGGCCCGTGTACATGGTCTTTACTCTTCCGCCATTCCATGCATGGGCCTGGCTCTATTCTAGGCTCTGGGGTGTGGCGCCAGATCAGCCCTGCCCCCTGGTTCTGGTGAGAGACTGACAGGCAAACTGGCATGCACTGTAAAACGTTCTTTAGAGACCCTGTGATAAGTCTGTACAAGAAAAATGTGGTGACAGGAGGGGTCATTTCCACTGAATGGAAGGGCTAGCCAGAAAGGCATCATGGAGGAGGGACCAACACCTGAGGCCTGAAAGAAGAAATAGGTGTGTGACGAACAGACAAGGAAGAGAAAAGTATTCCAGGTCAAGAGAGCCCCACGGGCAAAGATAGGAAAACGTGATCCAGCCCCGAGTGTCCAGGAACTCAGAGGAGCCGGGGATGCAGAGGGGCCAGAAGGATGGAGTTAGAGAGCAGAGGCCCAGGGGTGAGGCATTTATGAGTTAGGGTGACAGCTTGGACTTTGTCCTGCAGGCTGTGGGAAATTGTCAAAGAGCTTTAAGCAAGGAAGCACTGTGAGATTAGAATGTTTAGGAAGCTCAGCCTGGCTACTGGATAGAGAACAAGTTAGGGGAAGGCAAGGCTGGTAGTCAGGGAGCCCATCAGGAGGTGATCAGGAGAAGGTGACGGCTGAGCTAGAGCTGTGGCCATGGGGAGGGAGACAGTGGAGATGGCTCAGGGTCGTAGGGAAGTAGAATGTGGGAGGACATCAGGGTGGCTGGAGTAACTGGCTGACTGCCTGCTTACTCACTGACAGGAGGGAACTCAGGATGAGGAGCCCATGGGACATCTAGGTACATGGCCCCTGCAGGAGGACAGGGACCATGTGTGTTGGCTCAGCCCTGTATCTCCAGCACCTAGCACAGTCCCTGATGCATGTAATGGGTGCTCAATGTCCACTTGTCAAATGAATTAATACAATGGGATATTTGGGTTTGGCTGGAGCTCGTGAGCATTAAGGTCGTGGTGAAGCCCTGGAAGGGGTTGAGGTCTCTCAGGGCAAGTGCACAGAAATAGAAGACTGGTGGGCATCATTTTGTCTCGTTGATACCTGCATGACAGGCTGAGGGTCTCTTTCATGAAGCCTCCCAGCCTAGCCACTAGCCTTCTGCTATTCTTTCTCAGCCTTGATTGTGGGCAGCTGTGTGGAGCTCTCCATCCACCCCCCCACCCCCACCCCCCCGTGAGCCGTCCATCTTCTGCAGCCCACCTCAGCTGATCTCAGGCCTCCTTTATGGAAGCCACAAATCTGGCCATAAATCCCAGCAGAGTTCTGTGGTCTAAAAGTGGGGCACCAGGTTCTGGGACCAACTCTACCACCACAAGCCAGGGCAGCTTCAGGGCTTTCGTTTCTTCATTTGTGGAAAGCACTGATCAGTCCTGCCTTGCCCTGGTCCTAGAGGAGCCAGGGAGTTAATGGATGTGAAAGTGGGTGTTTGGACCATCCAGTGCTGGGAGACTGATACCAGCATTTACCATTAACTTATTTGGTGTGCTAGAGCACCTGGAAGGTGCCACCATGTTGTCACAGCATGTGGCTGTCCAGTCCTCATTCATATCCATGATTCAGTGCTTTCCCAAAGCAGGAGGGATCACCTCCATTCCACTACAAGGTAGCAAAGCCCCACCCAAGTTAGAATTCCAAAGTTCTTCCCCTCTCTCACAGCACCTCCAAATTCCCCTATCCGGTGAGCACATTTTGAGTACCCACTGTGTGTCACGTACTGTGCGGGACACTTTCCTTTCCTTATCTCATTTCATTCTCATACCTGCCCTAGGAAATGTGTGTTATTGTCACCGTAGTACAGATGAGGAAACTGAGGCCCAGAGCAGTTAAGGAACGTACCTCTAAGTGGGAGACCAGACCCTGATTATCTTCTGTGGCCTAGAAGCATGTGGTCTTTCAGAGGTGAATACCTACGCGCAGTGACCATTTTTTTTTTCTGGGAAAGACAGAGTTCCTGTCCCATACCCAGTGCCACCCTGCAGGCACAGGGCCTTGCCAACTAATCCTTGTGCTTCTCAGGCCGCCACCAAGCAAGTGACGCTGTACTGGCTGCAGCAGCTGCAGATGAAGCGCTGGGAGTTCCACAACAGCTCGCCTGCACCTGAAGCTGCCCTGGCTGGGAATGGGCCCGCCCTGCACCTCGAGCTAGGTACCCAACGGGCTGGCCTCCTGCCACACACCCAGGGCTCTGGTGATTAAGCCTCTACCTTCCTGTTGAATGAGCTGGAGGAGCCAGGGATGTGGCTCAGGATTAGTTAGGGCAAGAATTTGGGCTTGGAGGCCAGACTGCCTGGGCTGACATCCTAATTCTGTGTGATTTAGGCAAGTTGTTTAACCTTTCTGAGCTTTAGTTTCCTTCCCTGTAACCTTCGTAGGGTTATTATAGGATTAAGTGAATCCACACACCTAAAATGGTTAGAACAATGCCTACACATGGTCAGGGCCCAATAAATGTTAGCTGCTATTATGACAACCATTATGGGAAGGTCTCAAGAAATGAAACTTTCACAGAGTTTCCATGAGGAGGGTTAATGAGAAAATGCAGTGTCATGCTTGCTGCTTATGCAAATGCTTTTGTACAGAGAGTTGGGTAGATCAGTGATTTTATACCTGGTGTTCTCATAAGACAGATTCCTTTGCACCCTCATGGCTTACAAATGAAGGTTGTTGATCCCAAATCTTAGAACATCCCAGCATGGATGAGCTCGGGAAATCACATCCTCCCACCGGCTCGCTGCAGCCAGAAACATGATTGGCAGGTTTTAGAATTGAGATAGACCACCTCACAGCTGCCCCTGCAAGAACACGGAAAACCAGGTCCCAGCACAAGGCTGCAGAGTGTCTAAAGTGCCTCATCCTCAGTTGACAGCGAGGCTGAATAGGCAAGGACAGGAGTTGTCACCAAGCGCCTCCTGGACCTCTGTACCTGGATGCTTTGCATGTCCAAAACTGAGTGCATCCACCTTGACCTTTCTCCTTCCCCAGTGTCCCTTCCCTTGGTAGATAGCTCCCCACGTACCGTCCTCCACCCTTCCTCAATCTCGGCCAGTGAGTCCAGTCAGGCACCATGCTGACTATTTTTGCTCTCTGACCCACACGTTGGACCCAGGCATTTCTTGCCACCATTGCCTGGGTCAGACCTCATAACTCAGTTGAAAAATTACAGCAGCCTCCTCTCCAGGCCTGCACCTGCACCCATCCCTCCCCGCACCCCACGTGAGCTTTCTAAAAGGAAAACCTGAGCCCATCACCGCATCCAGGGCTGGTCCACCACCCAGCTCCTGCTCGGGGTGCTCATGCTTGTCCCTCGTGACCTCACCTCTGCCTTCTCCCTCAGTGCCTGCCTTGGGCTTGATGCTTCAGCAGCAGCAGGTGAGCCTCTGTGCTCTCTCTCCTTTGCGTGGCAAATTCCCGCTTATTCTCGAGGGCCCAGCTCCGTTGCTGCTTCCTCTTGCCACACTTCTCCTGGAAGCCTTCTCAGACTCTGCCCACTGGACTTTCTGTGGACCCTCAACACTTTCTTCAGACATTTCTAAGGAGGCCTATCACATAGTGTTCTAATTACCCCTGTCCTTGTCAGTCTCTGCCCACTAGCTCTTAAGGATGCGGACCATTTCTTTGTCACCTGTTGCCCCCAGTCTTTGGTGCCCTGCCTGGTACATTAGCTATTTGTAGAGTGAATGTGTGAGCAAATACATTGAACTTTATAATTAAATTAGGAAGGAAACGTAAAGCCCATAGCATAATGTCACGCACATACTGAGTGCTCAATACATGTGGTTGTCCTACTAATCACGTTGTATGTGTGTACATAAGTGTGGGTCTTATTACTGTCATAATAGTACATGTACACATATGTATTCAGTTACTGTTACGATAACTGCTCCTTGGATTGTTAACAACCATCATCAGTGGTTTCTTTGGGGTTTCTTCTGGAGGGTTTCTTTGCTTCTGCACTTCTACTCCAGCCCCCACTCCCCATCTGCCAGGGAGCCACACAACCCTGGCTGTGCCGAAAATTGCAGCCGAGTTGACAGAATTGCCAAAGGTCAGCCTCAGACTAGAAGTGAGAGGAAACCCTCCCGATAACAGAATTCTTGTGTGTCTGGAACTGGAATTTGAAGAAGCAGATTGTCAATGCGTGGCTCTGGGATCCCACAGGCTGTTCCATTGCAGTGAACGTGTTCCAGTTTCTTTAATTCTGTGGCTTTGCTTCAGCACATGCAGCAGGCCTTGCTGGGCTAACCCCTGCTAGTTGCCGGGATGACCAGGTGCCAGTCTCCCGAGGAGGACGCTGGCGTGCGACTCCAAAAGCAAGGATGTGGGCTTCTCCTCGTGAAGCCTTTCCTCACCCCACAGCAAGTCTGTACCTCCTGGACCAAGGGCCTGGGCAAAGCCTTCCCCAGCGCACCCAGAAAGACATTTCTGGGATCCTGAGCGAGCCAGCAAGCCCTGGATTAGCCGTCTGGAGCAAGCTGCCCCACTGTCCAGCCACCACCCTTCCTGAGGAAGCAGAGGCCTGTTCCCAGGACGGTGAAAACCTCCTGACCCACATCTGACTTTGAGTCACAGAGACTCCATCTGGTAAAAAGTGTCTTGTCACTGCCCTTGAGCAATCTGTAAGGCACATTCTGTACAGTTTTTAAGCATTTACAACTTTGTTTGATGCTTTACATAAATAGTGGTTTGTTTCTACAGAGCCAAGAAAGATCAAAGAGAAACCAACAGATTTGTAATAAGAAGAATAACATGTTGCCAAAGTAGGCTAGAGTTTACAAAGGACATTTATAAATGTATATCATCACCAAAACATGCATACCATTTATCAATGCTGCTCTAACATGTTACATGCTTCATCTCATCTAATCCTCACAACAATCTTATGAGGTAGTTAGTGTTATTCACATTTTATAAAAGAGGAAATAGGCTTGCAGTCCTGTCCAAGGGACCTGTCCAAGGTCACATAGTAAGAAAATGTCAGTGCTAAAATTCAAACCCTAGTCTGCAGACTCACACCTCCCTTCCAAAGCTGAGGGACAGCCAGCCGTCTGTCCAGGGCCCTCCCGGGAAGCAGTGACCTCCTGGACCAGGCCCTTTTTTGTCTAGGCAGTGACTTCTTCCCACTGGTGATAGGGCAGCCCCTAGGGCTCAGGCAGGGAGAATTGCAGATAAATGCCACTGAAAACTCTTTGTGTGGTCTGCTCATGGAGGGCATTTATCCAGGCTAGAGAGGGACTCAAAGGCCCCAGACCACAGCCTTGGGTCATCAACTCTGTTTCCTATGGAAAATGCTAATCTCTGCTGTGACATTGCCATCGTGTGCTGCCCATCCTTGGACAGCCCTTTGCACTGGGGCCTTGTGGCTTGCTGGACAGCTCCTCCTGTCCTGGAATGGTCTGCTTGTTAGAAGGGCTGCTCTGATAAGCCACATTGTTTAGTAATAAAAGCAAAAGTGAGGAACTGCATTTGAGTCTATAACTGTGCCACCTACTAACTTTGACCTTGGCCATGAAACTTACCCTCTCTGAGCTAGTTTCCTCATTGGTGTAACCAATCAGAGATAACACTTAACCCCCAAGACTTAGTTCTCTGTGATCTCAGAGCAGATCTAGGGCCCAAGTGGTGGTTATAGGAAAACAGATAATGGTAGGTAGGGGGGTACTTACTAAGGTATTAAGATCTTAGAAAATCTGTAAATTTTTTTTTTTTTTTTTTTTTGCTCTGAATGAGGGAGAATAAAGGTGGTTAAACTATTGATAAACAAGGCCAGGCATGGTGGCTCATGCCTGTAATCCTAACACTTTGGGAGACCAAGGCAGGAGTTCAAGACCAGCCTGAGCAAAAGTGAGACCCCATCTCTACTAAAACTAGGAAAAATTAGCCAGGCAACTAAAAGTAGAAATAAAAAATTAGGGAGGCATGGTGGCGCACACCTGTAGTCCCAGTTACTTGGGAGGCTGAGGCAGGAGGATGGCTTGAGCCCAGGAGTTGGAGGTTGCTGTGAGCTAGGCTGACCCCACAGCACTCTAGCCCGGACAACAGAACAAGACTCTGTCTCAAAAAAAAGAGATTGATAAACAAGAAAATCTTATTTTGAATCAACTCAAAGTCTATATATAAAGACTACTTTGAAAGATGTCCACAATGTGGGGCCTTATGGTTTTCTAAACATTTTCGTATACTTTAACTCCAAAGGAGACAGGATGGAGAGTAGCCTTGTTTTTTTCAAAAAAAAAGTTATTTCTAACCAGGTCACAGCGCCATCTTCGCAGAAACAGGGCTGGGTTTCAAATCTTCTGACCAAAGCTAGGTTCAGTACTTCAGCCTCCTCTGCTCAAACCCCCGGGGACTCTGGTTTCCAGCCAGATGAGATCCAGCCTCTTAGCCACACACCCCTTTCCATTCGGCATTCCCGGTCCCATCTCCCCTGGGGTCCTCCCCACACACTCAGCTCTGAGTGTGGAACCCCTTGCTGTTGCCTGTACCTACACTTTGCACAGAAAGATCCTTCCTCATTCCTCCTGCAAATCCAAATCAACTCCAGTCCTCAAGCCCCAGCTGCAGTGCTTCCCCCTTCCAGGAAGTCTTCCCTGGCCAGAGTTGGAAGGATTCTGTCTCCACCTCCTGGAACTGTCCCCCAGCTCCTGCCCACCTGGTGTTCCCAAGATGTACACTCTTCCCCTCCCCTGCTCCCTAGGCTGTGAGCTTCCCTTTGATTCATCTCACTTTCTCCAGCCCCACCTGGAAGCCTCAGGTTAGACAAGCAGTCTATATTTGGGGAGAGGGTGAATTGAAGGGAGGATCTCAAAAGCATGGTTTGAGTAGTGTTAGGAGTGCTGGCCAGCCCACCAGGTCCAACAGAGCCGATTAGGAATTAACGAATGTATTGTCTGTTGTTGTTTCAATTGTTGCAAAGTTTGTTTTCTTAAGTAGGTTGAACACTTGGCCCCACCATTATATTTAATATTTTTGTACCCACACTCTTTTTGCAGATATAGTGCAAAAACAAATTTCCTCCACCCCTAAATTTTTCAACCTCTCGGTAAGAGGGCTCCAAATGAAAAGTGTCTGCTGCCCTCATAGGTCTTAGGAGCTGCCTAAGCAAGATCATCCCATCCCATAAGCAGTCCTGGCTCTTTTCCAGTTATGATAACCCTCAAAATTAATTTCTAAATATTTCACCTCCTCTCTTTATTATACTTCAATTAATATTTCCTTGAGACTTTCCTTAACATTAAATTAAACATTTTGAAGTCACTCACTGTAGAGGAATCATTGTTTAAGCAGAAAATTTAGAAAACAGAAAAAAGAAAAAGTACCTATAATCCTATAACCGAGAGGCAGCCAGTGTTAACATTATGCTGTGACCTTTTGCCCCCCTTTTATGTAAACATTTTGGATCATATAATAATATCAAATATCCTACTTTGCTTTTTTTTTTTTTTTTTTTTAGAGGGAGATCTTGCTATGTTGCCCAGGCTGGTCTTAAACCCCTGGGCTCAAGCGATCCTCCCACCTCAGCCTCCCAAGTAGCTGGAACTACAGGCGCACACCACCACACCTGGCTCTACTTTGCTTTTTGACACTCAGTAATGTGACCCTAACATTTCCCTGTGTTTTAAAGTCTCTTTATAACCATCTATTTTTGACGAATATATATATATTTTTTGTTTATAAAGTAACCTTCTTACTGTAGGAAATTTGGAAAACCAGTAAATTATAATGAGAGTAGCCTGCTCACTTCAAATCCCATCATGCAGCTCTAATTGCTATGTAGATTTTGGGGTATATTTCTTTGAAACTTTTTCTGTACAATTGAGATCATACTATAAACCCAATTTTTTATCTAGCTTTTTCCACTTAATATTCTTAATATTCTATTGCATGCATGTTCCCTATGTTCTTAAGCATTCTTCATTAACATTGTTTTAAATGGTTGAATAATGTTCCATCATACAAAGACATCATGATTTACTTAACCTATTCCCAGGTATTTAGATCTTTATAGTTAGTTCCAATTTGAGGCTATTGTAAACAATGCCAGGATGAACCTCTTGGCACATAAAGTTTTTTCTGCATTCCTAACATCTTTAGGATGGATTCTCAGAGGTAGCTTATCTGCAGGTCTGCATATTTTTAAGGGGCTTCTGGGAGGGCTGTACCAACAAAATGCATCATTTTCCTAGCTGCAGAACATTCTGTGAGCAGCTTGTTTTGCTGCTGTTAACCTACAGAGAAGGCTTGCTTGCCTGTGCCACTCCCCAGCTCCTGCCTGTTCCCCATCAGGGCTGTGCCCGTAGTGTCCCACCTGTCCAGTCTTTCCAAGTGCAGTGACCCAGCTGGATTGATTTCCCTTTCCTTTGTTCCCCAGGGCAAGAGGAGGCAGAGCTGGAGGAGTTCCTGTGCCCTGTGAAAACGCCTACTGGGCTCGTGGGCA
>CM052443.1:101879981-101961209 GCA_028533085.1 Varecia variegata | reverse complement strand
ATTGCATGTAATGTAGTGATGGCTTCAAAAATAGCTACCCATGTCAAACTCATCAAATGATTCACTTTTAACATGTGCAGTCAATCGAATCTGAACTACTTTTTTCATTTAATAATGCATTATACATATACTTTCCTATTGTCAGACTTTGTTTTAAATAGTTCATAAGAAGGCAGCAGGATAGCCTGGGTGTTAGAGCCAACTGCCTGGGTTTGGATCCTGGCTCCATCACACTCCAGGGCGTGTGCCTTGCCAAGGTGTTTGGTTTCTCTACACTGTACCTGCCTCATTAGTAAATGTAGATAGAGTGGTGCTCGTCTTGTAAGTTTAGCGTGTGGGTTAAATGGGCGAATGCATGCAAATTGCTTTAGAACTGTGCTTGGCAATCTTAAGCGCGTAATAAATATTAGCTACTGCTACTGCTGCTTTTGCTGGGGTTGAAGGAATGGAAACTTTCAGGAAGTCAAACTATATCCAATACTAATCCTGTTTGCGCACTGTTTCCTATGTGAACTTCAGACAAACTGGGATCTCGTAGAAGGCAGAACAGATTGCTCACTGGACTTGGTTTAGGGACCCCTAGCCCTGTGTGACTCAGGCACAGAATTTCCCTCTGCCAGCTTCAGTGTTTGAATTTGTTTGGGTGACCAGGAGGGTGGTGATGCCCTTCCCAGGAGAGAAGCAGGTTTTAGGGAAAAGATGATACATGTCCTTTGGGGCCTGCTGATGGGAGGTAGAGCTACCCCACAGGCATTTGGGTGGAGGGGCCTGGAGCCCAGGAGAGAGATCAGAGCTGGAGAGAGAAGCTTGAGGGCTATAGGGCATGATTGAGGGTGAGTGGACAAGGAGGGCACCCTACAGAGGATTGTCCCTCGGGAAGACCTGAGGGGAACTGGGTGCATTTGGGAGTATGCCAGGACAGAGAGGAGGCCTGAGAAGTCCGCCCATCCAGCCAGTGTGCGCCCAGGGCAGTCTCCCCAAGACAAAGCTGAGTTCGTGCCTGATGGAGGCCACAGCAGCAGAAGCGGAACAGAGAAAATGCAGAGACCAGGAAAGGAAGGAAGTTTCAGAAGATCAATCAGTCACTTCCCTCCTGTCACATGGGAGAGCACTCAGAAAATTTGAGGCAACATTGCAAGAGAAATGCCCTGGGCTGTTGAGAGCCCCAGACAACTTGGTGAGATCAGGGCTGCCTCTGTGTCCTCACCCCTTTGCCCTGGCTGGTCTTGGAGCTTGAGGTTGGTGCTGCCATGAGCCCTGGTCATACTCAGGGGACGGGAACAGGGAGCTTCCTGAGCACTGTGCTAGGTGCTTTAAGCTCTCGTTGAGTTGTCTGGACAAACCATGAAGTGGCATCATGACATGGTTAAGTTCTCAAACCTGGGAGTTGTCCAGGCCTGACACTCAGCCCCAGCACCTACTCCTCTGTGTGTTTGGTTACTCATCCTCTCTGAATCTCAGTTCTCCTCTTGTCCAGTGAGGGTGATAATAATACTTCATTAGGCTGTTGTGAGGATTAAATAAGTAAAATGTGTTATAGTGTTTAGCTTAGAACTTGGCCCGTGGAGGGGCCCAGCCAGTGTTTGTTGTGGATATGTTCATCACCCCCATTGCTGAGGAAACTGAGGCTCAGGGAGGAGAACTGGCTTGCCCCAGGTTATCTTTCCAGAACAAGGCTGTCTGACCACCACCCCCGTGCTGGCCAGGCCTTTCAGACCTGGAGGTAAACCTAAACAGAGAATGGTCTGTGAACTGCTCCAAGCAAACTTGACAAATTTATGAAACAGAGATGCCTCCTCCAAGCACAGTGATTTGGCTGGGTGGGGACCACCTGCACTATTTCAGAAAATAGTGAGCTCCCAATCCCCAGAGATGTGTGCTAGGGCTTAGAAGGCCCTTTGCTGCCCTAAAGTTGGGGTTTCTGTGCCCTCCTATACCCCAAGGATGACTGCTTATGAGCCCATAGGCAGTGATTTCTTAAATATGACACCAAAAACATAAGCAATCAAAGAAAAAATAGATAAACTGGACTTTATCAAAATTCATATCTTTTGTGCTTTAAAGGGTACTACCAAGAAAGTGAAAAAACAACCCACAGAATGGGAAAAAATATTTGCAGGTCATCTCTCTGATAAGGGATTTATATCTAGACTACATAAAGAACTTTTACAACTCAATAAAGATAGCCCAATTTAAAAATGGACAAAGAATCTGAATAGACCTTTCTCCAAAGAAGATATACAAATGAGCAGTACACATATGAAAAGGAGCATCATTAGTCATCAAGGAAATGCAAACCAAACCACAGTGAGATACCACTTCACACCCATTAGGATGGTCATGATCAAAGGGACAGATAGTAGGAAGTATTGGTGAGGATGTGGAGAAACTGGAACCCTCATACACTGCTGTTGGGAATGGCCCAGTTGCTTGGGAGAACCATTTAGCAGTTCCTCAAAAGGGTCAAACAGAGTTACTACATAACCTAGAAATTCCAATCCTGGTTATAGTCCCAAGAGAAATGAAAACACGCCCATACAAAAACTTGTACGTGGTTGGTTATAGCAGCACAACTCTGTGAATATACCAAAATCCTTTGAATTGTGCACTTTAAATAGGTCAATTGTATGGTATGTGAATTATGTTTCAATAGAACTATTGCATAAGTATTTTTGATTTAGTTCGAGTAGAACTTGTAGGCCCTGTTGGGGAGGGGCAGGAACGAATCTCGAGCTACGGCTATGGGCTGCCAACATGTTCTGCACTTTGCATGAGTTACCTCATTCAGTTTGTGGAATGAGACAGCCTCGATTTCTCAGTGAGAGAAAAGCACCTTTTGATAACCAAGGTCTTCCAAGTTCAATGAATAATCACCCAAAGATTCCAATCAGGTTGAACAGTGTTTTGCCTCTACTGTTTGACAGTTTCGAGAGTCATATATTGTATTTCTATTCATTCCACAATTACCTCAGAAATTTTACATCGCATATTTAACTTTAAGTCTGTGTTGGTATTTGTGAAATGAGAGTTTTTCGCAGGGATTTGTCCCTTGCTAGAAATACACATCGCACGTAGGGATTACATAACAAATCTAGGTCTCCAGCACAGATCTGTAGACTTTCACTTCCTTTTTTTTGACCACATGATAGTTGGCCTTTAAGTAAATGCCCTCCTAATACAGTGTTTTCAAACTGTTGACCATGGCCATAGTAAAAAATAATTTTTTGATATAGTTCACTACACATATAAGTAATTCACAAAATATCAATGCTTACTAAGTGGGGTGCACGGTTATACTTTCTATTTCGTATTTTAAATCCTGGTCATGACACTAAACTGATTTTACAATCCACCAGTGGGTCACAACCTGCAGTTTGAAATACACTGACCTGGTGAACTCCTTTAATCATTTCCTATTCCCTGTTTTTAATTTTGGAATATGTCCACTTTTATCTCTTTGCAAGGAAAAATAACATCAATCCAGCTGTTTTTTCATCTGGCTCATTATGAATTTTTCTGTGGTCTATAGTCTCGGGCCAGCCTTTAGTGCTACCTAGTTCCTTCCTATAAACCAAACATGTGCTGACCCTTGTTTCTGACCACATGCAACCCAGTGTCAGGCACCAGCAGGCATGCGGGTAGTTTAGAGCCCTGTTCTTAAAGAAGTGACACCATGAAGCTTAAGCTTGACCAAGGTACGGCAAGCGTGTAAGCTCCTTTGAGGCTCTGAGATCACAGTGAGGTCAGTGAAGGCTGCAGAGAGGACAGCTCTGAGTGGAGAAAGAGAGCAAGGGAGAAGGTGCCAGGAGATGTTTGCAACTTATCTCAGCAGAAGTATGGAGTCACTGATGGCTTTTGAATCAGATAGTTAGGAGACCAGATGAAGGTTTTAGGAAAATTGGTTCAGCAAGTCTATCGAACATTCATTCAACACACTGTATTAAGCGCGTTCTATATTTTGGACTCTGTTCTAGGCATTCTAGATGCATCAGTGAACAGAACAGACAAGCATCCCTGCCCTCGTAGAGCTTATATTCCAGCAGCAGGATTGGGGGGTGAGGGAGTGAAGCTTATATTGCTCATAAGCACTATAGTGTGTGGAAGGTGATAAGTGCCAAGAAGGAGGGTGAGGGAGATGGGAGTGGCGTGCATGGGGCTGCATTCTGCAAGGTGCCGGGAGTCTGGGACAGCACATCGGATGACTGGGGTGTGGGGACGAAGCTGAGCTCCAGCAGTGCCAGCAGGAAGGGCAGATGGACAGGATGGCAGGGCTGTCAGCTTCATGCTCCTCTCTGCTCGTGTCCTTTCAGAAACACAATGCACAATATCCGTAGCAACAAGCAAGCCCAAGGAACAGGCCGTGGACCTCCAGGGGAAGAGTCTCCACAGAGCGGGGAGCCTGAGAGGGAGGAGCAACCCTTGGCCCCTGACCCCAGCACCCCAGGTGAGCCTGTGTCCATTCTGAGCCACCTTCAGAGACCAGCCCCTCAGGGCTGGAATGAGCATTTGTGTGTTCATGTGTGTCTCAGTCTGCTTGGGCTGCTGTACCAAAATACCATAGCCTGCAGGGCTTAAGTAACAGACATTTATTTTTCACAGTTGTGTGGAGGCTGCAAGGTCCAAGACCAAGGTGCCGGCAGGTTTGGTGTCCGGGCTTGCAGTCGGCCGCCTTCTTGCTGTGTGCTCACATGGCTGAAAGAAAGAGCTCTGGTCTCCTTTTTTTCTTCTTCTGAGGGTGCCAATCCCATCACGGGCTCCAGCCTCATGACCTAATGTAAATCTGATCACCTCCCAAAGGCCCCACCTCCTAACAGCATCACGCTGGGAATTAGAGCTTCAACACATGAATTTGGGGGAACACATTCAGTCTACAGCAGTGTGTCAAGATGAAACTCTCCAGGTCGCTCCTGGGTTTCCAGAGGTCTAGGAGCAATGATTTTTTTTTTAATTGTGGTAAAATGTACATAACAAAATTTACCATTTTACCATTTCTAGTTGTCCAGTTCAGTGGCATTAAGTATATTCATGCTATTGTACAACCATCACCACCATCCATCTCCAGAACTTTTTCGTATTTCCAAACTGAAACTCTTAGCAATGATTCTTGAAGAAATAAAAGACATTATCTCTCATTTTTTTTCTTTCCTTCTTTCTTACTCTAAAAAAAAAAAGTATATACATAAATATATATATATGGAAAGGGTATAAAAATGCCTTTCTGGGGTGATCAAGATCAGATCTGCTTGAAGACATGGAGCAAATGGCCTTTAGGCTGACATGGCATTTCATTGTTTCTTTTGCGACACATGAGTGACTCATACCATCAGGAAGTTAGCTTCTTTGGAATTGGTATTGGTACCCTTAGAACATATTTCAACTTAAAAGCGGTTGGGAGAAAACTGCTAAGGCAGCACTGTGGGGTCTTCTTATGGCAGAGAGAACTCTTGGGCTATATAGAAACGGCTTTAGAAAAGGCAGCCCTTTGGAACAGTCCGTGCCTGGGGAGGCCCCCACAGGGCACAGTGAGCAGTCCAAGAGAAGGTCAGTACTACAGTGGGTGGATAGTAATCATAATAAAACTAGACTTATGTAGCCGTTACTTTGTGCTAGGCTGCACTAAGCATTTTTTTTGTAATAACTTTATTAAGATCTAATGCATATATTATTTACTAATTTAAAATGTGCAAGTCAGTGGCTTTCAGTATATCCACAGAGTTACATAACCATTACTGTAATCAGTTTTAGAATATTTCTCTTACCCCATAGACAACTTGCATCCTTTAGCCATCAGCCCCGAATCCTCACCTCCCATAGCCCTAGGCGACCGCTAATCTACATTCTGTCTTACTTTCTGTCCTGTTCTGGACATCTGCTGTCCTTTGTGACTGGCTTCTTTCATTTAGCAGAGTCTTTTCAAGTTTCATCTATGTCCTTTAAGCACTTTACCTGCATTGACCTGTTTAATCCTTACAGCAGCTGGAGCAGTAGATACTGTCATTATCCTCATTTGATAAATGGGGAGACTGAGGCATGGAAAAGTGGAGTGACTTGCTTACGGCCCCACAGTAAGTGACAGAACCAGGATTTGGGCCTATATTGCTGCCCAAGTCTAGCCCCATATTGCTGCCTGCAGCCTCATTTTCCAAGTCAATGATTTTTCAAACAACATCTTTATTGTCAGACCGTTGTCCCCCTAAACAAACTCTAATATAGAAAGCAGATAAAAGCAGAGTTGAGGTGAGGCTGGGAGTCTGGGCTCCTCCTCTGCTCCTCCCACTCCACCTTCCCATCTGGGTCAGCCATTGAGACACTCCCATGAAATCCCAGGGCACTGACTTAAACCCACCGTCTTAGGCCTCGTTTTCTCCAGCTATAAAATGGGTGCAGTGATCCCTACCCCACCCATCCTCAGGGATGGTGGACAGTAGTGTTATCAGAGGGCAGCAGCGCTCCAGGGAGTCTCGCTGCTCTCCTGGACCCCGTAACAGGAAAGAGAAAGAGGCCTTGCATCCCTCTGAGCTCTGCAGTCTGCTTTGTACAGATTTCTCTTAGGTCTGGAACAAGACCATTCTGTTCTTGCACCCAGCAAGGTTGAGGAGTGTCTGGTTCCTGTCATCTACTGTAGTTCTTCGTCTGTTCAAGACTGGCTGGCCCTTGGCCTGGTCTCATGCTAAGTCCTTCATCGAATCCCCCAAGCCCTCAAGTCCCATAGCACATCCTTCTTCTTAATACCTTTAACAGCTTAGTCTCAAAAGGATTGGTGATAGTTTACTAAAATTAGGGGAAAAATAAGTGACTCATTTGGGTTAGGAGATTTAGATAAAATCAAGATAAGATCCTACAGAATATCTGAAGGTAGGCAGCAAATGTGGCTTTGAGCTTCCCAGCAGCCAAGGCAAAGAAGGAAGTGCAAGTAGTTAGATTATTTCCAGTGTCCATATGACTAAAAACATATTTTCTTAGAAGAGGCAAAGCTTTTTCTGGCACTGGGCTGAAAGGATTTCTCCTCCTAGGGCCTCATAACGACATGATGTATATGTCCCACATGAACAAGCTTCTCCAGGTTCCTTGACCACATAATCAGGCCACTAAATGTCCCTTGATGTAAGTTGATGGCACGCCCTAAAGCACAGGCTGGGGTCAACGTAGGACAAGGCAGCCCAAGGGAGTGATTCCCTGATGTTGGATTTAAGAATAAAATTTAGTGACTTGAAAACAGTGGTCAGCAAAAGTTTTCTGTAAAGAGCTAGATAGTAAGTATTTGAGGCTTTGTGGGTCACAGGGTCTCTGTTGCAAGTACTCAGCTCTGCCTTTGAGGAGTGAAAGCAGCCATAGACAACACATAAACAAATGGCATGTCTGTGTTCTAATAAAACTTTATTTATAAAATTAGGCTGTAGGCTGGATTTGACATGTGAACCATAGGTTGCTGACCCTTGCTCTAGAAGAAATATTAATAAAAGGACTGTGCATCCTTGAGGTAATCAACTATGGAAATATGTCTCCTAATTTAGCTTGGAATAAGAATCAAGTAAGAGTTTGAGCTGCTCTCTGGAGCAAGAATGCAGAATTTTCATTCTGTGTTTCTACCAACAGGCAGATCTATGTGCTTCGAAAATCTCCCAGTGGGTAGAGGTGGGATCTTGCCATAGAAACAAGACATCCTGCCAGGGCTTGTGCCTACGGAGAAAGCTACCTGGCAAACACCAGCAGGGTAGTATGAGACAGATCCACGCAGCTTGGGATCTGAGGGGAGACAGGCGCGGTTTAGCAGATGGGTTAAATGACTCGGCCAGCACTGTGTAAATAATGCTGCATTTTAACAAGCCCCTCAGGTGCTTCTGAAGCAAGCTCAAGGTCAAGAACTACCGATGTCATCAGTCCTAACCTCTGTGTTTCTCCTCTGAGCAGTGAGAGAGCCAGCAGATTCTCCAAAGCCTGCACCCAAGTCCTGTCTGACCACCAACCTCATTCAGAAAGCCAAGCGCCAGCACAACACCTTCCCGCTCTTTTCCGAAGGACTCACGCGGAACCGAACTGCCCAGGAGAAAGTGGTGGCCTTGGAGCAACAGGTTCTGATGCTCACCAAGGAGTTAAAATCTCAGAAGGTGAGCTCTGGTCCCAGGGAGGCTGCGGGCTCCAGGGGACCCCTCCCGATCTGGAGCCTTTTGGACAAGCTAGACGGGATGCATTAGCCCCTTAGCCCGGCTGCGCACCAGCCAGTCTGTGGTCTTTAAAGGCCGAACTGCAGAACCCTGGAAGTGTGCTGTTGATTACTCAGAAACATCCTGTCAAACTAGGTGACAAAAGGCCACCAAGGGCAGGTGTCTCTGGAGACCTACTTTAGTAATTGTCTCTTGGACCCCTCCTGGAGAGCCACGCATGGTCTCAGCCCACACCTGAAGGAGGACTGTATTTGGAGAGGGGTGATCTGGAGGCAGGGTCACAGGAGGGGCCGCCGACAGAACTGGGGGATCTTTAACTTGGCAGCTGATAGCTGGGTGCAGATATCTGAAGGACTGTCACAGGACAAAGAAAACAGGCAGTGTCTGTGGCCACCGGGCTGAGCTGAACCAACACAGAACAGTGATGGGGAGGAAGATTTGGGCTTAATATACCAAGAAGTTAATTATTGGATTTACAAAAAGAAAGACCTGCATGGTCATTGTAGAAAACAGAACTCACACACACGGACATTAAAATCGTTCAAAAATCCTACAACCCAGAGAGTGAGTCCTGTTAAAATCCAGGGGCTACCTCATGAAGTAGGGACAGTCACAAGGCAGGGGTGCCAGGGGCTGCAGCACTGGGCAGCCTCTCTTTTGCATAATAAAAGCGCTTAAGAGTGCATCCGTTACCATAGATCCCAAGGGTGTGGCCTGGGGGTGCCGCCAGTGGCAGGTTCCTTTTCCTCTGATCGGAAGGCCTGAGCTATTGTGTTTGCACTTTGGCTCCCCAGGCTCCTGCTCTGCTTCCTGACCCTAGCTCCAAAGGTCATAGGCTAGGGAGGTGGGGTGTGTACTCCGTTTACTTCTGAATATTCTCCTCCTTGTATTTGTCTTTTCCTTTCTGCCCTGTTTTTGGAGAAGACAGCACAGAGCAATGCTCTCCCTACCTAGTTTTGCCGCTTCTCTGCCTTTCCTGCCCAGGAGAAGCACTGACCACTGTTAGCCGGTCTCAGGAGAACCACAGAGACTTCATGGCTGGCTTCATTCCAAGTCAGGGGTTGCGTTGAATGAAGCAACTGGTGATTAGGGTTCTCAAAGGAGGGTTTTCATACGCTCTCAATCTGTGTGTTTATTCATCAAGTATTTATTTATTTATTTAATTTATTTATTTTTAGAGAAGTGATCTCACTCTGTCATCCAGGCTGGAGCGCACTGACACAATCATAGCTCACTAGAGTTTCAAACTCCCGGGCTCAAGCCATCCTCCCTGTTGGGTTGGAAAGGCTAGTAGGTGCTCACGGCGCGGGTGGAGAAAGATCTCTCATGGCAATTGAGATATAAAAGTAAAATGTATTTATCTTCTTAGGAGAAACAGAAAGAGAGGGGAAAGGGGCAGGGGGCGGGGGGGAGAGCAAGGAGATGGCGTGGCACCCCCAAGAAAGAGAAGGGGTGCCAGCAGCGAGGCCAAGTGGCTCGATGATTTTAACAGGGACAAAGAGAGGAAAAAAAACAGCGATGGCTGTCAGCTGATAACGACGCGGCAGCAGGTAGATGACAAAAACTGCAAAGACGTCAAAGTCCAGGACTTGGTTTCCTGCCTTCCTTGGAGAAGGGATCATCACAGGAGATGGGACTCTGTCCTGGAGTTAGGGTTGAGGCTGTAGCTCATTCTTCACCTCTTTACTCAGGAACCCTGTGAAAGCAGATTCTCAAAAAACCGATTTTGAAAGAGAGAGATTTACATCTTTTTTCCGTCCATTCAGCTTTTAGCAGTTGTGCACAACAGAACTCTCGCAGGGTACCTGTTAGCGAGAGAACTCAGGATTGATCTTTAACCGTTACTGGGGAAATTGTAGGACTAGATGTTTTCCTGTTATTTTTGCAAGGCCGCCCCTTTCGCTCCCACCTTAGCCTCCCAGAGCCCTGGGATTCCCGTCTTCATTAAGGTTGTATTATGTGGTCTTTATTAAGGTTGTATTTTGTGCATACAGCGTTCTGGGTGCTGGGAAAGAACAGTGAGCAAGCGGCACAGGTCCTGCCCGTACCGCCCTTACCTTTCATGGCAGAGACAGGCATGAAGCAAACCGACACCCATATGTGTAATTACATGTGAAGTCCCTGTCGTGCCACTCGGCAGCCCAGCTATCTTTTCCTTCTGGCATCTTAGTGTTCCTGTGGGGGCTGCTGGACGCTCCTGAGAGCTGACAGGGCATTAACGGAGCCAGAGCAGCTGCCCGGCCCTGGACTAGTGTAGCTTCAATCCCAACCCAAACTCAGAAAGGGAAAGAAATCCTCAGTATAAACACCGCCTCTCCTTTCCCCTCACCTTCCATTCTTTCTAGAACATATGGGCAGCCTCCCTTGACTCGGCCTTTCTCTCTGAGGCATTGGGAACTGTCAAATGAAGTAGAAAACTCCTGGGAGACCTAGGACCCATTTAGAGTTGCCCCTGAGTGCCGCGAACGCCTGGAGGACGCGCCGTTCTCCAGTAAATGAAGGCGAGACTCCTGGAGATTAACAAGGGCTGCCCAGGCCGTTGGCAGCTCCCGTACATTCAGAGTGAAAATGGCAGGAGGAAGTTGTGCGACCATTAAAGAATCTGGATTTTTTTTATCAGGTTGCTTTAAAATAAACCTCAGCTCCGTGTCCTGGGGCAGATGGTCTAGAGGAGAATGAGTCTTGTGGCCTAGGCTTTGACAATGTGAGTGGATTTGCTGCCCTCTGACCACTCACAAACACACTTCAGTCTTCAGGGTGACTCAGAGCACAGGCCTTTAAATGAGGCAGCACAAGCCCAAATCCTGGCCCTGAGCAAGTTTCTTAGCCTCTCTAAGCCTCAGGTTCCTCTTCTACAAATGGAGTCATAGCCGTGTTTACTGGAGAGGCCTGTGCCCGGACTCAGAAAGCCCAGTGCCTGGCACCCAGCAGCGGCCCGCCGGGTGCAGGCTTTAGCGGTGTGGGCTGTTACTGTAGCCTTCCCCACCCTCATGTTCACCCCTCCCTGCCTTCAAGGAGGGAGGCACCCCTCCGCGGGGCTCCGAGGCGATAGGGAAGGGAGCCCGGCAGTGCCTCCAGCAACTGTACTCCTGGGGCCGTAGCAGTGACGGGGAGCTCAGGTCCACATTCCACCTTAGGAAGTGGGGAACCCCAGCCCCCTAACTCTAGGCTTTCACTTGTAGCCCAGGTACCCAAACCAAAGAGGGGAAGGAGAAAAGGAGACAGACTCTTGGCCCAGACGTGGGATGGAGGGAGCCAGGACAACCTCTGGGTTCCCATTAGTGCCCCAGGCACTCAGAAATGCTGCTCGGAAAGCCACTGTCCATCTGAGACCCTCAGAGTCCAGGTCATCTGCTGGGAGAGTGGCCCCTGGACTCCCAGGGGCTACATCTGCAAGACGCCTTCCTGTGGCTCTTTAGTAGGAAGGCACCTTCTTGCTACCCCAAGCTTCAGGAGGACGTGGGAATTCCATTGCCAGTGGCTTTAGTGACCCTTTAAAATTTGTATCTCAAAGTCTGTTAGATGCTGTTGAGGGCACACTGGGGCGAAATCTGTCCTCAGAGGGGAAGAGAAGATAGGAGCGTGAGAGCTGCGAGGATGCAGTGTGGCCCAGCGCTGCGCAGAGGCTTTCTGTGCGTTTCCCTAGTCCTTACAGCAGTTATCGTCCCCCTTTCCTGAAGAAGAAACTGAGGCTCTGAGAGCTCCTGCGTTCCCAGCGTCTCCCAGGGGCTGAGCCAGGGTTTGAGGGGGTGACTTGCCCATGGGCGCACAGCTGGAGGAGCCAGGATTGGGACCCTGGTCCCCTCTGTTTCCTCTCCTCTGTCATCTCACAGCGAGGGCTAGTAGCAGACACAGGCACCAGACCTTCTCTTTAGAAAAAAGTGAGTGCACCACTCCCTGTGCCTCCCTGCTGTCACATTAAACCACAGGACAACTGTGATACCCATTAGGCCTTGTCTCTCCTGGCACCTGCAGCACTGGCCCCGCAAGAGATCTGGACTCCAGGAGAGAGCACCAGATGGCTGATTGGCTGGGTGACTCAGACCCTCAGTTGACAAAGTGGCACCCAGCCTGAAGACCGTCTGCCTTGGCAGATGGAAGGCTGTTGTCCGTGGTGCTGTTGGCCATCTGTTGGCTGCTGGAATGATGAACCCCTCTGGGACCCTGCCTGGGGCCCTCTGGGGCCACCCCAGCATGGTCAGGATTACTGGGGAAAGGCAAGTCATGTGTTTGGGAACTTGGTGGGGGCAACGTATGGCCTCTCCCTTCCCTAGAACACCAGCCAGAGACTTCAGAGTGTGTGGCCCTGTCCCTGGGCCTGACCCCATGGAGGGAGGGTTGGGAGGGACCTTGCAGCCTGGGGAAGGAGTCTGGGCACACTTTCTCTGCGTGGAGTAGGGGCCTTTATATCCTTTTTAATTATGAGTAATCTGAGGTTCAGTGAAGTGACCAGCCTGAGGCCACCCTACTAGATACATCCCTGCAGATCTGGAACAGGACCTGAGGCCTGTGTGACTCCAAAGCCAGAGGATAATGTCCTCAAGGTTCATCTATGCTCCTTTGTAAGGCTTAATAATGTTCTATTGTATGTATATACCACATCTTTTTTATCCATTCATTGGTCAGTGGACATTTGGGTTGTTTCCACCTCTTTGGCATTGTGAATAATGCTGCTATAAACATCAGTTATTTCCATTTTTAAAAAGAAATTGAAAATCTGCGAACCACACAGCATGGGGAAGTGAAAGGATCCTGGATTAGGAGTTGGGCACCATCTGTTGGAGTCCAGTTTTCCCACATGAGCCACTGGCTCCTTTTAGTCTTCACCCTTCTCCTTCCTTGGGCTTCAGGCTCCCCATGTGACAGCAAGGCGACTGGACCGGAAGGTCCCCTAGGGCCTTTCCAGACTCCAGTCTTCCTGAATCCATAATCCATTCCCACTCCTCTCTCAGGCCCCACTGAGGCTCCCTCCCCTTCCCTGGCTCTGTCCCCACTGCCTGTCTCCTGTGGCGCAGAGCTTGGGGGCCGGTGGGGGGCCTCCTGGACTGGCATCTTGCTCTTGGGTTTTGAGAGCCAGAGGAGGGAAGAAGGAGAAAGAGGTAGTGAAGTGAGCCTTCCTTGGGGGAAAGACACCCACGGGTCCTAGGGCAAGTCTGAACAGTGGTGTCTGTGCGTTATTTCACCGGGCAGTTACCCAAGGTAATCTCCAAAGCTCAGAAAATGGTCTAGGCTCCTGTCATCCTGGAGCCACAGGAATGTTAATCTCTCTCAGCTGAGCCCTGGGAAGCTCATTCCAAACATTCCAGACATTTTCCTTTGGTTTGCACTCACTGTCCTGTCCCTACCCCACCTGCCTGCCACACCCCAGGGCTCCCACAGTGCCACGCTAGCTCGTCCCTTCCAGGTCTTTGCTGGGGCTGTTGGTGCTGAGTCTGGAAGGCCCCCTCCTCCACCTCCCACCTGCTGCTTGACCATCCTGGCCCTTCTGTCTTCATGGCTTAGTCTAAGCTGCTCTGCCTTTCTGCAGAGTGCACTGGTCTTCCCCACCCGCACCCAGGCAGAAGTCGGTGGGCCCCCACAAACACCCTTGCTCCCCTCTCTAGCGGTAAATCATTCCGTTGCTGTGGGTCGCCTTTTCTCCCACCAGTCCTTGTGGTCCTTGGAGGCGGGAACTGTGACCAGTTCTTCTCTGGGCCCCAGCACCTGGCACAGGGCTTGGCAATGAGTGGGTGCTTGATAAAGTTTGGATGGATGGGTGGGTGAGTGGGTGGAAAACAGAACCAGAGAAGGGACGGTCACTAGTACCCAGCTTTCAGAAGTTGCATGCCACTGTGGTCTTGTCATTAGCTTCTCAAATAAAGTCATGATTTTTGGCAGTTCTCCAAAATGGAATTGTTCTTAGCAAATAACTCTATCCAGCTGATGCATTCATTTAAAATGCTTTGGCGTGGTACAGTCAACATGTCTTTAGGAAACCAGGTTTTTCCAAATGAGACTGGCACAGAGCAGGGCAAGGTGGCCTAAAAGCACCACCTGTCTGGGGTGAGGTCCACATGAGCTGCTGGTGTTCAGATCCTGCCCCTGAATGAATTCACATCCCTGCTTTGGAGCAGGACAGGCCTGAGTTCTGGGGAGATTTGAGGCTTGAAGGCACAGGGAGCTGAGCAGACCTTGAGTTTCCACGGGAATCAATTGCTCCTGCCACGGGAAAAATCTAAGTCCTGTTGCTGAACTTTCTGGCGCTTCCTTCTGCCAGCCTTGCAGGCATCACTTGGCGGGCCGAGGGTGCTAGGGACAGACAGGTTGAGGGATGCTGTCTGTGTGTGGCTGTGCATGAGGATTGCCAGTGTGTTTCCTCTCTAAGGCTGTCTCAACGTGATTGGTCATGACTGTTTGGATGCTATATTGAGAAGGATTCTGAGGCCTCAACTAGGCTTCACAGGGAGTATGGAGATTAACTAGTAACGTCTGCCACAGGGCTGAGAGGGAAGAGTAATGCCACGTAGCTTCTACCCTGGTTTTATTACTGACCAAGCACAGGCTTTGGAATCTGGATAACTGGGATTGAATTCCACTCTATTCTGCCGGGACTCAGTTTGTTCATCCCTGAAATGGACATGTACACATCAGGGTATGGTTTCAGCTACAGTAACATAGAAGTCTCATAGTGCCATGGCCTAAAACCAGTAAGAAGTTTATTTCTCTCTCACATTACAGAATCCAGAGGTAGGTGGGCAGCTCTGAGCTGGTGGGGCAACTCTGCCTTCCTCAACATGTAACTTCTGCTTGTAGGTCCAAGGTGGCTACTTCTTGCCACTTCCCAGCCAGAAGGAAAGGGAACTGGGCCAGGGGAGTGTGGGTCCGGTGGTTTAAAAGCTGCCCCCATCACTTTTCATTTCCCATTTAGGCAGAATAGGCACTTGGCCACACCTAGCTGTGACTGGCTGGGAGATGGAGTCTTGAGCTGGGGAACCAGGGGCACAGCTAACACCCTCTTGAACAGAGAAGGAGAAAGTGAGTGTTGGGATGAGGTGTCCCGGGTGCCACTGGACACCTCTCAGGGTGGCCAGGAGAACTGGAGATAACACGTCCCGCCTCTGGCGTCTAACGGGCCTTCCCCACGCTCACAAGACGCTTCCCTGTCCCCGCCCAGGAGCTGGTGAAGATCCTGCACAAGGCGCTGGAGGCTGCCCAGCAGGAGAAGAGGGCGTCCAGCGCGTACCTGGCGGCGGCCGAGGACAAGGACCGGCTGGAGCTGGTGCGGCACAAAGTGCGGCAGATCGCAGAGCTGAGCAGGCGGGTGGAGGCCCTGGAGCAGGAGCGGGAGAGCCTGGCGCACACGGTGGGCCTGCGGGAGCGGCAGGTGCAGGAGCTGCAGCAGCACGTGCAGCTGCTCATGGACAAGAACCAGGCCAAGCAGCAGGTCATCTGCCAGCTCTCTGAGAAGGTCACCCGGGACTTCGTACACCCCCCTGACCAGCCCTCTGTCCCCCCTGACGCTGCTGACAAGGACTTCCTGAGCCAGCAGGAGAGGCTGGAGCACCTGAAGGTAGGGGCCCTCCCTCCAGGGCCTGGTGCCAGTCCTCCCCTGGGCCCTCGGGGAGGGCGTGCTCTCCACTCTAAGGTTCTCTAGGTGGCATGAGGATGGCCCTTCATCCTGGACGATTCACATGGACTTAGGTGTTGGTGAAAGCATTGCTCTGTGCTTCCTCACTTTCTTCGCCAGAAAACCCAGTGCAGTTTGACCTTGATGTCCTGGGCTGCTGAAAAGCGAAGGTGTCTCTAGATTATCAAGTTAGAGATGAAAGAGCCCAAGACCAGCTGAGTCTGGGCCTGGCCGGGTCAGCCTCCTTTACTGCCATCCCGATGCCCCCGTGACCCCCAGGGGGCCAGGGTGGCCTCCCCCAGCAGTCCTGCGCACAGTACGGGTGACCTGCAGCTGGCTGGGGCTTGCGCACGGTAATGGCAACAATCGCTGCTCCCGTTTATAGAACCTACGGAATGTTTAGTGTGTGCCAGGCCCTGTCCTCAGTGCTCTACTTGTGTCCTCTCCTCTAGTCCTTGCTCCAACCCTAGGAGGCAGTCACATGTATGTGCCCCACTTTACAGATGCAAATTTTGAGGGTGGGAAAGGTTAAGGATGGTGCCCAGGGTCATGTGCTGAGGAAGTGGGGAGCTGGAATTGGGGGGGGCTCATATCCGCTGACCAGTCTGCCTGCCCTGCTGCCTCTCCTAGCCACTGTCGCCATCCCCACCTCCCCCGTCCTTCCCCTTCTCTGTCCCTGTCTCTCCCCAGGCTGCCGTGTCTCACAGGGACCCCTGGCAGCACAGAGGCAGGAACTTTATTTGAGGTGTGTCGCCTGCTGTGGGCTGCAGCCTCCTCTCTAGACAGTGCTGACAGGAGCTGCCCCACCCGGAGGCTGGAGAGGGTGCTCCCTGTCCCCACTGGGCCTAAAGGAGCCATGTGACCAGGGCAGTCCTGCCCTAGACCCTGCCACTTAGAGCCACATATGTGCAGTCATGTGCTGCACAATGATGTTTTGGTCAATGACCGTAGTCTCATAAGATTACAAAGGAGCTGTAAAGTTCCTATCACCTAGTGACATTGTAGCCATTGTAACATTGTAGCATACACGTTGCCCTTTCTATGTTTAGATATGTTAGATACACAAATACCACTGTGTTACAGTTGCCTACAGCATTCAGGACAGGGACATGCTGGACAGGGTGATAGCCTAGGAGCATAGGCTACACCACATAGCCTAGGTGTGCAGTGGGCTACACCGCCTAAGTCTGTGTGAATCCACTCCACGATGTTTGCACAACAACAAAACTGGCCAACAGTGCATTTCTCAGAGCAGATCCCTGTCATTGAGCCACACGTGACCATCCATGTATACGTATAACTTTGGGAACTCCCATGCTGTGGTATCAAGGAACTGCTGGGTGGGGGGAGGTGGAAAAAGAAGAGAAAAAAGAAATCAGGACGCCTTTGGGAGAAAAGCTCTCAGTAGGCAGCACTGACCAGTGGCCACCACCCAAGCTTTGAAGTCAGACAGGCTTGTGTCTCACTAGCTATGTGACCCTGGGCAAGTTACCGCACCTCCTACAAAAGGGCCCAACCGGTCCTGCCTCACAGGGTTGTTAGAAGGATGAAGGAAGAGGACATGAAACCCAGGTCCCCTTCCCTTTGTTTCAGCAAACCTGGAAAACCACATAACTACTTGCTGAATCTTTTCCCTTATGTAGTCTGAAATCAGAGATTCTTTTGGGTTAAAACCAAACCAAACCTTTCAAACACAGATGCAGCTAGGTGTTGGAGAGCTACCAGTCCTCTCCCTGCAGGCAGTGAGCACTGCTTCCTCTTCTCTCCGCCCTTCCTGCTGGATCCACTATTCAAGACCCAGTAGAGCGGCCAGGAAGTAGAGGTCAGAGAAATAGGTCAGCTGGGTGGCTCCAGACTGCCCAGAGAGCTGATTCTAATCACGGGCTCACCTCGCAGACTGAGTGTGTCCCTGAATTTACATGTTCAGGAATTTATAATATTTTATCAGCAAAGCCAGATATGAGGAGACTCTGGGTGTGGATTCACATTAACCAAACATTTCCACGTGCTCCTCGGAGGCCCAGTGTTTTGTGCTTGGAAGAGTTGTATGTACTTGGTGTTCCTTATTTTCTAGCTTTTAGAAGACCCATCAAACGTCCATTGTCTTTAAGTTTGGAGAGAGAGTGCTCACGTTTCTTGCTTGCCAACTGTGATTGAGGACACCCAACTTTAGGGAAATGCCCCCTTGTTATTGAGACTGTCGTTTTGGAGACAGGATCATTGACCTCTTGAATATCAATGCCCCCTCATTTTCTGGCATGGAGGGGGAGGGGAAGGACTGACCCAGGGCCAGGCAGCTACGGCCCGGCCTCCCACGCCAGGCCACTGCCTTCCACACTCGGGCACAGGGCCTCGTCCACGGCCATGTCCCAGAAAGTTCCAGGTTCCTGATCCCTGCAAAGACAGGCAGGCTCTCCTCTCACCTGTCCCTCTTCTCTGCTGTGTTTTCCTTTTTTTGTTCCACTGGTGACTGTCATGTGACTTTTCTCTTCTCTGAGGTTTCTCTTTTTCCTCCCTACAGTTCTGAGCCAAGAAGAGCACTCAAGGTAGGGCCATGAACTGAATGGGAAGGGGACAGTCATACCTGCCTCCCTGTCTGGTGTGTCTGCCTTCCCTGGGGCTGGGAGCAGGGTACCTTATGTGACAAAAAGCCTTCTTTCCAAAGGCTTGGCAATACCCGAGAGCAACTTCCAGGCCTGGGGTGGTAACAAGGAGGAAGGACCCGAGGTGTCTGGCACAGTGTCCGGTGCTGGAGTCGGGGCTGCTGTCGCTCAGCGGTCTTTGGTGAGCACCAGCCGTGGCTGCACACACCTGGCTTTGGACCCTGGCTCCCTGCCAGTCCGGACCGAGGGGAACTTACCTTCTCTGGGCTTGTTTCCTCATCTGTAGAATGGGAATTGTAGGCCTTTACTTCTTATCCACAGCATGGTGGTAAAGATTAAATTAAACAAAATAACCAATGCCAGGGTGATGGGCCTGGCTCACAGCAGGAACTCAGGTATGGCAGGTCTTTCCCTCCCTTGCCTGGGGGCTCATTGCATTTTCCAAGGCTTTGGAAGAGCCCGCACCAGCAGTGGGGGAAGAGACCTGGGGGGACAGCGTGGGAAATGGGGGTTCTCAGGCTGTCGGAGAGCTCAGTGAGGGAGAGGACACACACTTTCTAACCCTTGTGCACATATTAACTAAGTGACTCCCAGCAACCCCTTGACATTGTGCTGTTATCATCCTCATTTTCCAGATGAGGGTCGAGGCACAGAAGGGGAAGTGACTTGTCCAGAGGCTCAGTGGTTAAGACAGGGTTTGCATCCGGGCAGCGTGGCCCCAGTGTCCCTGCCCCGACCTGCAGGCAGCGCCGGCATCTTCTATGTGTTGTTATCATGCCGCCTGCCGAGTGGGAGAGGACACACAAGCCCGCGTGCATTCAGCCAGGAGGTTTCAAATGGCAACCCTTGAAGAGTAGGGACCAGAGTGTTGGCATCCAGGTGGGTTCCAGCTGCGAGGGAGCTCAGAGGGTGCCTGGCAGGAAGTCCTGTGGTTGGGGCTTCAGAAGCCAACAGACCTGGGCCCAGTCGCACTCTGCCTCATACTGCTGTGTGGCCTTGGGCAAGTTGCTTCCCTTTCAGAGCCTCTGAGACCTCATCTGTGTTCCAAGAGCCAGGAAAGGGCATTCCTTTGGGGTTGCTGGGAGGATTAAACAATATAACATGCTCAGCGTGGTGGTGCCATGGGTCATGCCAGGGTGGTGCAGGGAGCCTCACAGCCTCTGTGTTCATGAATTTCTAAATCTCCAGATAATAAAATATAAGCCTCCTTTGGGAGGCCGAGGCGGGTGGATAGCTCAAGGTCAGGAGTTCGAGACCAGCCTGAGCAAGAGCGAGACCCCCGTCTCTACTAAAAATAGAAAGAAATGATCTGGACAGCTAAAAATATATAGAAAAAATTAGCCGGGCATGATGGCTCATGCCTGTAGTCCCAGCTACTCGGGAGGCTGAGGCAGAAGGATTGCTTAAGCCCAGGAGTTTGAGGTTGCTGTGAGCTAGGCTGACGCCACGGCACTCACTCTAGCCCGGGCAACAGAGCGAGACTCTGTCTCAAAAAAAAAAAAAATAATAAAAAAATAAAATAAAATAAAATATAAGTCTCTCTTGGGAGCAGGGAGGGTCCTGGAAAATCCTGAACCACAGGAGGTTGGTCCTTGTACCGCCAACGTGAGGATTCTCTCCAATCTCCCCGCCCCTGCCACATAAGCACAAGGAAATAGGAGTCCCAGGGGAAGCAGGCAGAAACTTGTCCAGAGGAGCAGCTGGCACACACGGGCAGCATTTCTGAGAGGCAGAGAGCCTGGGTTTTGATCTGGGGCAGGGACGTGGTTGGAGAGGAGGGAGACAGGGCCAGGGAGCTGGAACTGCCTGGGTCCAGCCAGGAGAGAGCGGAAGGCACGCTCAGCTGGAGCACAGCCTGTCAGCCCAGCCACCACGGGAGCCCCAGTGGAGTGGTGAGAAGCCACGAGATGAGGTCAGCCTGGGCTGTTCACTTGTAGCCACAGAGCCCTGGGAACAGGCCCTCCCAGAAGGTCAGCGTCTAGGTGGAGGGCAGCAGACCCTGGGCATGCGTTGGAGCTTCCGGGCTGGGAGGACCTTGGAGATCATCTTGGCCAGAGTGAAGACCCACCCAGGGAGTGCCAGGACCACCTGTGGGCTGTGCACTCATGGTGTGATGTTCTGCATTTCCAGATAAATCAGGGCCTGTCCAAGGTCATCTCTGGTGCAGCACCTCTTGCACTCACAGCCCAGTACGTTTTTCAGAGTGGGAGAGAAAGGTTACATTTCAGCCAGTAGATACCCTGGAATTATTAGCTATAGCTGTGAGCGTGTGTCATGTGGCTGAATGGCTTCTGTAGTATCCATCCCAGCAGAATAAAGATTGAGAGCCCTTGTTGTAGCTGATCCTTCTCTGAGGCTCAGGTCCCTGCGTGAACCTTCCCAGTGCTTGTCCAGCTTCTCCTTCTATGCCCCAGCAGCAGGCAGCTCACTCCCTGCACCAGACATCTTGCAAAGGGAAAACTCGGAGATGTTCATCACAGCATTATTCATAATTAAAAGCCAACTGAAAACACCCAGGGCTCAAATAAAAAAAGCAATAGGAAATGGATTATAGGTAAGTTTTGGCAAATTCACCCAATAGAATCATCCTCAGAAATTAGGAAAGATCATTGGGAAACTTATGTGGCAACATAGAGGAGCATTTACATGGTGACACTGAGTAAAAAAACGTCCGCAGTATGATTGTAAATGTATGATAAAATAGGTTGATTTTAAAAACAAATACAACTTGAGCAGTTGTTATGTTTTGGTCCCTGTATTTAGTGTTATCACACGTTATCTCATTTACTCTCCCAGCTGCCCAGTAGGGTACTTGGTACTTTCCCCTTTTACAGATGAGGAAACAGAGGGTCAGAGTGGTTCAGTGTCCCGCCTGAGTCCTCCCAGCCAGGATGTCAGAGCGAGAGCTTGAACTCAGGCCTAGCACTCTCTCCACCACATCACGCCAACATCAGGAATAGAGAAGGGGTCATGGGTAATTCAATTTCTTTCAGACTTCCTTTTCTGTTGCCATTACTGGAAATTTCTAAAGAAAGGAGGCTTTGGAGCTCCTTTGAGGGTGTGACCCCCCAAGACCAGGGACGTGTTTGTGGTACAACTAATAAGATGCTGTGCTCTCTTCTCCAGGATGACATGGAAGCCTACCGGACCCAGAACCGCTTCCTGAACTCCGAGATCCACCAGGTCACCAAGATCTGGAGAAAGGTGGCGGAGAAGGAGAAGGCCCTCCTGATGAAGGTGCGAGTTAGGAGCCCTGTTGGGGCCGTCTGCATTCCCTTCTGGTCGCACACTGCCAGCCCCCGACTCACTCTCCTCGTCACCTGTCTGCATTCCCTCTGGATAAGCCCCTCGTGAGCAGGGCCCGTGTCAGGTTCTTCTCCAGAGCCCTGTGGTCTGGCCGATTGGGCCATCTGCTGGGCAGTGTTCACTGGGCAGCATTCACTCAGCGGCTGTGGGCGTGGAGACCAATAAGCCCTGTTCCTGCCCCAAGGAGGGGTCAGACTAGTGAGGGGGTTGAACATGATCAAAATGAATAGGGCTCATGGGATTCTTGGGGACCCCCAGGGAGGAAGGAAAGTCAGGGAGGGCTTCCTGGAGGAGGTGTCTTCTGAGTTAAGTCCCAAGTCCCCTGGAGAAAGGCCTTGCAGGAAGAGAGACAGCGTAGTAAAAACCTGCGGCCTGAGGCAGGGAGCAGGGCTGGGGAGGGTGAGACGTGAGGCTGGAGCTGAGGAGTTTGGAGCTTACTCCGAGGAAACTGGGGACTTGTTGAAGGATCTGGAGTGGAGAAGAAGGCTGCTGTGGCTGCTCGGTGGAGGGTGGGCCTGGAAGCGGGTGGGTCTGTTTGCAGTCTATAGCAAGAGTCCCTGAGGAGGGTGTTGGTGACGGGACTCAGGAAGAGCCCTGGTGAGAGAGGTGGGAACCAGGTGGGACAGGTAGGACAACAGGCAGGATAGAAGATGGCCTGGAGATGGTGACCTGGGCAAGGGCGCAGCAGAATTGCAGCCTTGCCCCTGAAGTCCCCCACCCCCGCCACCCCAGGATGAGACGGAATCCAGGGTGGCCCAGGGGTCATTAAGCAAATGTTTACTGTCCCCATCTCACAAAGAGGGATAACAAGGTGGCCTTACCTGCCTAGCACCATCCAGCTTATATAATTAGAAACACAAAAGTTTAATGGAGAGGGGCATGTCGTGGGGAGTGTCCCAGGCAAGGGAAGAGGATGCATGAAGGCTTTGAAGGGGGAGGGATATGTGTTGGCCCACACGGTAGCAGCTGAGGGCACAAGGGCAGTGTCTGTCCCCTGGGCAAGTGCTCTGTCATGCTCCCCACAGAGTTTGCTCTGTGCCAGCTGCCCTGGGAAGAGCTTTTATATTATCAGCTCTTCTGATCTTTGCCAGAATCCTGAGGCAGACTCTCTTTAGCCCCATTTTACAGATGGATGAACTAAGGCACAGAGAGGTTAAGTACCTTGCCACAGGCCACACAGCTAGCCGTGGCTGAACCAGGATGGTACTGTAGGCTGTGTAAGAGCCTGTACTGTCCCTGTGCATCCTTCCCCTCTTTCTTCTGAACCAGCTCCAGCCCTGGGCCTGGTCCCCTCTTGCCTGCCTTGCTGGAAACCACTGGAGTCAGGGCCCATCTCCCTTCCCTTGTACAAAGGTGTGGGATTTGGGAGTGGGGGCAGATGAGGGCAGTGCTGCCCTAAAGCTGTGGGGCAGCCCAGGCCCAACCAGGTGGCCTGACCAGCCATGCCTCTCCCTCTTGCAGTGCGCCTACCTGCAAGCCAGGAACTGCCAGGTGGAGAGCAAGTACCTGGCGGGGCTGCGGAGGCTGCAGGAGGCCGTGGGGGACGAGGCCAGCGAGTGCGTGGAGCTGCTGAGGCAGCTCACCCAGGAGGCGCTGCAGTGGGAAGCGGGCGAGGCCTCTGACGGCGTGGAGATGAGCCCCATCAGGTGAGTCCAGCGGCTGCCGATCCCTGCTGACCGTGCGCGAGCACCGCACAGCCATGACCGCCTCTGACCTCCAGATCCACGAGCGTGTGGTTGCAGCGGAGGCAGTGCAGCCTCAGAGGCGGCCCCTTGCCGTGGCCAGCCAGCACGTCAGTGCAGACGTGGGGCTGCCTGCAGGACCCCGCTTTTTCCACTCGTCCAGGTTGCCCCACAGACGTGTTTGTCAGAGAGGGGAGGAGGGGAGACAAGCCGGCTGCCGCCTCTGCGCCAAGCCCATGCTGAGCACAGTGGACACAGTGGTTAAACATAATGGAAACGCATGTGGCTGTGCTCGAAGGCCCCTGGAGGCCGGGTGGCCCAGTGGCAGGAGCCCGGGCTTTGAAGCCACACCTGGCTCTCTTGCTGTGTGACCTTGGACCAGTCTCTTTACCTTTCTGAGCCTCATACTCAGTCTCCATAAGATGTGGGCTAAGAGCCCTGCTTTGCAGGATCACTGGGATTAAATGAGATAGCTCATGCAGGGCACATAGTAGGGGTGAATAAATGTTGAATAAATGAAAGGCCAGCTGGAATGGGTCCCCAGCTGTCCCACCTCTGCTTGTCATTGCTGTCTGTTCCCCATCCATCCTTGGGCTTAGCGGCTGTGGTAAGTGGGGTTCTGTGTTAGCAGTGCGGGGCTCCCTGGGCCTAAGGCTGCATGGAATAATAAGAGGGTCCTTTATATTTGCACAGAATGAGCGAGCGAATACCTCTTAAGCTCTTACTATGTACCAGGCGCTTTCCAGGCCCCCAGCAGCTTACAACAGAGGATCTCACTAGGTCTTCGTGAGGCAGAGCAGGGTTCCTACACCCACGAAACAGATGAGCGAACTGAGGTTGACAGAACTGAAGTCACATGTCCTGAGCTGCATGGCTGACCTTCCAGGAAGCCAGGCAGAAACCTGACCCAGGGTCCCCCTGTCCCACTGCCCCCTATCTGGGGCAGGGCTCCGCACGGCTTTGCTAACGCGGGCTTTATTTTGGCAGTGAGTATGATGAGTATGGCTTCCTGAGGGTGCCCGACTACGAGGTAGAAGACCTGAAGCTGCTGGCCAAGATCCAGGCGCTGGAGGTGCGCTCCCACCACCTGCTGTCCCTTGAGGCCGTGGAGCGGCCGCTGCGGGAACGCTGGGCTGCCCTGGCTGAGCTCGTGCCCTCGGCCGAGCTGAAGCAGCTGCTGCGGGCAGGAGTGCCCCACGAACACCGGCCACGCGTCTGGAGGTGGCTGGTCCACCGCCGCACCCAGCACCTACACGCTCCCGGCTGCTACCAGGAGCTGCTGAGCCAGAGCCAGGCCAGCAAGCACCCTGCTGCCCGCCAGATCGAGCTGGACCTGAACCGTACCTTCCCCAACAACAAGCACTTCACCTGCCCCACCTCCAGCTTCCCCGCCAAGCTCCGCCGGGTGCTGCTGGCCTTCTCCTGGCAGAACCCCACCATCGGCTACTGCCAGGGCCTGAACAGGTGAGCAGCGATAGCCTAGTGAGGGCGCGGCCTTCACCTTTCAGAGCACCGCTCTGTCTCTTTGGAGTGGCCCAAGAGCCCTGAGACGTGAGCCCAGGACACTTGGTCCCCACTGGACAAATGGGGACGGGCAGGTGAGAGGACATGTTCAAGACAGAGATGGGCCCCCTGTCCTGTGCTCTCTCCTTTCATCTGTGCTCAGGGAGATGCGACTCACACAGAAAGCATCGTGAATGGTCCGCTGGAGTATATAGTGTGTGGCCTGGCTCACATATTGCAGGACTGTCGGGGTCATTTGCTGGGGTCATTTGCTTTAGATGAACCCTCCTCAGAGGAGCCCAAGGAAAAGGGAATTTGTAAACGTTATAGAGGGAGCTCACAGAAGCCAGGAAAAGAAAATAGAGCTGAGGACCAGCTGGTCATTGGAAGGAAGGCAACTGCCCTCTCCAGCAGGGGCGCGGCACTGCACAGCCGCAGGGGCAGCCCTCATACCTAGGCCCTGGGATGCCGTCCCCTGAGGACAGACAGCACCAAGGCACTTGTCTGCAGCCCCCTCTGCGGCTACGTGGCCTCTGGCCTCTCCCTCACTCTACACGCCTGCCTCCTCCTCTCTCAGCAAACCAGCCTCTGCCCACTCATTTTGGGGATGTTTAGGGCCCATCAAGGTTGCCAGAATGGAGGCCTCAGCCCCTGAGCCTTGGGCCTTTCAGCGAATCTTCTCACCCCATCCCTCACGCGCTCAACCCTCGTGTCCCAGTCCTGAATTCCCCAAAGAAGGAATCTTAATGGCCCAACCTGGAATAATTTCCATTTCTGGTCCATTCAGCAGGGGAGGGAGGAAGGGATTGGGGGTAGGAGTTAATGTCACCTGGTTCATAGGGCTGTCCCCTCCAAAACTGCAGGGGACTGTCCTGGATGTCCCCAGGTATCTCAGTAGAGGTTGCATCATTTCAAATATTTCCCAAAGCAAGTTTTGACTCAATTTAATTTAAACACACATATACTCAGGCAAAATTTACATAAGCCATTCTGCACTTTTTTCAGACTAGATGGTGTGTGACATTTATTTAACACAGAGTAAACATCCAAATTGTTCTCACTCAAATTTGAGTGGTTCTCAAGGGTAGATATTTTTTCCAGCCTAAAATTAGGTGAAATTGAGCATGCATATTATACAATTACTGAGACTTAAGAGTTAAACTCCAACCATAATGCCTCCCAGTCTAAGCCTCCTTAGAAATTGTGTTCGGATTTCATGCTACTCTAAATGTCTGCTACAGGTGGTATCTGTAGAAATTTCATTCATTCAGCAGCCAACCAAAAGCCTGTGCACTTCTTATCTGTTTGAACATGTTAAAATCCAGAAGGGACAAAATTTGCAAAGACTCTTTAAGACTAGCTGGAAGGGAGCTGGAAGCTATGCGATTAGTATGAATAAAAATTTTTACATTTCATGCAAAGGTCAGGTGGGAAGTAATGCTTGATGAGGGCCTCGTAGATGCCAGGTGCTTAGCATACCTGATGCCATTTAATCCTCATGAAAGCCCTGTGAGCTGGGCATTGGTGGCCCCATTGCCCACATGAGGCTAGAGGGCCCGAGAGGCTGAGGAACATGCCCAGTGCCTCACCACACATGGTGGCCGAGCCAACTACTAACCCTGGACTCTGGTCCCCAAACCCAGTCCTTCCTGCAGCCCACGCTCACTGAGACAGCAGCTGTGGAAGAGGGTGTGCCAAGGCCTGCCAGAAACCGTTTTTCCTGTGTAGCTGTAACCTCTGTGAGACCTGCTCTGGAGTTGGGTCTGTGCTGAAGGGGTAGGGGAACACCCTGTAGCAGGAGGGGGCCTTGCGATAGCCTCATGGAAAGAGAGAAACTTCTCCCTGTGTGGAAAGAGGTAGCACACAGGCCGCAGAAGGGGATCTAGGGACAACTGAGACCAAGAGAGGCAGAAAATACCCGGAGGGTGTTTTTTAAATCTCTTTCTCTGAATGCTATTTTTACTTAAATTTGATATGCAAGCACAGATAATTGGTATTTATGTAAATATGCGATTGCTTAAAATAGAACGTTATTGTAATAGCAAGCCTGTTCAGATGTGCCGCGCGTTGGCCTGGAACCCAAGCCTGCAGGCCCTGCACTTGTCTGAGTTGCCATCTAGTGGTGGCCGGTGGAACTGCATGTGTGGTGTCTCAAGATGACAGACCCTGCTTCTAAGGCAACAAATCCAGCGTGTTTAGACAGTGACAGTTATCATAGTGATGACCTAATGCTAATTTACAGCAAAAATTTTAAAGCTATTTCCCTGTGAAAATAAGTGGAATGCTTTAAAAGTAGTTTTTTCTTGTCCCCATTGACACACCACTCCCTCCTATACAGGCCTACTGCAGTCCTGCTGTAGCCCTGAGCAGTTAGTTAGTAAGCCCTAGCAACCAGCCTCGGATAATGGACCTTCTAGTGTGTGCAAAAGTCTAAACCAATGCTGGCAGCCAACTCCTGAGGACATCCTGAGGCTCAGGAGGAACAGGGTGGGGGAGGGTGGAGAGCACCAGGCTGGACTTTGGGAGTGCTGGGTTCTGTTTCCACCCTGCCACCAACTGACTTTGATATTGAGCAAGTCACTTCTGCTTTCTGGGCCTTGGTTTTCCCATCAGTGCAATAAGGAATTTGTCCAGCCCAGAAATGACCAGTAGGAGGCAGCTACCTGGAGCCTTGTCTTGAGTGAGTTTCTGAGGCTGCCATGAGTGCCATGATCAATTATGTCTTCCCTGGGCATAGACAGAGGGAATGTTGCCATGATCAATTCGTTATATCTGCTCTGGGCACAAAGGGAGTGGTGGCCGATATACCTCAAATTTGCTATGCTTGAACTCCGTGACCTCTGGAGGTTCCCTTCCCCGCAGCTCTGACAGGGCAGAGCCTCCTATTTCCAAGGAGTTCTGTGACTATTCTTTTCTTCACTCACTCAGCTCAGACTCAGGAAGGTTTGTACAAATATTTGAGCCATAGTGGGGAGAAATTCCTTCCCAATCTACTGGAGAAAGAGAAGGGATTTCTTTTCTTGTCTTTTGAGATTTGACCCTGTTTCTGAGAGTCATGAACCTCAGAAGAAGGGTGGAGATCATGAATCCAATCTAGTGAGAACCCAGAGAAGCATAAATATCTGAACAATGAAATACGCTCTTTACGTGCACAGAGAGTCTGAGGCTTCAAATGCTGTAAATCGACGTGTCCCTGAGGCTGCTCTGGGGAGTGCTTGATCCACTAGGCCTCCGTGGGTGCAGCGTACAAAAGGACCTCCACGGCCCGCTGGGCAACCTGGGTTAGTTGGAGTCAGTCACCCAGGGCTTCGTTGCTGCAGGGTGTCTCAGAGGCTGTACTAGGATAGTCAGTGTACATCGTGAGCCTCTAAGACAGGGCTGGAATGCGCAGCATCCCCCATGTGTCTTTGCATGGGGGACCCTGTGTTCACTTAGCATTTGGGCAATGTGTTCCTGGATTGGCCGTGGCTGAGAGCTGCCAGGGAAGATGGGAGAAGGAGAGAAAACAGGAAGACTTCCCTGCTCAGCCCTGGGGGGTTCTTTTTCTCACCCGTGATCTCACTAGAGCCTCATGAGAGCTTCAAGGGGCGGGGACGTAGAGGAGGAAAAGAACTGTGTGCATTGAGCACCTGGTATAGGCCAGTGGGCAAGGCACTGGAGGTCGGTCTGCTCACTCCCAGCCTGGGGGCAGATATTGTTAGTCTCACTTTGCAGACTCAGAGAGGTTAGTGTGCTTGCCAAGGTCTCAAAGCCTGTGGTTATTAAGGTGAGGATAGCTAACATTTATAAAAACTCACTATGTTTCTGGCGATATTCTAGGCACTAAATGAACTCCTCACAACAGTCCTGTGATTATTATGAGGAGGCTGAGGATCAGAGAGGTTAAGTAACTTGCCCAAGGTCACCCAGGAAGCAGCAAGACCAAGATTCACACCCAGGCAAGCTAACTCCAGAGTCCCTGCTCTGAAATGGTCCCCATTGCTCTGGAAACCACCGGGGTCGTCTTCCCCAAAAGAGTGTTCATCTCACTCCAGGTGCCAGGACCACCAGGCTGGCTAGGGAGTGGGGAGTGGGGTTGGACTGGTACTTGTGTAGAAGGACTTACCCCTGGGACCCAGTGAGCCGCCTCCGTCAGGGGCTGCCTGGCAGGGCTCTGACTTGTGTGGGTCACGCCAGGGCTCCTTCCCCCCCACTCCAGGCTGGCGGCCATCGCTCTGCTGGTCCTAGACGAGGAGGAGAGCGCCTTCTGGTGCCTGGTGGCCATTGTGGAGACCATAATGCCCGCCGATTACTACAGCAAGACACTGATGGCGTCCCAGGTGAGCAGATAGGGAGGGGACCTGGCGGCCATGCAGGGCAGTGCCCCTGAGTTGTGCCTACAAGCCAGAGAGTATTCCAGGCTTCCACTTCTCCCTCTGTACTGTGGGCCGACAACCCTCTCTGGGACTCCTGGGAAGTTCTGGTGAGCTGGTGGCCTTGCAAATTGTTAGGCTAGACCCTTGCTATTCCCGTGGTAACATCATGTCAGAAAAGGGTTTCCTGGGGAGGGGAGGAGAAGGAAATCTAGTATCCCTTGCTATTTGCCAGTCAAGAATTTCAGGTAGATGGGTGGTGGGGCTGGGAGGGTGGGTGGTGATGGTGCTGACTCTTACATGTGCTCATCGCTGTCTACTGAGAAGCGCGGCTGCCCTCTGGGCACAGGCCGGCCCTGCAGCCAGGCAGAGCTGGGTTCACAGCCCCTACCCCTTTACTGACCAGCTGTGTTTCCGTGGCAAGTGACATCACCTCTCTGAACCCCAAGTCGGCCTGCTTTTGAATGGGAATAAAGTTTCTCCATGGGCTTGTGAAGAGCCGTAAATGTGCAGACGTTTCCACCCCCCATCCCCACTCTCCAGCCTCTCTCGCCGCCCCTGCCGCGTTCTTGCTGCATCAGCACCTGCTCTACAGAGAGGCCTTCTCGCTCCCCACCTCCAAACCCATCGGCTACTATCTACCCAGCATCCTTTTCTCCTAACACTGACTCCTCCGTCTGGGACGCCCACCTGGGTGGGGAGGTCAGGGGATGGTGGGTGTTCAGGTGTGGAGCTAGGGGAGCGATCAGGACTTGGGAGTCATCAGCAGAGAGGTGTTGGATCAGGTAAGGATTCATTTGGCCTCACGGAAGGGGAGCCCACGCTAACAGTGCCTTCAGTAGGGGATTATCTTTCTCAGATAAAGACAAGGCAGGACCCACTCCTCAATGCCATCAGGCCTCAGGCTCCTTCCAGCTCCCTGCTCTGCCATCCCTGGCACGTGGCTGTCATCGTCATGCCCATTGCCTTGTGGTCACAGGATGGCTGCACCACCTCTGGCACTGTGGCCGTGGCCTGGGCTGGGAGAAGCAGAGGGGCGAACAGCAGGAGCCGGCTCCCCCCCGCCAGGAATTTCACTTACACCTGACTGGTCAGAACTGTATCTCGTGGCCGCCCTGGTTGCAAGGCAGGCTGGGAAAGGTATCACGTTTTATGTTCACATCCTAACACCTGTGAAATTGAGGTGTGTTGTATAAGCAATGTGGTGGGGTTTGGGGTTTTTTTTCTTTCATTTTTTATTATGGAAAATATCCCACATTTAAAAAAATAGAGAAAATAGTATCATCAACCTCCATGTGTCCATCGCCTGGTTTCAGTAATTGTCAACACAGGGAGGCCAGTGTTGTTTCATCTATACTCCCACCCACTCCTGCTTTGATTATCTTGAAATAAATTTCAGATATTGTATCAGCTCATAAATCCTTCGGTAGGTTCGCTGGCACCTTAGACTCAGTGAGTCACCGCAGGTTTTGAGCTGCACACTTGGCCTCCACAGCTGACCGGGGTTCTGGGTAAGGAGGGAGGGGAGCTGCTGGGTGTTTGCCACAGGCGATGCGAACGCCTGCAAGAAGACTTAAGTTGGGGGAGAGGGCTGAGCAACCAGCAGTTCCAGGAAGGAAGAGCAAGAAGAAACTAAAACAGCATCATCCCAGAGGTAGGAGGAGAACCACCAAAGAACCATGTCTTGGAGCCAGGGAAGAAGCCAGTGCTGGGAGTAATCAACTCGGTCCAGCGAAACAAGGATGGAGGCGTGACAGTGGCCACAGGGAGAGGTCACTGGCAACCATCGCCAGCAGTGTCCTGCTTTGAGAAGATTCTTTGATGCCAAGAGTGGCTGGACAGTATGCCCCACACACACCCGCCCCAGGACCTCACCCCAAACATCCACCCAGCGCCTTCTGTGTCCAGCCCAAAATGAGTATAGGGAAGCGGCCGTGGCCGTCAGCTGATGCAAGCTTAGAGACAAGGCTCTGTTTCCCCAGGGCCTTTGTGTATGAGACCAGTTTCTCTGAACTGCCACGTGGACCAGCCTGGCCCCCAGGCTCCTGCTTGGCTCAAGGTTCAGGTGGGCAAGGGGGCTGAGAACTCGCCAGCCCACACCAACCTCCTGCAAAGCCTGGTGCTGCAGCCCCGACGGCTCTTGCCTGTGTCAGGAGCAGCGGGGTGATGTGCTGTGCACCTGCCTCCCAGCCAGGCTGGGCTCTAGCTCCCCCAGGTACTGGGGCCTCCTGGGCAGGGCAGGACCTGCTCAGAGTGGCCCCAGGGTTGTGTGTAGACTGAATGTGTAGGAAGGGCGGGCAGGGAGGCTGCAAGTGACAGGCCCTCTCACTGGCTTCCAGGTGGACCAGAGGGTGCTCCAGGACCTCTGCTCGGAGAAGCTGCCCAGGTTGATGGCCCACCTGGGGCAGCACCATGTGGACCTCTCCCTCATCACCTTCAACTGGTTCCTCGTGGTCTTTGCAGACAGTCTCATCAGCGACATCCTCTTCCGGGTCTGGGATGCCTTCCTGTATGAGGGGACCAAGGTAGGGTGCTGCTAGGGCGTTAGCAGGGGGGCCCTGAGCGAGTCCCTTCACCCCTCTGGGCCTTGATTCTGCCCCTGGAGAATGGGAGGACAGTGCTCACCTGTCAGGGTTGCTGAAGTCTGCTGAGAGCATGGCTTTGTAACCTGTGAAGTGCTTTGCACGTATGAGAGACACCAGCGGTTCTGCCTCTGAAGATGTGTCCCAAAGTGGGATTGCCTTTCCCTGCAGAGGAGGCGTGAACGTGATCAGGGGACACACCCCTAGTCCATCGTTGCCCCCTGGTCACCCGGGCCCCTCCTTCTCTTCCTCCTGGTTGGACTAAGCCCTGGATTGGGGGCTGGAGCCTGGGTCTGGTCCCAGCCCTGCCCTGACCTTGCCAGGAGGCCCTGAGCAGGTCTCCCCACCACCCCAGTTTTCACCTCACAGTTCACAAAGTACCTTCACATTTGTCCTTTGATTTGATCCCTGCCAGAGCCCCCTGTAAAGACATGGCATTAACCCCATGAGGTCCAATAGGACAGCTAGAGCTGGGACTCAGTGCAAATCCCCATGTTGTGCCCCCAGGCCTCACCTCCGCAGCCAGTCCAGGGACCCCCACACTGCCTGGGGCTGTGGGCTTTCCCTTGTCTGGAGACTACCTGCCTGGCCCCCCACTCCCCACCTGAGCCTCCACTTTGCCCCCCAGGTGGTGTTCCGCTATGCCTTGGCCATTTTCAAGTACAACGAGGAGGAGATCCTGAGGCTGCAGGACGGCCTGGAGATCTACCAGTACCTGCGCCTCTTCACCAAGACCATTTGCAACAGCCGGTGAGAGCCCTCCCCTGTCCCCTCCCACGCTCCCACCACCCATGCACCCCAGCGCACAGCAGAGGGGAGGCTGGTGTTTGCCCAGTGGAGATTCATTAGTGATACTGAGCATCCCGTTACAGCCTAGAAATCTTTAGGGAAGTCCTACTGTCTTAGTGCTCTGTCTGCTGCCTCCGCATGGCATTTGAAGCCTCCATGCAGTTTCGTTTCTTGCCCACCTTCCCCTACCCTGAACACTCATGGCCTGTGATCCTGGAAGGCAGAATTATTTGAGTTCCTAGAACAACCCCACCTGTGGGCTTTTGTGCTTGTTTTTTCTACTTAGAATGCCTTCTTGCCACTTCACCACCATCATCTTCTTTGCCTGGTCAACTTTTATTCACTCTTTAAAATTCAGCTCACAAGTCACCTCCTCCAGGAAGCCTTCTCTGACCAACCTTTCCCTACTGGGTTAGGTGCCCTCCTTCTGAGCTCCCATAACCCTGAGCTTCCTCCTGCCTCAGCATGATCACACCAGGTGGAAATCATCTTCCTATTCACTGTTTTCCTCCCTGAGGGCAGGGACCAGGGGCTCAGCCACATGGGGGGATGTCCCCGTGGGCCCTGTGCTCTGGACTGATCATGCCCTCTCCCCAGGAAGCTGATGAACATCGCCTTCAACGACATGAACCCCTTTTCCATGAAACAGCTGCAGCAGCTGCGGACGGCCCACCGGGAGCGGCTGGAGTCTGAGCTGAGGGAGCTGGAGCAGCTCAAGGCCCAGTACTTGGAGAGGCGGGCGTCCCGGGGCAGAGCAGTGCCCGAGGGCTGCGCCAGTGAGGACGAGGGGGAGGGGGAGTCCTGACTTGGCCACCTGCCCTCCCCAAAGCCTTCCTTACCCTTGGCTGGCAGGCCCCTGGAAGTCAGGCATGGACCAGTGGTCCAGCCTGGGTAGCCCTATCTCCATGTGACCCTGGACAAGTCCCTTCTCTCTAGGCCTCAGTCTCCCCATTGGGACATTGTCTGCTGGGAAGCCATTGGTTGGGTTACCTTTTGTGGGCACTTACCAAGGATGCCAACCCTTCCTGGCCTCCACACAGAGCACTTTAGCATGTAAACAAGCAAGAAGAGTGCTGTCTTTATAGGGTAACCTTGAACATCCTTTGGGTTATATTAATATAAACAATGTAAATGTTGGAAATAGCTCACAAGCTTTGGGATTTAAATGATTCTCAGTTACCAATTTTTCCTGGATGGGCCCAAGGTGCCAGGGTGTGCCACCACTGGGGCCTCCTAGCCCAGGATGTCTCTGGCTGCTGTTTCTCTGGGTGTCTCTGCAGGGCCAGGCTCTTCCTGGTTCCCTGAGGAGCTGGGGCCCTGAGTGTTTAGGGTTTCTGTCCCTCTGGGTAGCAGCTGCTCTGCAGTGCTGACCGGGTCTGCATTCCAGGCCCACCCTCCGTGTACTCATTCTGCTCACAGCCCATTTTGGGGGGTTCCCAGGGAAAACCCCCTGTCCACCACCATGAGGAACTTGGTGTGGGCTTGGGCAGAGAGCCTGGGTCAGGGTTCCCACTTCTGACCCCCCACTGCCCACCTCTCCTCTGAAAAATGGGTGGTTGGGAGGGTGGGGAGACGGTGGTGAGTGGGGGCCCTAGTTGGGCTGGCTCGTCATAGACTCACCGTGGCAGGAACTCAGGGCTTTGCGGCCCCCGGCCCAGAGTCAGGCTCTGCCAGGTCCTTCCTCAGCAGACTGAGGGAGGGGGTCAAGGCTGCACAGTGATTTTGGCAACTCATTTCTCAGCCAAATGTGCGACGGTGCTGGCACAGCTTTGGGGTTCTCATGTGAAAACCTCCTCTCTGGAAAACCACCCAGGATTAGGTGAAGCTGCCTTTGAACCTCCTAGCTCTGATCTGAGGCTTCTTCCAGAGCCGGGGAGGAAGCCTTGCCCATCACTGAGGACCAGGGACAGGCCCTTTGGCAGCCCTGGCTGGTCCCTAGCCCCTCATGTCACTCACAGGTATGAATTTGGGGTGCACCAGGCAACCAGCTGTCCCACACTATGCCACAGCCCTGGGGGGGGGGGAGCAATCCTCAGAGTGTCTTTCCTCAACCTCTGGACAGGATGGATGCTGTAACCTTAAGGTTGGTTGGTCATTGGGGTGACAAAGGGCCCAACCTCATGGGGCTCTCAGGAGGGTTGAAGGAGATAATGCTGGTTCTGAGCCTGGTGCACAGTAAGCTGCATCCAAATTTTTTTTTTTTAAGAAACGGGGTCTCACTCTGTCACCCAGGCTGGAGCGCAGTGGCGTGATCGCAGCTCACTGCAACCTCGAACACCTGGGCTCAAGAGATCCTCCCACCTCTGCCTCTCTCCCCAGTAGCTGGGACTGCAGGTGCGCGCCACCACACCCGGCTAATCTTTTTAGTCTCACTGTGTTGCCCAGGCTGGTCTCAAGGAGTTCCTACCCACTTGGCCTCCCAGAGTGCTGGGATTATAGGCTGAGCACTGGGAGTGGCCTTTCTTATGAAGGAAACATCTCGGGGGGCGGGGCCTGAGGCGTACAGAAGGCCCAAGCTCCGGAGCTGGGAGAGAACTCATATTCTCTCTTCGGCACAAACAACCACAAGCAAAAGAGAAACACGCATTGGGCACGGGGCAACTGGGTAATGACACCCTCCTCCTCAGTCTACCTCTCCTCTCCTCCTCCATCCCTCTTCTTCCCCCTTTTTCTCCTCCCCACCCCTCTCCCCCTTCTTTCTTCTTCCTTTCACCCCCTCTCCCTCTCCTCTACCCCCCACCCCCACCAGGCAGGGGGGAGGCTCTGCTCAGAGCTGGGTGCCTGCACTCTATCCTTCCCCTCCTGGGGGGAAGCGGTGCTTTGCCTTTGACCCAGTACTGTGTGACCTCTGCGTCCTACCTGGCTGCACCTTAGAATCACCTGAGTAGCTTTTTTAAAATGTTAGTGCTGGCATCCCAAGCTCAGAGCCTGTTGTGGGGCCCCGGTGTTCTGATACACTGGGAGGGTTGGGGACCACGGGACAGTGAGGGCGCACTGCCTCCTCCAGCCCAGCAGGGGGTGCTGGGAGTGAGACTTGCCTGTGCTGCATCCCCTACTCACCCAGGCCAAGCTCAGGTTACAGGCAAGGAGACAGGGCTCAGAGAATTAGCTAACCTGCCCAAAGTCACACAGCCACTGGGCGGTTGAGCCACGCTTAAGCCTAGGGGCCCTGACTGCAAAGCCAGGGAGAGCTCCTCCTGGCCTCTCCCTTCACCTTCTCTGGAAACTGGAACACCTCCCCCAAGGACCCAGGGAAAGGACAGTCATGGCCTGTGGCCTTGCGGGGCTACACTCATGGGTTTAGCTCCAGGCAAAGGAAAATGAGAGGAAGAGCTCCCTAACTGTTGCCTCAAGCTGGGATTGTAGTGATAGCCCCTTCCAGAGATGAACCAGGCAGCGAGGCTACAGCAGGGGCTGGTGGGCCCCACCCTAGAATGTCCAAGCCTGCTGCTGCTGCTGCTCTCAGAGCCTGCCCACCCTCCCCTGCTCTTCCTGGAGGGCGTTTGGGGCCCTCCCCTGGTGTCGGGTTCCTGGCCTGCACCACAGCTGTTGCCCCCTTCCCCAGGGGCTGCTGCCTCCCCGCCTGGAGGATCTGATCCCTCTCAGCCCCACCTTCCCACCCCAGGGACGGGAACTCGTGCTCAAAGCATCTCTCCTCCCCGACCCTAGGCCCCCAGCAAGCTGTGGTCCAGGCCCCACTCCACTGGGGAGGAAAAAGGAGTTACCCAGGGAACCTCCCTGGGGCGACATCCCCAAGAATAAAGGGCTAGATCAAAGGAGGAGGGGCCTGGAGGACACTTTGGATGACCTCCCCCCCACTCACACACACCCCCGAAGTGGGAGGTGCATACTCACTTCCACAGATTGCCCGTGTTCAAGGATACTGTCCCCAAACACAGACCCTCACCCACCAGGTGCCATCTTCTCATTCTTTCCCAGCTCCATCTCCCAGGGACACAAGGCCATGTTGTACAGAAAGCTCCATGTGGGGCAGATAGATGGAGATCTTGCCCCACCCCCCATGTGCATGTTCTGGTCCCGCACAAGGTGTTTACCCACAATGGAAGAGTACACAAAGCTGACCACGTTGATGCACCAGGAAGGAAGCGGGAGGTTTCCTGGCCCATCCCAGCCAGCACTAAGGTCCATAGAAGGTGCAGGCAGATGGGCCCAACTTTGGAGCCAGACCTGCTGTATGGTTTTCTATAATAGCTAGGGGGGCCTGGGCAGGTCGTGCCCACTCTGGCCTCAGTTTCCCCAGGTGTGCAGTCCGAGAGGGTGGTCTGTGTAGCCTTCCACATGTGGACCAGGATTTGGGGGAGGGAAAGGGCAGGACAGGAGGACCCCCTCACACAGAGGCATGCACTCACATACACACACATACACAGCAACCCCAGGTAGGGTACCAGGTGGTGTCTATTACAGAGGCCTCCCCCTGACTTATCAGTCCATATGCCCACAGCCCCCAGGAGGTCCCTGTCAAACCAGCTCTTCCCCAGAGTACCAGCCACCAACCACCTTGGCACAGGGTGGGAAGATGCAGATACAGGCCTGGGAGGGCACATCCACAGGGCATCTGGGAAGGCTGGAAGGATGAGTGGGTTTAGACAGGGAGATGATGGTCTGGGAAGAGAATTCCAAGCAGACCAAGAGCAAAGGCTACGAGGTGTGAGAGTGCAAGCAAATGGCATTAGGGGGGTGCACCAGCAATACTGGCCCAACACCCAAGTGAGTTAAGACATTCAGATGCCTTAGCCTGGGAAAGGTTGTGGTGCCCACCCTCTAGGTATAATTCAAGTAGAACCAGCAATGAACCATGAGTATAAGGAATTCTCACAACATCCTAATTTTGCCCATATGCTTTTTTGAAACTTCAGATACCAATTCTTCCGTACTGACACTTGAAGCATGCATTCAGTCTGCCCACTGAGCAGTCCAGCTCCGAGAGGTATGGGTCAGAGTTGTAAGGTGGGCACGGGGCAGGCACAGAGTCCATCCTGCTCTGGGCATGGGAGTGGCCCAGTGAACTATGAAAGGAGATAATCAAGAGGCTACCAAGTACTTAGCCACCCTAAGCCTCAATTTTCTCATCTGTAAAATGGGGGTAATAATAGTGGCTAAATAAAAGGGTTGATAGGATTAAATGAAATAACATAATAGTACATAGTATGCTCTGCTATTCACTCAACAACTGTATACTGAGTGCCTACTATGTGCCAGGTACTGTTCTAGGCCTCGAGATACCCCACAGAACAAAACCAAGAGCTCTTCTCAGGAGAGGTGGCGTGGTGGAGTGCCCCTGAGCTGGGGCATGGGAGCCCTGCTGCCTGGAGTTGCATTACTAGCTGTGTGATCTTAAGCTAGGTATTAACCTCTCCGGGCCTCAGCTTCCTTATGTGTAAAATAGGTGAGAAGTAGTATCAGCCTCACGGCTCGCGTGACAGTAAAGTGAAGAAATGCACACAGGTGCTTAAACAGTGCCCGGCTCAGCGTTAGGTGGTGGTGGTAAAGGCAGGGCCTCCCCATCTCCCCCCTGCCTAGTGTCCTCAGCGCGGCGGAGCCGGCGAGACCGGCCGCGGCGCCCCTCCCGGCTCCCGAGGGAAGGCAGGGCGTCCCCCCGACGCCCGGCGGCCCTGCCCTCCCTGCTCTTGCCCTCCCCGCGGACCCGGCAGCCGCAGCAACCGCTCCCGCAGCGCGGGTGTGAGGAGCGCTGCCCCGGCGCCGCCTCTGCGTGCGCGCTTTACCAGGCCGGGATCGTCACACCCATGGCTCAAACAGCCCCTAAGGCAGACACAGTTGCTGTCTCCCTTCTACCTTGGGGGAAACTGAGGCTCCGGGAGAGCCAGTCCCTTGTCCCACGCCACGCAGCGAGGGAACTGCGGGACGGGAAGCCCGGCACTCTGACTGTCCCCAGCCTGCGCTTGGTGGCCCGGTAGCCCGCCCCAATCACTGCAACGTGTGCGCGCCTGATCGGAGCGTGTGTGCGCGCCCCGAGGCCGGCCCCGGGGGGCCAAGAGCGCGGTCGGGGGCGGGGCGGGGACTTCGGCGGCCTGCGAGGACCCGCCGGAGGGCAGCGGGCGGGGCTTGGGCCGGCCCCCGGCCCCGCCCTCCGGCCCCGCCTGCCTGGCTGCGCCGAGAGAGGAGGCGGCGGCGCTGGGCGCGGGGAGTCGGCGGGCGGCGAAGAGCGTGGAGCCGGAGCCGGACGCCGCCGCCGCCGCCGCCGCCACCTGCGTGGCCGTCATCAAGGTAGGGCGGCCCCGCGCCGCTGGCAGTGCCTTCCCGGTCTGCGCGATGGGGGCGCCGGCGGGGCGTGCGAGCTGTGCCTCCGGGCTGCAGTTCCCGGAGAGGGAGGGATGCGGGGCTCCGCGCGCCGCGGGGGACCCGGCGGGGCTCGGGGGACCTGGCTTCCAGCCCCTTCGCATGACCTTGCACGAAGCACCGCTCCTCTCCAGGCCTCAGTTTCCCCATCGGGGTAGCGGGCACAATGGTGCCCCCTCTTCGCCGGATTGTTGGGAGGGGCCGCCGCAAGGTCCGCGCTCCCGACGGCTCGGGCCGGGATAGGCACTGTCTGCACCGCCCACCCCTTTCCAGGGTGAGGGCGGCTCACCCTGGGCGCGGCCAGCCAGTCCCGACAGGCCCCTGTGGCCCGGGTGCCGTAGGGGACCCGTGTTGGGACCCTCCTCCTCTTGGCTGGGTAACCTGCTGGGCCTTAGCTTCCCGGTATGGGAAACAGTGGCTGGAGGCGGGGGTCCCCAGGTCCCTGCCCAGCCGACCTAGGCGTGTGGGTGGGGCGATCAGATTCTGCCTGCCAAGACGGGCCTCGTGGTCGCCTGGGGCTGGAGGAGCCCTCGGCTGGACCTGGCTTGACCCTCAGCCGCACACCTGCCTGGACCAGAAAACCCATGGAGACACCTGGATTTAGAGAATGGTGTAGGACGGCCCCATCCCCTTCCCAGCTCCGGCCAGCTGCTGGTGCCTAGCTCTGTGTCTCAGCCCTGTGTGACAAGGCTGACTCGCAGCCACACCTGAACCTCAGAGGGGCAACATGGCAGACGTGTCTGAGGGACTGTGGTTCCAGGCTCTCTGGGTAAGACACATCTACGGCCTCTGGCCCAGCCCCTCTGTTAGATCCCCTCTGGAAGGTCTTGCTGCCCCGTTCCCGTTCCCGTTGCACACTCCTTATGGTAAGGATGTCACTAGCTGCAAACCCAGCTGGACTCTGCTTCCTAGTCACTGCCCCTCCCGCTGCTCCTGCTCTGGGCACACAGACAGCATCTGACCCCTCCTCCCCACCCCCGGGGCAGTGATCAGGTCCCTTAAATCTGCTCACCTCCAGGCTGAACAGCCCCAGGCCGAGGAGTTTCTCCTGCCAGAGCTGAGGGGAGCAACGGCAAGAAGAGGGAGCTGAGGTATCTGCCCGGAGCAGGCTGTGGGGCCTCTGGGGCTTGTTCAGAGCCCACCTGTGCATCAGGCCTGGAACCTGTCTCCTGAGCTTCCTGCACCTCCCGCACACCTTCTGGGAGGTCCGGGGTGAGAAGGGGGGCCGGACCCCCTCTCTAAGCCCATCCTGTTCCATGGGTTCTCTTCCCCCCTTCCCTAATGCCTGCCCTGATTGAAGGAGCAGTTTCTGGGAATCAGTTCTGAGCTTCTGGTCTCTCTTGTCCCCCTCATGACCTGCCCCTCACCCAGGGGCTTTCTCACAGCCAAAAGAAGGGAGGGGCTCCTGGACAGGTGGTGAGCTCCCTGTCATCATAGTTATTCCAGCAGAGGCTGAATGAGCATATGCTGGGGATGAGCTGCCTTTGACTGAAAGTCAGTGGGATTCTAGGGCTGAAGTAGGGTGCCTGTGACCTTGCCCTTTAGCCATGCTGGAGCTGCACAGGGCTTGCAGCTGCTTTTATCCCCTCGTAAAAGCAGAATAAGTGTAGTGCTGTCCCATGAGCCCAGCTCCAACGCACAGACTTAAGTGCTACCTTAAGTCTCCTATCATCTTGACACATGTATAATCTGGGCCCCGTTTTCCTGCTCGGCTAGTTCAAGCCATTTTGGCCTGATTTAGGAGCATGGCAGATTCTGCTTATTAAAAAGTCATCCAATGGTAATAATTTTAAAATACTCCATGGTATTACAGAATGTATGAGCCAAATGGAGCCTAAGAAGTCATGGCATCCAACCCCCTCATTTTACAGATAGGCATCCCCTGTCCCCAGAGGGGATATGACTGGCCAAAGGTCAGGCAGCAAACCAGCAACTGAGCCCAGGGCTCCTGATTCTAAGACCAGAGTAGTGTTTGTTTTTGTTTTTGTTTTGTTTTTAACACATACCATATAATAAATAAAAAGCAGTCTGTAGTTATTCCTATAAAATTAGCAAAAATAAAAATAAAAGGATGAAACTCTGTGCTGGCAAGGCTGTAGGGATTTGCCCATGGCATTTAATTTTGCAGGTTGGCAACCTGTTATTGTGAAAATGATCCTACCTGCCCTTTGTCCCTAGCTGGCTACTTCTACTTCAGGGACTTTACCCGAAGGAAGTAACTATAGAGAGACACATATGTAGTGCTGTTATTAGTAAGAAGTTGTCTTATAGTGAGGAAGCTCTCAGTGTTTTATCTGAGGCCTAATAAATGTTTTATTTTAAAAATACAGCTTAAAAAATAGTGACACTGAACCTTACATTACCAGAGTCTGGCCAGTGTTGAAGCAGTGTAGTCCAGAGGAAAGACCATGAGACTAAAGTCAGCAGACATAGATTCCAGGACAAACTCTTCTGTCCCCACTGTGTGACCTTGGGTCAGTCCCTTCCCCTCTCTGGACCTCACTTTCCCCATCTGTGAAATGGGGGTAGACTCAGTGTTTCAGCTCTTGCAACCCACATATTAGATTTAGCAAATCTCTGTAACAGATCCTTTTATTGGAAGGGATCTGCCCATCATTAAATGAATCCCCTTAGAGGCAGGCAGCTGGTCCCCCCACAAGGGGTTTTAGCCTTGAATTTTGCTATTTTTAAATGGCCAGAACCTGGACTGTTTAGAGTTTGGTGTGTTTTTCTCTATCAAATCTCAGAAGGTCCAGAAAATAATTCCGCAGGATCCTCTATTATTTTAGGTCTATAGTTGGTGGCTTGCCTCCTTCAGAACGGATTGGAGGTACTTTGTAATCACGCCCCATCTGAAGGGCCAGGAGTAGGTGACTTCACTTCTGTGGGCAAACATTGGGTGCCTGCTGTGTACCAGGCCATGAGGTGCCTCCTGGGGGTCTGCAGGCTGCTGTGGGAAACGTATTAGATTAAACCATATGAACAGCCAATATCTGTTTTTGACTTAAAAAAAAAATGGTAATTTCATCTGGTCCAATCTAAATGGAAAAAGATACACAGGTAATTAAGAAGCAATGTGCTCCTTACTATAATTGAGAGATTGGCAGGGTGCGGTGGGGACTAAGAAGGTGTGATTATAAGCTTGGAGTACTCAAGGAGGAGGGACTGGGAGCCTCCCCTTGGAGTGGAGGCTGACAGTAAACAAAACAGACCAGAAAGATCTGCCCTGAAAGAGCTTACAGTCAGATAGGGGAAAAGGCAGACAATAAACAGCAAGTAAAACAGATGTCGATAAATGACATGGAGCAAATAAAACATGAGGTGTGTAAAAGGGATGGGAAGAGGGGTTGCAGTTTTAACTAGGGTGGTCTCGGGGGCTCCTTGAGAAGGTGACTTTTAGGCAAAGGCTTGAAGGAGGAGAGGGAGTGAACTGGGCTGATTTCTGGGAGAAGATCCATCCAGATGTAGGGAAAAAGCTAGTGCAAAAAGCCTAAGTAGGACTGTGCCTGGAATGTCCAGAGAAGAGTGGGCTGGAACAGAGAGTGACGGAGGGAGAAGAGGCAGAGAGGAGGTTGGAGAGGCGCTGGGTTAGATTGTGTACCCCACTGTGTACAGCGTGGAATGCTACATGTTTGTGAGGCAGCTGCTGTTTTTATCTCTCTTTCAGTTAAGAAAACAAAGGTACAGAAAAGTTAAGTAACTTGTTGAAACTGTGTCTCATGGAGAAGCTCCGGCTTCTAGTCAAAGGCAGTGGAGAGCCATGGAAGGAGCATGGGCAGATTTGAGTATTAGTGTGATTCCTCTGAGGTTGCTATGATCTGAATGTTTGTATCCCCCCAAATTCATATGTTGAAATCCTGACCCCCAAGGTGATGGTGTTAGGAGGTGGGGCTTTGAGCGGTGATTAGGTCAGGAAGGCGGAGCCCTCATAATGGGATTAGTGCCCTTGTAAAAAAGGCCCCAGAGATATCCTCACCTCTTCCACCATGTGAGGACGCAGCTAGAAGGCACCGCTGTGAACCAGGAAGTGGACCCTCACCAGACACCAAACCTGTTGTATTCCTCTTGGACTCCCCATTCTCCAGCACTGTGAGAAATAAATTTCTGTTGTTTATAAGCCACCTAGTTTACGGTATTTTGCTGTAGCAGCCTGAATGGACTAAGGCAGGGGTGCTCACTGTGGAAATAGTGCAGGCCAGGGGTGCTGAGCCGGGAGCCGGCTGTGAACATGGGGCAGAGGCCCTGGGAACCTGGTGCCAGGGGAGAGCTGGGGGGTCCAGGCCAGGTGAGCAGGAGGAGAAAGCCAGGCTGGCTCTGGGCTCATTTATTTGACAAACTCTTACTTAGTACTTCGCATGCTGCTCCAAGCACTGTCTAAGATCTTACATCTATTAACCCACTCCTCATATCAACTTGTGGGTTTGATACTATTACTTTTATTGTTCCCATTTTTTAAATGGATATATTATGTTGTACATAAATTATATCTCAATAAATACAAAGAAATTTACAAAGAAAATACATTTTTTATTATAAATACTTGACGATTGACGATAATGGAGAATTTTAGAAAAAGAGAGGGAAATAGACAGAAAGTAAATTACCCGTATCTTTTCTTCTCATCCCAGATAATCAGTGTAAATGTTTTCGTGTATTTACTTTCAGTCTTTTTTCTATTATTCTCCCCATTTTAAAGATGAGACACTGGGGCCCAGAGAAGTTGGGCCTGTTGCCCAGGGTCATACATTTGAACCCACGCCATCTGCCTCCAGTGTCCGGGCTCTGAATCACTACGCTGCGCCTCCTGTAGGCAAACCTTGGAATGTCAGAGTTGGTGGGTTCCATTAAGACATCTGTCCCAACCCCAACCCCTCCTCCCAGCCACCCCACTCCTGGCCTCGCTTCACAGACAGGGAAAGTGAGGCCCAGTGAGAGGCGGGGCCTTGCTTAGCATCTGCCAGCCGGTCAGGAGCAGATACGTGAGGTCTCGTTCAAATAAGAACTAGGGAGCTGAGAATTTGCGCAGGGTTAATGTGACAGCTGCTCCCAGCCTGGCTTTGAGCCTGGAGGTTGCAGGGGACTGGCAAATGGCATGACACTGCCCACAGGGAGTGTGGGGGTCTACTAGGGCAGGCCTGTGTTCCCTGGGCCCTGGGTGGGAGCTGGCCAGGTGATGAGAAGAGAGAGTTTGGGGCTTTGCCAAGGCTGCAGGGCCCCTGAGAGTTTTCTCCTGTACTCTGACTGTGCACTTATTTCTGGCTCTGGGGCCAGCAAGCTCCTGGGGCCGCCTGCTGCCAGGGATGCAGCCCTGGCTTTCAGCCCCAGCTCAGCCACTGAGTGGCCTTAGGCCAGTGTCTCCCTCCCCACCTGCAAAATGGCATCATAATGGTCCCAGCCACAGGATGAAAAGGGAAGTGCCCGGCAAGTGTTTTGTACAGGGCGTGGCCCATGGCAGTACTCAATAAATGGACAACTCCTGTTGCTGTTCCTAAGGCTGCCCCAGGGTGTTGGCCCGGGGTGGGGGATCCAGCTCACCATAGACAGAGCCCCCTCCTGCCAACCCTCCCTTCACACCTGGCAGGACCAGGTAGGGCCCCGCCAGTAAAACAGAGGATGGAAATGAACCTCAGGCAGTGGTTTGGAGTCGGAGATTGCAGACAACAAGGGACACAGTGGAACAAAAGAACCCAAGCATGTAAGGAAGGAGACCTGACCCCACTGCTGACATGCTCCTTAGGCAAGTCCTGTCCCTTCTTTATGCCTCAGTGTCCTCGTCGGTAAAAGAGAGACAATATTTCCTGCCTTGTTAACTATACTGAACTTCACCCCAGCAGCCATCTGTTGAGGTTTTCTGATGCTCGGGGGAGTGTGGACGTGGACAAGCCACACGCATCACAGCCTGAGAGGGCTCACAGCCTGCTGGGGGAGCTGCAGTTGGCGGAGGGAACCCAGGAGCTGGGGGCCCTCTAGGAGGGGCATCTAGCCCAGCCTGGGGTGGCTGAGGGTTCGGGGAAGGTCGTTCAGCAGATGATGCCTGACCTGGGTTGTTTGTGGGGTTTGGAGTCGGCTGGACCATGAAGGGGAGGTAAACAAGGGCAGATATTGGGAAAACCACCCCACCTCTGCCAGCCTCAGTTTATTCATCTATAAAATGGAGATAATAAGTACCTGCTCTGCCTAATTTATAGGGTTGCTGTAGGACTCGAAATCGGATAAAGGGTATGGAAGCGCTTCATGAACCATAAAATGCCGAGCACCTGTTCCTAGTTGTTTATTGTGATTTCTGGAGCCCCTGGGGGTTAGGGAAATACCAAGCCAACATGTGGGGCTGGGACAGCTTCCGGTAGGTTTTGAAAGGCCTGCAATCAGATCAGACAGAGACAGAGAGCCACCATTAACCTCATACCCCTTGATTTAAGAGCTCCAGAGTATTTCTGTGCCTGGGTGTGGCTTTGCTTGGAGGGGGCCCAAAGGCAGCCGTCGCCCAATCACAGATCACAGCCCTGCTCTGAGGAAACCTGGAGAGGCCTGGGTGCTGCAGTCCAGCCCCAGGCACCTGGCGGAAGGGCTGTGGGGACCTGCCAGGTGAAGGGATGGAGGACCTGGGGGCATGTGCTGGGGGTGGGGGCGGGTAGCCAGGAAGAAACCAGTCTGCAGAGAGGGCTCAATGCTGCAGTAGCTGGAGAAGCAAGTGAAAGAGCAGTATGTGTGGAATGAGCCTGTTTAGGTTTGAATATGAGAAAGTGTCTACATACACACATGTAGACATAATAAAATATTCAGATAGATGGACAGACATCAAGCTGGTTATCAACCGAAGTTTTTTCTTTTTTCTTTTCTATATTTTGAAATTTTTATACATGATAGATGATTTATTTCTATAAAGTTGTCACTAAGGGTACAGACATTCCTCAGGATCTGCAGGAGTGGGGATTGGTTCTAGGACCCCCAAAGATACCAAAATCCACAGATGCTCAAGTCCTTGATATAAAATGGTGCAGCATTTCATATAACCTACGCACATCCTTCTGTGTACTTTAAATCATCTCTAGATTACTTATAACACCTAATACAATATGAACGTGATGTAAAGAGTTGTAATACTATATTTTTAAAATTTGTCTTATTTAAAACAACAACTCAAAATACTGAAAAATTTTGTATTATTTTGCATTGTTGGGTCTTTTTTTAATTTTTTCAAATATTTTCCATCCATGGTTGGTTGAATCCACAGATGCAAAGCCTGCAGAGATGGAGGGCTGACTGCACGTAATATCTGTTATGATGATAATGTACGTAGTATAATGAGCAGGCCAGTCTGACCTCACCAGCCTGGAGGGGCGAGGACTTTGGTGAGGCCTGGATGGCATCCCAAGTTCTGGCCTTCCAGAATGGCTGGGAGCAGAGTCCTAGGGATGGCTCGATGGAGTCGCGCTGGAGGAGAGGCCTCTGGAGGTCTCTGGAGGTGGGTCCCAGGACTCCTTTCTTAGACAAAGACTGGGCAGGTGGCTGTGAGCCCAATAGCATTGTGACCAAACTGCCCAGAGCCAGGGACCTGCAGCAGCAGGAGGAGCAGAGGGCCAGAGGTAGAGGTGAGGGTCCTGTGGGAGTCTGGGCCACCTCTGAGCAGGGCTGGGACAGCTGAGACAGCCCAAAAGGACACCAGGCTGGGGAAGGGCCTGAGCCTTCAGATTCCGGGATACTTTAGAGATTCAGGGTGAATGACCAACCTCAGTAGCCCCCTGCCCCTCAGCGATGTGCTTCCTTGGTCTTTGGTCCCCGGGATTCCCACAGACCTTCCTTCCAGTTCTTTGCAAAGGAAGTAAAGAAACGAAGCTACTGTCATATTTCATTAAAGACAGGGCTTCATCTATTGTAACATCTACTGTTATTTTATAGTCCATTAAGAAAAAGCAGCAAACAGTTAAACTATTATTCTAAGTTGCATCCCAGTTTCAGAGCTGTTCAAATGTAAAAAAAATGTGTCTTGGAATCATGTGATATGTGGCAGCCCCCACATTAGATAGACCTTTAATGCGCCTTCATTCATCGAATTCTCATAGCCACTTAGTAGCTAGATACTCTTATCCTCTTTTTACAGATAGGGAAACAGGGACCCAGAGAGGCTAAGTAAATTTGCAAGGTCACACAGCCAGCAAGAGGTAAAGCTGAGATTTGAACCCGCTCTACTTAGGTTCCACCTCTTTTTCCTCATCCAACGCCACAAAGAAAAGACTCCCGAGTTCTGGCCCTTGGGAAGAACAGAATGTCCACGCTGCAGAGGAAAGGTGTGCCAGTTCAGAAATGCTTCAGTGACCTGGTCATCACACCCCGAGCTCAGTAATGGGGGAGGCGTGGAGGAGGGCCGGGGAGATAATGAATAGGAAGGAGCTTCGAGAGCAGAGAGCTCGATGGCCGGGTCATTAGCCTCATCCTTGTTATAACCATTATCAGTAGTAGCTTGGCCTGTGGCTCACCCTGGAAAAAGGTCACAGAGATCCAGCCCACACAGATAATCCTGGAGCCTCATCCAGACTGGACCATTCATTCATTCCCTAAAAAGTTACTTTTCAACCTAATTTTTTGAGTAGGACCTTTGTTTATTGATCACTTTCTGCAGATGAAGCTCAAGCCTCAGCATTAGGGATACTGGGCAGCGCAGAGCAGACCCTGCCCTCGTGGGCTCACAGACCGCAAGGGAGAGGGACAGTAATCGTAGAGTATGGAACAGCCTTCACCCTGTTGGTACCTCTTACCCCGGTCTGGGTTTTGTCCACCTTTTCCCCCCAGGGGTGCTTAGATATCCTGGTTCACCCAGTGTTGGCGCTTGCCAGATGATGGGGGAAAAGGTCAATAGGGTGAAGGAAGGATTTTAGGGTGTTGATAAGAGTGAGCTGATGTCCCGTGTTACTGGGGACAAGAAACGGGCATCTACCGCGTGTGGCTATCACGTGACCCAGACACCATCCCTGGAGCTGGCCTTTCAGAAGAGGAAAGCCAGGCATGGTCGTGGAGTTGGGGCATTGCTTAATGAATTGTGTCACCCGGGGGAGGGGTCTCTGGTCGTGGCTTCCAGGGCCCTCTCCTTGGGCTTGAACCTGTTTTACTGATCCATCGGGGTGCTGGCAAAGGGCTGGTCACACCTGACAGGTGACAGGAGGCTGGAGGTGGAGGTAAGGAGAGTGTGGTCAGCAGGGAGTGCTTGAATTAGTGACTTTGGAAGCAAGTGGAATATTTTCACATGACAGCAAAGTTCATGGTGTGGCTAAGAGAAGGGTCAATGTCAAGAAAAGGAGGGGATTTAGAAGTGAGACGGTCCTTTTACAAAGGAGAAACTGAGGCTCGGAGAGACTGTAGGACTTGTCTGAGGACACACAGCTAGGAAGTGGCTCTCCTTGTATGTTTTTCTGTGCTTCGAGTTTCTTTCCTGAATTTTCCTTTGGAGATGAAAACATGGTGCCGCTGAATCTATGGCTGGGACTAGGAGGCCTGTGAAGGAGTCACAGCTAGAGGGGAGTGGATAGGTTCAATCTAGGGGGAATGATATAAGGCTGTGGTCCTCAACCCTCCCCGCCCCCCGGCTGTAGACCGGTACAGGTCCATGGCCTGTTAGGAACTGGGCCGCATGGCCACCTGAGCTCTGCCTCCCCCTCCCCGCCAACCCCATCCGTGGAAAAATTGTCTTCCATGAAACTTGGGAACCAGGCCACCCAGCAGGAGTGCCAAGGAGGAGCCAGCAAAGCTTAATCTGTATTTACAGCCACTTCCCATCACCCGCATCACTGCCTGAGCTCCGCCTACTCCCACCCCACCCTTCCATGGAAAAATTGTGTTCCATGAAACCGGTCCCTGCTGCCAAAAAGGTTGGAGACCGCTGGTTAAGGTATTGGCCAGACACCAAAGGCTGGGAGGTAGGAGCGGCCTGCCTTGGCAAGGAGGAGTATTTGATTGCTGACATTGTTTAGAGTTGCAGGCACATCATGATAATAAAAAGTCAGACTTTTGGTCAATTTTATCATGTTTAAATTCTCTATAGAAAATGCACCCCCTTATCGTCTGCACCCAGCCTACAGCTCACGTCCCTCCTGCCCTACCCCTCCCTACTTCCCCTCCCCCGCCCCACCTCCCTTCTTTATATGCTCCTGGGCCACATCTTGGCTTTAAATGACCAAGAAGCTGTTGAAGGTTTTGAAATAGAGGATGCTGCCATTTACCAATAGCCCAGGTGGGGCTTCAGCTTAGGAGAGGTGGGGATGGGAGACTAGGACAGCCTGGAGGAGACAGGGAGGACCTGGAAGGTGGGGGGCTTTAGAGACAGGAGCAGGATTGCAGGCCATTGCTTGTAAGGCTCAGGACCCACGTCTGCAGCTGCCCACCGCCGGGCCCAGGCTGATGCAATGCTGGTCAGCAGGGGCTCTGAGTCCTGGGGGGTCCACTGCTGCGGTTGGCAGGCAGAGGCAGAATCCTCGGGCTGTGGGGGCACCCCACATCTCAGCAGGACCTTCCAGAGTGTAAGGAAGGGTTACTTCCCAGCCCACAGATGTCAGCAGGACCTTGTGAGCCCTCAAACAGCAGCCCAAGAGTTCGGTTGGATTAGTCCCATTTTACAGATGAGGAAACTGAGGCTTCAGAGTGAAGCAGAGTGAGAGGCACTGGAACCTGCCTACAGTCCAGTAAAAGGACTAGTAAGGGGCTTTTAGCATCTGCACTTGATGCTAAAAAAAAGTGGCAGTTTAGCATCAAGAACTAGAGATTTGCATTCTCTCCAGGATGTGCCACTGACCGGCCAGGTGACCTTGGACAAGTCACAGCCCTTTTTGGGTTCTTATTTGCTTGCTTGCAAAGTGAGGGGTAGACCAGGTGATCTCTGCCATCCCTTGAGCTTAAGAGTGCTCTCTGAATCTGCCCATCTTCTATTCCAGTGGCCTCCAAAATGAGCTATGCAAGATGCCCATCGAGCTGCAGGAAAAAATATCTCAACAACTAAGAAAAGAATTCAGCCTTACTCAGATTTGCCAGGTGTAGACTCACTGACACCCTCCCAGTTGGGGTATCAGCCAGCCTCATGTCTCACGTGGTCCAGAAATGTCCAGAGAGAAGGGGAAGCTCTCTGAGAAACGGGTGATGAGGACTCCCTTACTCTTTGGTCTGTTTTTGACGGATTGTCCTGATTAATTGAGCTGGTTAGTTCAGGTTAATCCAGACTAATTAATCCAGATTGGATTTACAGGTTATATTTACCACTTTACCCCTTACAAAATGGACAAGTGATTTTAAAGGATTTCCACAGAAAAACTGTGGGTCGTTAGTGATCTATACGTGGGGAGAAGAAAACGGGAGGGTTAACAGTGGGGTTTCCAGCAAGATCACTTCATCAGCCACAAGGGGACAAAAACAATGACAAGCTAATCAAGTCTGACAAGACGTCAGCCCAAGACTTTTTTTTTTTCATTTGGGGGACACTATTGAAATATGGATTTACAGTCACCCTGGTTAATGCTGAATCTCACCCTGTGTACATGTTTTGTCTTGAGGCTTCTGATGATGGTTACTTGTATATAATATAAAATATCGGGGGGGGGGGTAAGGTGAGCTCATTGTTTTTTTCCTTTGGAAGGAGCAAATGATCAAAAACGTTTGGAGCCCACTGCTGTAACCTCTTGGTCTGTCCCATGTTGCTGCCACTTCTAACGCACCACCATGTTTGTGATCAAGTTTGGGATACGATTTCTCTCTGTTTCTACCCATTCCCAGGGAGAGACCCCATGGCTACCTCCGGGCCCACAGAGGCCAGCACAGGGACTTTCTCAGACTGGGGACCTGGAAAGTGTGGGTTGAGTCGATGTGCTCTGCTTTACCCCTCGCATCTTGGGGGCTGCTGGTGCTCTGCCGGCCTTGCTAGCAGAAAAGACCTGGGCTCTGTCTTCCCTCTTGACCCCCACAGAGCCCTGTCATTCCCAGCCTGAACCACCTATGGAGAAACACAGCTCCCCTTTCAAAGGTCTGAGTCCAGGGGCCCCGAGAGGGTGGATGGCCCCCGCCCTCACAATTAGAAGCCTTTCTTCTCCAGCCAGCTTCCACACACGAGTTTCCACTGTTACTTACAGCAGCGCAGATAAGGAACAAAATATTTGGTGCCGTATCCAGGCACAGGATGAAGGGAGACTTTGTTCTGTGTCTTAGAGGACTCTTTTGGGTTGGGAGGCTGGGGACCTGAATCCTGTCCCTGGTTCCACACTGTGTGGGAGCTCCGGGTGTGCTGACTCAGTTTCCCCTTCTGCACCCCATGATCTCTGAGGGTCTGGCCAGTGCTGCTATTCTGAGATGTGAGGTCTGGGGTCCTTTTGGGGACCTACTGAGTGGTTCTCAGCCCCCATCTGGAGGGTTCAAGTATGGTCTGGGCTCCAAATTGCGTAGGAGATGGGGACAGCTTGGAGCCTTATGGGCAATCAAAATGGGGAGGAGATGGGAAACTGAGTCACACAAGAAACTCCCCAACCTAGAGCAGAGCCATCCCAGGGCCATCCCTCAGGGGCCTCCGATTTCTGAAAGGCTGTCATGGGGCAGAAGCTATGGACATGGTTGGTGGGGCCAGAGACTGGACAGTGAGGAAAATCACAGATTTCTGTTCAGTAGAAGGAAGTCCAATGGGTGAGCTCTTCTCCCCCTGGAAGGGATAAGTTTCCTGAAACCCTCAAGCTATTCAGGTGGAATGATGTGGAAAGGAGGGCAGAATTCGTGATGTATCTGTTTCTTGCTTCCAGACATAATAAGATCATTTGAGAGAGAGAGTTAGTGAGTCTGGCTGAAAATTAGATTAGATAAGAATTAGAGCTTTAGATTCTGAATCAGCACTGGGGGGTGGGGGAGGAGAGGGGCACAAGGCTTTGTCTGTTTTTATCCAGAGGGTTTTGGTGCCTCCCAGCACAGACAAGCCCTCCTTCCCTGAATGTTTAGATCTTTAGGAATTGCTGCTTTGAGGATAACTAAAGGAATGTAGCATTTTGTATTCTACTTTAATCTGTAAGTCCTGTTCAAAGCCCGTATTCATTTTTGCTAAATGTTCGTTTCAATCTATCCATGTAGGTAAATAGGTTAGGACAGTGCCTGGCTCACTGTGAGTAGTCAGTAAAGGTTACCATTATTTACTTCTTTTAAATTTAGTTATCTAACAGATACTTGAGTTTACCAGTGCCAGGCAGGTTTCTAAGGGCTTCACAGATATTAACTTCTGTACTGTTATCATCCTCATTTTACAGATGAGAAAACCTGAGGCCCAGAGAGGTTGAGTAATCGGCCCAAGGCCTCCTGGCCAGCGTGTGGTGGGGCTGATGTCTGGGGCTGATGTCTGAGCCCGCAGCCGGGCTCCCGGTCTCAGTGCCCACGGCTCTGCTGCCTCTCGGTGTGATCGTAGTAAGGAAACCAGGCCCCACTGCAGGGCCCCCTCCCTCCCTCAGGGCCTCCCTACGGCCTTAGGAGGGAGTCAGGCCTAGAGAGGGACACTGACTTGCACAGCGTCACACAGGGAATGGGGGCAGAGCCGATGACAAGAGCCTGGCCACTGGCCTCGGAATATCTGTGCGCCCTCCCTCCGGGGAGCAGGGCTCCCAGCTGACGCCCAGTAGGAGTCAGCACGGGTTAGGAGGGCCCTGGTCCCTTGAGGGGCCCTTCCTTCGCCAGAAGGAGGGGAGTCGGTGGGTGGGAAGAACCTGGAGCCTCCAGACGCCTGGGAAGTGGCAAGGCCTCCTCAGCCCGCAGGGCCCCTCCGCTGGAGGCCCTGGCAGAGAAGCCCCTGAGCAGCCAGGAGTGAAAGGGCAAGCCATGAGGGCACGCCAGCCTGCCCCCACCCTGCCTCTGAAGTCATGTCAGGGACCAACTTTGAAGTCAAGGGTCAGAAAGGGCTAAAAGGAGAAGGTGAGGGAGTCTGAGTTTGTATCCAGGGCTCTCGATTCTGAAGCCCGTATCTTGACCACCGGCACTGGGCCGCTGCTATTGCCATGGCAAAGCTGTCCTGGGACCGAAGAAATAGCAAGTGGGTTTCTTTCCGGCTGCAGAGGATCATGAGGAGGAAGAGGAGGATTGAGACACCCTCAGCTCGAGTGCTGGCCTCGGATCACGCAGTTTCTATACTGAGAATAATATTTGAGAGAAGGAAAGCCAAGGAGCACAGCCCCACATGGCCCCCAGGTTAGGGAGTGGCCGCATGTTCATGGAGCATTTGGATTTTGGACAGCAGGTCCCTGCTGCTTACTGGTTGTGCAACTTCAGAAAAGTGGCCCCGCCACTCTGCACTGAGCGCCCCTGGCCACATCCATGAAACAGAGATAATTCTCCCCACCCCAAGGAGGCTGTGAGGAATAAGTTGAAAAACAATTGTCAATCATAGAACCAGGCTGTCGGACACTGGTTCTCAAAGAGTGGCCCCTGGACCAGCTGCTTCCGAGTCACCTGGGAACTTGTTAGAAATGCAGATTCTCAGGCCCTACCCAGCCCTGCTGAATCAGAAACTCCAGGGTGGGACCCAACGATCTAGGGGTGGTTTTTTTTTTTTTTTTTTCTGCCCTCCAGGTGACTCTGATGCACTCTCAGACCGGCTGGTTAGAGCATCAGGCAAACATGTAAATGCAATGCTGTCACCTGTCCTAGCAGCCAGTCTTGGTGCAGAAGTGCCTCTTCCCACGGGGCGCTGACAGCCTTCCTGTACTCTTTTCATCCTCATAAACGCTGGCTGCTGGCACTTGAAATCTGAGAATGGGAATCAGTCTGGCCTCCTGCCTTCCCTGGCTGTAGGCCCAGCCTGCACAAACGATTTGGGTGGAGCCCAGGGAGGCTAGAAACAGGGAGAAGGGGGCCTCACCATCCTCTCCTGCCAGCTGTTGCTGGCCCCACCTGGGGAATTGATTAAGGTTGAACAGTGGCATTTATCTCTGTGTTAATAAGCAGGTGAGAGAGAAGCAGAAAGAATTTCCCATCAGCCTCCTGTGTGTGGGCTGAGCTAGGATGTGGGGTGTTGGGCTGCCCAGCATCCACCGGAGCAGGCAGGCCCCCCATCATATCGGGGGACTCTTGTCACAGGCAGTCACACTTTTCTCCCTGAGTCCAAACAAGGAAGGCCTCAGAATCCTCCTCCTATGCTCCGCAGCCCCCCTAGCCAATGGGAGCTGGGTGTGAAATGAAACCCACTTGGTATTTCTTCCTTAGCTACCAGCCCAAAGTTGAGGAAAGACAGTACTTTCTCTTGGTACGTTCCCAGTTGAACATCCTAACTTCCTAATTGCAGGGGCTAAGTCTGCTTCAGCTGTGACCTGGTCACAGCCCCGCTGTTTCAAGTGCCAACTCCCCAGCCCTCACCTGGCCCCCTGCCCAGACCCAGCTTCCCCACCCCCATCTTGGCGCACCACGCACAGCCAGTGCCTTCCCTGCAGTCTACACTGGGCTTATCTACTCAGCCTTTAACCATATCCTACTGGGGGCTCTCTTGACTCCCCCAACTTCTGTCTCTCTGCTGCAACTTGCAGCTCTGGGTTAGCCCTGTTCACCCTGAATTGAGCTTGCTGGTTACATGTTGGCCTCCCCATCAACTGACCCTGTCTGGGTCATCCTTGCCTCTCCCCCACAGCGCTCAGTATGGCACCAGGCTCAAAGAGGGCATTGCGGATGTCAGCTGGATGACTCTGGGCCCCAGGTCCCTGCAACAGGTGGGGTGAGGGCTGATTTGTGAGTCTCTGCCAGGGACCTGCTAACAATAGAATGCAGGACCCCTGGCCCAGCACGGTGGCTCACACCTATAATCCCAGCACTTTGGGAGGCCAAGGTGGGAGGATTGCTTGAGGCCAGGAGTTTGAGACCAGCCTGGGTGATATATCGAGACCCATCTCTACAAAACATAAGAAAAAATTAGCTGGGCATGGTGGTGTGTGCTGATGGTCCCAGCTAGTCAGGAGGCCGAGGCAGGAGGATCGCTGGAGCCCAGGAATTTGAGGTCGCAGTGAGCTATGATCGCACCACTGCACTCTAGCCTGGGTGACAGAGTGAGATCCCATCTCAAAAAAGAAGATAAAAAGAATGCAGGCCCCCTGGCCGGATGGATGCCCATCCCAGGACCGGAGTTGCAGGGCTTCAGCCCCGCCTTGGCTCACCGTGGGACCCCCTACACAAGGCACTCTCCTTCTCTGGGCCTCAATGTCCTTTGTTCAAAGACGGATCTGGAAGCTCTGTGCCAGGGAATGGACAGGGAGCAGGAATTGGAGCCTCCAGATTTGCAGCCTCCTGGAGGCCCCTTGGAAAATCTCCAGTGAACCTTGTCGCTTGAAACTCCCAGATAAGGAGATTGTGGGGCAATAAACCTGCACAGAGATTTAGTCGGGACTTGATTTGGGGGAATAAACAGGAAGGAGCTCTGTTCTGTGTCTCTAGAAGGTCCAGGCTGAAGGGGACCAGCCTTCTGAGGACTGGGGCAGCTGACAGGTGGACCGCCCCGCCACCCTCACGGTGTGTGTCTGGCGCCCGCCCGCGAGCTCCAGAGCCCTCAGCGGGTCATCCTAACACATGGGCAGGGCAGGGGCGTTACCATTTTATGGATGGAAAAACAGAAAACCAGAGAGGGGGTGAGATTTGCCCGAGGTCATGGCATAACTTGGTGTCAGAACTGGGTACCCGCGGGTCTGTTGGGGGACAGAGCAGAAGGGGAGGGCCATTTGGGGTTGACAGTCTATGGCTGGGTGGGAGGAGGAAGGGAAGGGAGCGGCTGTCCGCTGCGCCCCTGCTCTATGCCAGGCACGTGCAACGTCCTTTCCATACATTCTCGTTTAATCCTTGTCTAGATCCTATGAGGAAGATAGCAGGATCCTGCCTTACAGACGGACATGCTAAGGTGAGAGACAAATACGGGTCCAGGACTTGAACCTGGTGCCTCCTCTCTCCCTGCCCTGGGCTGCCACCCCAAGTGTCAGCTGGGGAGTGGGGAGGCTGGCCCGGGAGGGTCCAAGTGCCAGCCAACGACTTCTCTGGGCTGGCTTGGATCTAGGCAGAGGGACGGGGCATGAGTGAAATGGGGTGTCTGGGAGAACATGATGCTTTGAGGGGAGCAGACAGACCAGTCTGGCTCAGAGGGCAGGTCTGTAGAGATGAAGAGAAGAGGCTCAGGGGGTCGGGGGACCGTGGGAGCCTCAAAACCCAAGTCTGCAGAGCGCTTTAGCCGGAGGAGAGGGGACCCAGGGCAGCTGTGAAGGGAAATGACAGGGTCCGGGTTGGGGGCAGGATAGGAGGCCTGGGGGTGGGTCACCAAGAGAGAAGGCTGCCTGGGCCTGGGCAGGGGTGGGGCAGGGGTGAGGGAAGGGTAGCGAGCAGGAGGGGCTGTGCGGGCAGGGCAGGAGGAAGCGGAGCATCAGAGGAGATGCCCAGTGACCTGGGTCCGCGCAGCGTCAGATGTGGGAGGAGGCCTCCCTCGGGCCTAATCTCATCAGGAAGAAAGAGGCCTTTTCTTGGCTTGAGTCTGACTCGGGTCTGTATTTCCTATGGGGAGACATCTGTCCTGGGTCAGAAGGACAGGAGACTTGTAGGAGGCCGAGGCCTGGGGTCAGGACTGCTTTCATTGGCTGGTGCAGGCTGCCTCTGCCTCGCTGAGGGTTCGAAGCCCACAGAGCGTCCCTGGACAGCTGGGCTCCTGCCTCCTCCTGGGCTGTGCTGACGGGGCTGCCCCTGCCCCTGCCCCCCCACCCCTCCCAGACCCTCAGCACCAGGGTGGGGCAGGGCCGGCCGGCCTCCCCCCTGGAGTGCCCAGCCCGGAGAGATGCACAAATACACCGTCTTCGGATTCTTCTGGACCAGCAGGGATTGTGAGTTAGCTTTTCACACGTGTGTCTGTTCCTCCGACCACGTGGTGAGGGCCAGGGCTTCGAACTCAGGGCTTGGAACAGACAGAGCCACTCAGCGCCTGGCGGGCTGCTTTGTACTTTCTGGCTTGGCATTTTTACTCAGATCCCCAAGATGTTGAGCCCTCAGCACCTACCTGTCATGTACTAAACTACATCTTAGAGTCCTGTAAACAATGTGACCACAACGGTCTTACTGGCAAATGGGTGTTGAGCACTAAGTACACACCAGGTATCACTCCACGTGCTGTGTGCAGTACCTTGTTTAATCGTCAGAGTGGCCTTGTGAGAGAGTGGGGGTCTGGGACTGAACAGCTTGCTTTCAGATTCCAGCTCAGCCCCTATCTAGCTGTGTGGTCTTAGGCAAGTTACATAACCTCTCTGTGCCTGTTCTTCATCTGTAAAAACAGGGTGATAATAGTAGTTATGAGATTGCTATGAGGGTGACTTAGTACATGGAACCTAACACATAGTAAGCAATGTAAGTGTTAGCTATTATTCATAGTTTGATATGATTCCTGATTTTACTAGTAAAGAAATAGATGCATTAAGTAACTTTCCCAAAGTCACACAGATAGGAAAACAAATAACAGACCAGTGCTGTCCAACCAAACTTTCTTTAGTGATGGACCTGTTCTATAATTGCACTGTTCATTGGGTACTCCTGTAATCCTAGCACTCTGGGAGGCCAAGGCAGGAGGATTGCTTGAGCTCAGAAGTTTGAGACCAGCCTGAGCAAGAGCAAGACCCCATCTCTGCTAAAAATAGAAAAACTAGCCAGGTGTGGCGGCATGCACCTGTAGTCCCAGCTACTCAGGAGACTGAGGCAGGAGGATCACTTGAGCCCAGGAGTTGGAGGTTGCAGTGAGCTACAGTGATGCCACTGCACTCTACCCAGAGTGACAGAGCGAGACTCTGTCTCAAAAAAAAAAAAAAAAATTTTTTTTAGAAACCAGATAATTTGACATTTTGAATTTCCTGTGTTCTGAAGGTTACTGATTGCATCCCTGTGGTTGTTGAACATGTTTCTCCATACCCTGTGTGCACAGTTACATGCAAAGACTTGGCCAATGTTGGGGTCAGCCTTTTGGCAAGGCCACTTCATAACTAGTACTTCCTATTGCTCCATATTCGGCAGTGCATAATGTCTGGTCCTCCATTTAGCGATGCTAAGATTGGTCAGTGGGTTCAGGGGTTGCCAGCCCAACCCCTCCATTACACCAGTGAGTCTCACACTTGGCTGTGCATCAGTCGCCTGTGGGGCTGGTGTGAGCAGAGAGCTCTGAGCCCCACCCCCAGAGTGTCCCATTCAGTAGGTCTGGGTGAGGCCTGAGACTTTGCAACTCTAACAAGTTCCCTAGTGATGAACCACTGCAGCACATCCATTATACGTTTCTGTTGTCCTTGCCCGCAATGTGCACTGGAATCACCTGGCAGGCTTGAGCAGTGCTCTTATCTGGGCCCTGCCTCCAATAATCTGATGTAAGTGAGTTTAATGTGCAAAATTGCAAGCCACTGCCCTGCGCTTTAGCAGTCCCTCAAGGTCAGGCCATCTCATCTCTTCCTGCCCTGGGCCGTTTCCCTGAGAGGTGGAGCATATGGAGAGCTGCGATGAATTATTCATCTCAGACAACCCCTCCCCCAGTCCTGCTCCTGATGTAGGATGCAGAATAAGCTCTAAGCCAATACTAGATGCAGATTGGAGCTTGAATGAAATCACTACTCTTTACAAACCTTCTTGGAGTTTTCTGCTTTGAATTGTTTTATTCTCTGGTTTGGGATGCTGGGCTCTTTAAGAAATTGGTTCTAGAGCCTTCGCTTTTACAGGCAAATTGTCAAAGTCAGGGCTAGTAGGGACTTACAACAGAACAGTAACATGCAGACCCCTCGACCTCAGTGATGGTGGTGGTGGAGTGACCACCACCAATTTGTCCCTGGTTTGCCGGGGACTTCCCGCGTTTAACACTGCGAGTCCTGCATCCCTGGAGCCCCTCCACAGTCCTGGGCAAAGCAGGGCAGCGGGGTACCCTGCTTCTGTGGAGAGCAGCAAGGCCTCTTCTTGCCTGGAAGGAGGGAAGAAAACTAACCTGGGGGTGGGGGTGAGACCCGGGGTCCCAGCTCCCTGGCTCCCACGGTGCCGCTTCAGACCCCGTTGCCGGCCTGTGGAAGGTAAAAATAAAGACACCTTGTGCCAAGGGGTGGTGGTTTAAACCAAGGCCTGGCCTCTGGGAAACAGAGTCTAGTTGTGGATAAAACCCTCACTGAGAAGTGGCTACGACCGTGGTTTCTTCTTTCTGCCTGCTGAGGAAGGGACGCTACCCGACCCACCCGACCCAGCTGGGTCACAGGCCCCATCTAGAGTCGGGACGAATTAGAGAGGAGCTTTCCCGACAAGTTTGGGTTCAAGGCCAGGATCAGAATAAACTCTATGGTGGGTAATAGTTGGTCGAGGATTGCAGTCAAGGTGTGGGACACTCCCGTAATTAGGTGTGTATCGTGTTAGTCCTTGGTGGTTGAAGATCACCTTCAAATAGAGTGTTCTCTACTCTAACAGTAATCTTTTCTCATCTGAACCGACTGGGTAACTTGCAGTCCTTCTAATCTCCCTCCACTGGCTGTGGCTGTAACACAGTGTGGGGGTTCAGACCCTCTCACCAGGCACTTACAGGGGCAGCTCATTGTGCCCACAAAGCCAAATTTTAAGAGAGAAAAAAATAAAATTTCAAATATTAGATGTGGAACCAAAAGGACAACAGTAGCTGTCAGCGCCAAATTCCCACCCATCCCCGGTTCAAAGACCAAATCAGGTAATTTCACTCTTTCTCCGAGGCCACGAACAGTGCAATTAATGAATAATCTATATGGTGCTTTGTATCATACCCAATTTGGGTTCAGTTTCAGTCACCCTGCAGCTAACCCTTGTCCTGCAATGATTTTAGGGCTGGACAAGGAAGAGGGACCTTTGGGAGCAGACAGGAAAATCTCTGCCTCTCTCTCTCTCTCTCTCTCTCTCACACACACACACAGACACACAACACCAACACGCATGTATATCAGAGAGGAGCATGTGGCATAGCAGAAAGGGTGGTCTTTGGGTCAACACTCAGCCTCTCGGCCGGGCGAGGTGGCTCACGCCTGTAATCCTAGCACTCTGGGAGGCCGAGGCAGGAGGATCGTTTGAGCTCAGGAGTTCGAGACCAGCCTGAGCAAGAGCGAGACCCCGTCTCTACTAAAAATAGAAATAAATTGTCTGGACAACTGAAAATATATATAGAAAAAATTAGCTGGGTATGGTGATGCCTGCCTGTAGTCCCAGCTACTCGGGAGGCTGAGGCAGGAGGATTGCTTGAGCCCAGGAGTTTGAGGTTGCTATGAGCTAGGCCTATGCCACGGCACTCTAGCCCGGGGAACAGAGTGAGACTCTGTCTCAAAAAAAAAAAAGACTCAGCCTCTCCTTCCCACCTGTACTGCTCGTACTATTAATAATAGGATTTTGGTCAAGTCGCTTCCCCTGCACCTGAGTTTTCCCATCATCAAATGGGGACAGTAATCCCCACCTACCCCGCAGGAGAATTGTAAGGCACAGGCAGCGAGCCACTGTCAGGCATTAAGGAATAAATTCAGTGTGGTGCTGAACCCAGAGATGACTTCATCCTTTTCGGGGGTGGGGAAATCACAATCCCCGGAGCCTAATCCCACGGCATCAGGCCCGCTAAGCATGCATGGGATCGCAGCAGCAGAACCGATGCCACCCCCTGCTTTGTTCCCCAGCAGGCTGGCCCAGAGTGCCACACCGAGAAGGCCTGCTGTGGTCTTCATGTGGGCCCAGCCAGATGGGATGGGGCAGGATGGGACTGGTGGCCTGGGATAGACCTGGCTCAGATTAGGGACATTCTGTCCCCGCCCCTGGGTGAGGGATGTGCAGGCAAGTGCTTGCCTGTAGGGAAAATGAAACTCCTGTTCTCTGAATTGCTGAGTCATTAAAGTCATGCATGCCCCAATACACACATGCGCTCATGCGCATGTATACACGCAGCATCAGGTAAACACCCACGAGGGGACACGGCCCTCATGAATATCCTGATGACGCAGTGCTCACACACAGATGTGCACACACAGTGCACACGCGGGCCAACACACGTACACCAGCTTCGCCCGTGCATCTGTGCACACACTCCCATACTGCGCCCACAGGGAGTGACGGCCAGCCCATCCCCCACTGCTGTAATTTTCCTCCCCTGGCAGCAGGTCTGGAAGAACCTTGGCAGGGGAGATAAGGGCTGCGGTGGGGCAGAAAGCATGGATGTTTGCGCTGCTCCAAGGCCAAATGGCTTCATCCGTGGACCCCCTTTCCAGAGGGGTCCACTTAGCTTCCTGGGGCTCATTTTCCTTCCCTGTAAAGTGGGGGTGATAATAGTCATGATGCTTCCCGCAGGGGCTGAGGTGAGCCCCGGGGCTGTGATGGCTGTTGTCATCTGGTGATGATCTCTAGGAACCCGCAGCTGGAGGCTCAGCCCTCGGCCTCCCGTTTACTAGCTGTGGGACCCAGTTCCTTGCCTTTTCTCCCCGCATCTGCAGTGGGGAGCAAGGTAGCACCCACGTGCTGTGTTCCTACACGGAGAGCACTGGCAGGGTGCCTGGCACACCGCGAGCACTCAAACACCGTGAGTTCCTATTGCAGTGGAGGTGACCGTGCACTCCAGGAGGGTTGTCGCTGGGCTTCCCATGGCCCCCGGACTCCTCCTGGGTGGGGCGCTGGCCCTCAGGTGTCAGGTGCACAGACGGGCTGTGGAGGGAGAGTGCTGGGAGGGCCCAGAGGGGCCGGGACTCTGGATGATGTGAGGTCATGTTGACTTCCGTGCCCATGCCTGGCCCCTCGCCCCACAGCCCGCCGCGTGCACTCAGGCCCCTCACCTGGCTGATCCGACCTCCTTGGTCTTTCACTGGCATTCCCCGCACCCGCCCACGTCACTGCCCGACTTCTGCCCAGGTGACCGTTCCTCCGCTCAGCAGGCAGAGGAATCCATCTAAAAGTTTCCTCTGATCCTCTCACTCCCCTGCTTGACCCCTCGGCCGCTCCCAGTTGCCCTCAGAGTCCAAGTTCCTGAGGGGATCTGGGTCCTGCCTCCCTCTCTCTGGCCACACCCAGCACAGGCAGCCGCTTGCTGTCTGCAAGGGCCGGACCTGCCTGGAGCAGTGTGTTAGGCAGGATGGGTAGGCTGTGCTCTGTGACAAACAGCCCCATATCTCAGCAGCTCCCTCCTCTGTCACACTGTGTGTTAGTTGAGGGAGGTGCTCTGCTCCACACAGTCCCTCAGGGACCACTGTCCGCACCATCTGGAATGTGTGCCCTCCTCGTCCTTTCAGCCAAGGACGAGAGTTCTGGAGGGTCACAGGCAGGTCTGACATGCTTTGGCCTAGCAGTGACACACATCGCTTCTTCCCATGGTCCACTGGCTGGAACTAATGCTCTGGCTGCCTACCTGCAAGGGGGCTGGGCCTGAGGGAAGCCATGGAGTGTCTGACGAGCGTCCCCACCTGTCTCAGACAGGTGCACGCTCCGTACCTGCTCAGGTTGAGGTGGGGGGGCCTGGAGCAGAGCCTGCTGACTTGCTCCCTACTTTCCCATCCCCATCGCGGGCCCAAGGCAGCTGCCACCTACTTGCCAAGACCCTAGGGAGGTCATTGTCCATGCTGCTCCTTTCCGAGAGGACCCCCCCGTACCCACTTCTCTCAGGACCCAATATGGAGAAAAGCTGTACTGCTCCTTAGCAACTGGTGGCTTTTATCTTACAAATACTGACTAAATCCCTTTCTGATCTATTTCCCTTGTTGCACTGGCCACTAGGAAGCTTGAAAACAAATCTGAGGTCCACCTCCTCTGTGTGGAGGACCTGGCAGCCCATGCTCAGTAGCCTAACTCCCCCTACCCCCACCTCAGATCGGGTAATCTCTTTTTACCTGCATTTTTCCTCTGTCCCTATTTCTTTAGCCATGGCTTTTGCATTATTTCCTTCTACCTTGTGTCCTCTCAATTTCTGTAAGTCTTCTTAAATCTTTTGTGGGATCAGATGGCATTAATTAGTCAGTCTATCCCTGCATTCTGTGCCATTTCCTGTAGCTCTGGCAAACGCAGCCAGGATTTTGGGCAAAGCTCCCAAAAGGAGAGTTGAAATTTCTGAGCTTCACAGGAAAAATGTGCCCCTGCAAGGCTGATGCACTACCTGGTATTGTGCACAGGGCTTGGCTTAGGGGTCAGGCCCCTGATCCTGTGACCTGCCTGAGATCACACAGCCCGATCTTGTGCCTAGGAACTGAGCACAGAGAAGAGCCTCACTGGCCAGCCGCCCAGGCGGGGCAGGCACCTTCTTTGTCTTTACCGGTGTGGGGCCCAGCCAAATATGCCTTCCCATGGGTAGTTCTGGGGGCCTGGGGTGGACAGACATGTGCTGGGCCCTCCCAGAGCAGAGCCCCAGGCCTCTCCAAGGAACCTGCTAGCTGGTGGAGAAGATGAGAACTGACGCCAGACCCCAGATCAGGGTAGCCGGTGTCAGGGGCTGAGGGCAGGGAGGAAAGCAAGATCTCTGCTACCAGGGTATCAAGGAGGACTCTCTGGAGGAGGTGGCTTGGGGGCTGGGGAAGGGGAGGATTTGGATTTGTGGAGCCAGGAACAGGAGGCAGGGGGATGGGAAGGGCAAGCCAAGCAGCGGGAAAGGCAAGGGCGCAGAGCCAGAGGACTGGAGACGCAAGAGCAGGCACGGGGGAGACCAGAAGATACCATGTAGGTGAGCAGGAAGATGTGGATCCTGGAATACGGAGAAAGGCCAAGCCAGAAGCCTTGAATGCCAGGCTGAAGACTGGCCTTGATCCTGTAGGGCAGCGATGACCGGGAGCGTCACAGGGTGATGGGAGGTGGGGCAGGGGTGTGAGGAACACCGCCAGGTGTGCCCTGTGCTGCCATGTGTTTGGCCACCAGTGAGGACTCGACCTTCTCGTAGGCCATTCATGATCTGGCCCCACTCACTCCTCCGGCTTGCATTCTCCTCATTCACGTCAGCCAGTTTACATGTGTGTGTGTGTGTGAGAGATATATATATTTTCCTTTTTAATATCCCCTTGCTAATCTTACCAAACCACACGTGGCTCCCAAACAATCTGTGTTCTCTTCTGTCCCAGGGCCTTTGCTCAGGCTGTTCCATCTGCCCAGGACACCTTCCTTCAGCCCTCCTTTGTCCTGCCTCCATGGCCAACTCCTGCTCATCCTTCAAATCACAGCTTAAGTGTCACTTCCTCCTGGAAGCCCTCCCAGACTCCCCCAGTAACCTCGCCCATAGGACTCTCCGCTCCTGTAAGGGCTGGGCGTGGCTTTACAGTTCCCCAGCTCCCCGGGGCCTGGCACAGGGCCCAGACACACAGTGACTCTCGGTAAATATTGGGTGAACAAACAGGAGGCTGGACAAGCAGCAAAGGAAGCCCAAGGGGCCTGGATGATAACAGTGATAGTGGCAGTGATTGCGCCTGTCCATCAAGTATCTGCCGAGTGCCCAAGGGTCTAAATATATTTAATTTAATCCTCATGACAAGTCCATGAGACAGATACTTTTGTAATCTCATTTTACAGTCAAGAAAATTGAGACTCTAGAGCTTCAGTCACTTGCCATCCGGCTGGTAAGAGACAATGCCGGCACCAGAGCCCAGGCAGGCCGGCTCCAGAGAGCACACTGCTACCCACTTAGTCGGGCTCAGGGAGCCGGGCCGTGGGGCTGTCTGGTGAGATGGCGGGGTCGGGGGGCAGTGGGGGCGTAGGGAATGTGCTGAGTTCTCTCTATGGTTTTTCTGCCTTTTTGTGTTCACACTCGAAGGGATGAAAAGCCTTAAAACATCGGCAAACAGGTCAGTGCTATTTACGCGCCATCCCACCTGATCTCACTGGGTCTTTAGAAATGACCACGATTACAGCTGTGCACTCGGTCGCCCTTCATGGCACGCCACTGTCGTGTGGAGCTGACGGCTGTCCTGCTCGAGCCCTCTTCTGTGCTCTCAAGGTGGGATCTCCGTGAGTCTCAAGATCAGGGCAGTGAGCCTCTCACCTTGTGTCCTGCTTGTCGCCCGCAGATGTCATGGCACCCCCAGTACCGGAGCTCCAAGTTCCGCCACGTCTTTGGCAAACCAGCCAGCAAGGAGAACTGCTACGACTCGGTGCCCATCACCCGCAGCGTTCACGACAATCACTTCTGTGCCGTGAACCCCCACTTCATTGCAGTCGTGACTGAGTGCGCTGGCGGGGGTGCCTTCCTCGTCATCCCCCTGCACCAGGTAAGGACACCTGGTCACCCCCAGGCCCAAACAGCTCTCTGGAGACAGCACAGGACAGACAGAAAATAAAAAGACCCTGAGTTTCTAGTGCCCTGTGTGATCAAGTCCAGCCCTGCCGATTACTAGCTGTGTGACCTTGGGTAAGTCATTTCACTTCTTTGCGCTTTGGTTTCGTACCTGGGAAAAATATACCTAACCTGGGATTTTAGCCTCTAGAGGTTGGCCTAGCTACTCCTAGCACCTCCACTCCTCTCTGCAAAATAATTCTGCAAATTAATTCACTCCTGAGTAAAATATAATTTCTAATGCTTTGCTGGGCTCATAGGAAATTTGGGAAATTTCCAAAGCCACCTCCCCCACCAAAAAAAAAAAAGGGAAGGGGACATTGAGCCAAAACTAGCCAGGAGAGGTAAGCAGTAAGCAAGCAGGAGAACAAGACTGTCCTGGGCAAACATTAGAGTATAGGTTGGACCACATACCATTGTCTATATGGTTTTTGGCCCTCAAAAAGCGACAGTTTCATATAGATCAACCTAACAGCAGATCTTTTCAGGATATCAACCCTGAATTTCTGCCTTAAGGCAGAACACCTGAAGGGGTGGACCCTGGGTTGGCAGTGCCCCTGGTTCAAAGCAGAAGCAGATTTGAAGCCTCTCCAGTGGAAAGCATGTGCAGTGTGGACGGGATGCCCACAGATTAGGGTCAGGGAAGTGTGAATTCACGAAGATCGCCAAGCGTGTACACCGCCATGAGTAAGAGTCAGTTGTAACAATAAATAGCAAACTTAGACCCCCAAAGGACTTTCGAAGTTAAAATCATAAATATAGATTAGAATCTCATAGATCAGGCTTTCTGATCACAATGCAATTGAGTTAGAAATTAATAACAAAAGACAAATGTTAAATTCCCATCCATTTGGAAATTTTAAAACATATTTCCAAATAACCGATCGGCCAAAGATGAAATCAAAATAGAAATTTAAAAATATTAATACTTGAAAGTAAATGATAATGAAACATATCCAAAATTTATGGGAAAGTAGTACTTCAAGGGAAATGTACAGCACTATGCTTGTATTAGAAAAGAAGAAAGGCTGAAAATTAGTGGCTAAATATTTAACCTAAAGAGTTACAAAAAGAACAGAGTAAATCCAAATAAAGTTTGAGGAAGGAGATAATAAAAAGCAGAAATCAATGAAAGAGGATATAAAGATACACTAGAAAAGATCAAAAAAGCCAAAAGTTGGTTCTTAGAAAAGACTGATAGATAAGGCCCTGGAGAGACTGGTCAAGAATAAAAGAGAGAAGGAACAAATGACATCAGGAACAAGAAAGACAATATAGCCGCAGAGCTTTAAAATCTCGTAAGTCACTATGATGAGCAATTGTATGCTGATAAATTTGAAAATGTTGACAATATGGGGAAATTCCTTTAAAAATATAACTTGTCAATACTGATTCAAGTAGAAATACAAACCATGAATAGTCCTATAACTACGTTAAAAATTGAGCAGTAGAAATTTCCTTAAAGAAAATAGCAGAAGGAAAAGGCAAGCTATAGAGTGGGAAAGGATATAATAGACTTGACAAAAGATTCATTTCTTAAATGTATAAAATGGACCAAAAAATCCAAAAAACTAAACTGGCTCTTCATAGTGAAGAAAATCCAAATGGCTAAGAAACATTTGAAAAAGTACTCAACCTCATTAGTAAACCAGTGAAATACCACTACACAACAGATCATCAAAAAATGGGAATGTCTGACGATAGTAAGTGATGTCAAGGATCTGGAGTCATGTAAACTATCAGACCCTTCTGACGGGGGTGGAAATTGACACACCTGTTTTGGAAAAAGGAGGAAAATACACATACCTATGACCCAGCAATTCCACTCCTAGGTATATGCCATGTAGACATGTGTGCTTATGTGCACTTAAACATGAGAATACTTATAGGAGCATTGTTCATATTATTGCAAAACTGGAAAAAACCCTATGTCCAAGACTGTCATAAATAAATTATGGTATATTTTTACTATTGAATATATACAACCATGAAAAGAAACAAAGTGTATACACACACACACACACACACACACACACACACGACAATATTGTTGAATCATAAAGATAATGTTGAGTGAAATAAGCTGAAGAAATTATAAACTGTATCATTCATTTTACCTAAAATAAAAAAATGGGCTACAGTAAACTCTACTTTAATGATTGCATAATTAAGTGGTAAAATTTTAAAGAAAGGCAAAGAAGAGACTACCAGGAAACCCAGGATAATAGTACCCCTGGGGGAGGGCGAGGGTTATGGTTAGAAAGTATCTCATGGGGCACCTCCCGTGTGCTGGTAATGGTTCGTGTCTTGGCCTGGTAGAGCAGCAATCATGGGTAATTTATTTTCCAACAATGAATTAAGCTGATAATTTACATACTTTGCACTTTATTGCATGTTTGTTATATTTTACATATACATACACATAAGAAAGACTCCAGGCCTAGATGGTTTTACAGGTGAGTCCTACAAAACTTTTAAGGAACAGATGCTTCTAATCTTTTACAGACTCTTCCAAGAATAGGAAAAAACAGACTATTCCCTTCCTTGTTCTGTGAGACCAGTGCAACCTCGATACCAAAACTAGTCAAGGACAGAATAAGAAAGAAAAAATATAGAACAGTCTCACTCATGAAGATGAATGCAAAATTACTAGCAAAGAGAGTCTAAAATAGTGAATAAGAAAAGATGCATTCTGACCTAGTTGGCTTTATTCCAAGAACTAAAGGTGGTTGAATATTAGTAAATCCATAAAGGTAAATCATCATACAAATGAATGAAAGAAGAAAACCACATGTTCATGTCCATAGATGCAGAAAGAGCATTTGATAAAGCTCACTACCCATCCATGAAAAAATCTCAGCAAACTAGGGATAGAAGGGAACTTCACAAATTTACAGCAAACAGCATTTCAAAACTTTTTGTTTTGAAACAATTTCAACCCTAAATTTGCAAATATAGGTAAATGAACTCCTAATTAGTTAGTAATATTTTGCCAGATTTGCATTTTATCTCTGTGTGTATGTGTCTAGAAACAGAAGTTATAGAGATGACCCTTCACCCCTAAATACTGTGCTTCAGTCTGTGTCTTCTAAGAACAAGGACATTCTCTGATATAACCACATTATGGAAATTTAACATTAATATCATGCTAATTATAATGTACAACCCAAATTCAAATTATGCCAATTGTTCCACTTATGTCCTTTATATTAGAAATTTTTTTTTCTGATCTAGAATCCATTTCAGGACCACACATTGCATTTAGTTGTCATATCTCTTAGTCTTTTTTATTTTGAGTTATTAACATTTTTAAGGAGTAAAAGCCAGTTGTTTTGTAGAATCTTTCTAAATTTGGATTTATCGAATTATTTCCTCATGATCAGACTCATTTATGTATTTTTGGCAAGAATATTACATGAGTGGCAGTATATACTTCTTAGGTCATTATATCATAGGACATGCAATGTCAGTTTGTCCCATGACTATTAACTGTGATCTTTTTGTTAAATAGTGCAAACATCATTCATAAAGGAGAAATATTGGAAGCATCCCTTTAAAATCAGGAATAAGATTGAAAGGCCATGGCCTGCACAGTAAGACTAGAAAAATAAGTTAAAGGGGTTAGGATGGAAAAGGAAGAAATAAAACTGCTATTATTTACATATATGATTGTCTACATAGAAATCCAAAAGAACATGTAGTCAAATTATTAGAAAAATAAGAGTGTTTGGAAGGTAGCTGGATGCAAAAATCAGAATCCAAAAATGAATTGCATTTTACATACCAGGAACCTTTAGAAAATATACTTAAACACTTGCAAAGAATAAAAGCAGATTGGATACCTAGAAATAAAGAAGCAACACTTAGAAGGAGAAAATTATAGAGCATTATTGAAAGACTAATATTAAAGATGACCTAAGTAATAGAAATATGTACTATATACACAGATAGACACTTTTTTTCCCTCCCCCAAATTTCCACAGCATTCTCTGTTTTTTAAATTCTCAGGTCCCTAGTCTCCTGAGAAGCATTCTCCTTTCTTAGGACATATTCCACAACATATTTTTTTCCTTGGGATACAACATTCTGACTACTTTGAATTAGAGTCATTTGTGTTCTTCTGCTAGTACCTCCTAATGTACTTGGAATGGGGGGAGAGAGAATCAGTACTTTGTTTACCCATATATTACATTGTGGATGTATAATTGGTGCTCATAAATTTTCATCGACAGCAAATTACCTAATGGTTGTTCATCCAAATAAATAGCAATGGCAATAGTAATGGCAAAGGGAATGGCCCGAGCAAAGGCATGGAGGCGGGACTGTTCTGGAACGTTCAGGGAGCACTGCAGAGAGCAAATCAACAATCTGTGAAGGAGAGGAAGGGAAGTACCCTGGGGAGGTGTACTGGGGCCAGGTAAGAAGGGCCTTGAATGCTGGCATGAGACATGTGAACTGTTCTAGAGAGGGACAAGTGCAAAATGGGATTTATAGAAAGAGTTGAAGTTCATATTATAATTATTATATTATTATTAATAACTGGAAGGACCCCTAGAGATGGCTCGCTTGGCTACTTGTTTCTTCCAAGCTCTGGGTGTTTATAAGAGATTCTGTCCACCAAACCAACTGCATTCTTCATTAATTCAACAATTAATAATTGGTTTTTTTTTTTAATAGCAACAATCTATATGGGAAAAATAAATGAAAAAAAAAAATAAATAAATAATAATTGGTTTTTCTGACATTTATTACTTAAATGGTCAGAGCTGTCACAGTTTCTAACTCACAGGAAGAACTCAGTGTAAATAGCTACTAATGACTGATATAAAGAAAATAAATTGGTTTGATGTGATGGAGTGTGACCTGGGTGGGGAGAGGGGACCTAGTTTAGACAGGTTGATCTAGGAAGGCTTTTCTGGGGAGGTGACCTTTGAACAGAAAGCCACTTGAAACTCTACAGGGAGCGTGTTCCAGCAGCACAGATAGTGAGTGCAAAGGCCCTGAGGCAGGAATGGTTTGGGCATGTTTGGGCATGGTCACGTGGGCAAGAGTGTGGGAGGTAAGGTCAGCTTGAGGAGTAGGGATAGGACTGTGAAGGGCTAAGCCAAGGCAAGAGTCTGGGCTCTGTTCTGAGTCCAGTGGGAAGGCACTGGAGTCTTGCACTGTTTGATCCTTTTTGTAATACCATAAATAGCTCAAAGATACATGTTAGTTGCTACCATCACAGACTCCTAGGAACCCAGGCACAACAGGAGCTGGGAGGCACTAATCAGAGCTTCTCTCACTTTAACGTCACTTCCGTGTTACAACGCAGATTCTGATTCAGTAGGTCTGAAGTGTGGCTAGAGAATCTGCATTTCCAACAAGCTCCCAGAGCTGTCAGATAAAATACAGGATGCCCAGTTAAATTTGAATTTCAGATAAACAACAAATACTTTGTTTGCTTTTTTTTCTTTTTAATCAAACTGTTTGAGATAATGGTAGATTCACAAACAGTTGTCAGAAATAACACAGCAAGAGTCTGTGTACCCATTTACCCGTTACCCAGTTTCCCCTGACAGCGACAGCTTACAGGACTATAGTGCAATATCACAACCAGGATATTGACATCAATACAGGCACTTCCCTCCACCCCCACTCCCTCCTTAACCCCAAACAACCACTAATCTCCTGTCTGTTTCTATACTTTTGCCATTTTAGGAATGTTGTATAAATGGAATCGTACAGTACGTAACCTTTCGGGCTTGACTTTTCTCACTCAACAGAATTCTCTGGAGATTCATCCGGGTTGTTGCGTGTAGCGATGGTGTGTTCCTTTCCATTGCTGAGCGGTATTCCGTCGTATAGATGCACCGCAGTTTGTGTACCATTCACCCTCTGACAGTCATTGGGTTGTTTTGTGTTTGGGGCTATTAGGATTAAAGCTGCTCTCAACATTTGTGTACAGGTTTTTGGGTGAATGTAAGTCTCCATTTCTCTGGCATAAATGCCCAGGAGTGCAATTGCTGGGTCATGAGATGGTTGCATGTTTAGTTTTATAAGAAACTGTCAAATTCTTTTTATGAATAATTTTTTAGTGTAAGTAAAATATTGCATAGGAACTACTTATGCTAAAAAATTATTTGTTGTTCATCTGAAATTTGAATTTAACTGGGCATTCTGCATTTTTATTTTGCTAAGTATGACTTCCCTACTCCCAGTTTCTGGTGATGTCGAAGTTTCTGGTTTGCAAACTACATTTTCAGTAGTAAGGCTGTAATCTGGTTCAGTTTTATAATTATGAAAAAAAAATCTCAAACACAAAAGTAGATGAAAACAATGTAGTGAACTCTTCTATACTCAGATTCTATAATTATCAAGAATTTGCCCTCTTGATTCATTTCATTCCTTCTTGTCCCTAAAGTATTTTCTTTCTTTCTTTTTTTTTTTCTTTCTTTGTTTTTTTTGAGGCAAGGTCTTACCCTGTTACCCAGGCTGGCGTTCAGTGGCTTGATCATAGCTCACCGCAGCCTGGAACTCCTGGGGTCAAGCAACCTTCTGGCCTCAGCCTCCCGAGTAGGTGGGACCACAGGTGCATGCCACCACGCCCAGCTAATTTTTTAATTGTTAGTAGAGATGAGATCTCATTATGTTGCTCAGGCTGGTCTGCAACTCCTGGGCTCAAGCAATCCTCCCACCTCAGCCTCCCAAAGTGCTGGGATTACAGGCTTGAGCTACCACACCTGGGCTGCCCTAAAGTATTTTCAAACGAATTCTGGACATTTTGTCATTTTACTCCCACACACTTCGGTGTACAATTCTGAAAAACAGGGACCTTTTCTGACATAACCGCAATGTCAGAGTCACAACATTAATAATAGCTCCTTGTGTCATCTGATTTCCAATTCGTGTTAAAAATTCCTGGTTGCCTCGTGCGTGCCTCTGTGTGTGGTTTGTTTGACTCAAGGTCCAGACAAGGTCCACGTATTGCATTTGGCTGAAATGTTTCTTAAGTAACCACATCCCGTATTACGGCACAGGTGTGGGAGGCTGAGCGCGGGGGACGGACACACCTGCTGGCATTGCGCCATCCTGCTTACCTGTGCAGACAGGCCTGCGGGCGCCCTTTATCACGTGCAGATGCCTTAGGAACATTAGCCCCTTTTGTAGGAAGTATTGCCCCATTGTACCGACGAGGCTACGGAGGCTCAGGGAGCTGACTTCCCAAAGGACCCGGAGCAGCAGGGTGAGGACCCGAATGGGAGCCCAGACCCGGATGTGGCCTTGGGCCTTGCTTTCTGGGGTTTGGCTCTGATTTGCATCGGCTTCTTGTTGGTTACTGGGGATTACGCTGCCAGACACAGAGAGGTGTCAGTGAAGGAGCAGGGTGTGAACGAAGGAAGGGATGAGCTAGCTAATTGCTTAATGAAGTGTATAAACAGCATTGGGGTTGGACGATGTCTGGCCTTCCCACAGAGTCCAGGAAGTTAGTCTCAGAGGGGCCAGGCTATGGAGGACTGTCAGGTGTTCCAAAGGGAGTGACACCGCAGTCAGGGTCCCTCCCTCTTGCCTTTGTGACCCAGGGTGAGCTGGTTGGAGGGAGGCTGGAAGTGAGTTTCACAACCTGGGCCTGCAGCCTTGGCCACCCAGGGCTTTGCTCAGGGAACAAAGGCAGCAGGGGGAGGTCGGGGAGGAAGCTGGACAGGGGCCCAGCTTGCAGGTGGGGAGGGAGGGGAGGAGCGAAGGCCTGGGCAGGCAGAGCCCCTGGGGGTGGCCCTGGAACATTGCTGGGAGTGGACCAGGCCACAGGGGGTGTGGGCCTGAGGGGCTGAATGGGCACCATGGCCTCCAGGTGCGGAGGAAGTGAGGGGTGCCTCACTGCTGTGCTCCTAAAGGCCAGACTGGCCCTTCTCAGGCCTGTGTCTGGCCATGTCATTCCCCTGCTCAGACACCTCCCAGGACTCCCCACTGCCTGCAGATAAAGTCCCACCTTCCTCATCAAAGCCCCCATTGCCGGACTAGCTGACATGTTTTGAACCTCAGGGCCTTCCATAGCACATGCCTGTTCCCTCCGCACAAATTCCCCTTCTAGAAATGCAGGGTGTGGGCTAGTCTGGTTTTCTGGGAGTCTCTTCCAATTCTAGGGGTTCGTTCAACCTGGAAAAGAACACACTAAAGGAATGGGTCCTCTGCCTTCAAATATCCAAGGAGCTGACCCAGCACAGAGGGGATGGGGCCCTCCCCCCCTCACTGCAAAGTCCACCCTCTTCTCCCCACTCCACCCCACCCCACCCCCGGGGTGGCTCTGCTGCAAGCTGGGCCCCTGACCAGCTTCCTCCTCGACCTCCCCCTGCTGCCTTTGCTCCCTGAGCACAGCCCTGGGTGGCCAAGGCTGCAGGCCCAGGTTGTGAAACTCACTTCCAGCCTCCCTCCAACCAGCTCACCCTGGGACACAAAGGCAAGAGGGAGAGAGACCCTGTGTGTGGGTCCCCAAAGGACAGAGCTGGGACCAGAAGCAGGGAGCGAGTAAAGTTAGAGGGGCCATAGGGAGGCCACGCTGGGCTCAAAGTAATAAGTGTTTCCTCAGAATTAACAAGGCCTGAAAGTAGAATAAACCACCTTGAGAGGAAGTGAGCTCCCCATCCCCAGAGGTGACCAAGTGCTGTTACCAGGTAGCCTCTGTGATTCACCACTTTCAGCGGTAGGTATTGGATTCTATAGTAAACCCTCCACGTGTCCATCTGTGTGCTCATAAGGGGAGGAGTGATGAATGGCACTCTGCCCTAAATCTTTATGGGAATGTGCTGTGCATTTTGGAAGCCTGTGCATTCCCAGGATCGAGGAGCACTGTGCTCATCTCTCGCTCTGCTCACCCTGCCTCCTCTGGGCAGCCCCCTGGCCCCACATCTCACCCCCCGCAGTTAGGACATGGCTCATCTGTCCATTTGCCCATCTCTCCGTAGGGTCCAGCCCTGAGCCCTGGGCAGGGTGAGTGGGCTCCATGCCCGCAGCCTCACCCCTCTTGCCCTGCCTCCTCTCCCCTCCAGTCCTCCAGCCTACCTTCCCCACTGGCTGCCTCAGCGTCCTCCCCACTTAAACCTACCTGTGGCCCCCGCCTTTCTGATAAGAAATGCCTCCCCTCCACCTGGCCTAGTCAAAGTCTCCCTCTGTTTAAGGCCCGATTCAAAGGCCTCCTCCTTCAGGAAGCCTTCTCTGACTCATCCCCCAGGCCCTTTGTGTGCCCCTCTCTCTGAGTCCTGAGTACATTATATCCTACCTCCTCCCAAGGCAGGTGGCTCCTGTAGGGCAGGAACTGTGAGTACCACAACTCTGCCACCACCTGCATGCCACGTGCGGTCTGGCACATAGTAGGTCCTTGATGAAAGGCCTGTGTGATGCTGATGGTAACAGCAAGAGGCAGACCAGGCCGCGGGAGGAAACATTCCCTGTTCTCCTGGCGCTGCCATGGACTGGCTCCGTCATCCTTAGTGCGTGATTGGCAGCCCCTCTGATGCCCAGCCTCTGCACTTGTAAATGGGGATTCTCCTACCACTTCCTAGGGTGGTTGGAAGGAAAATCAAATAATATGAGCAAAGCACCTAGCACCGGGCCTGGCACATATACAACTCCCTAAATTATGGTTCCTAAAGAAAAACATTTAAAAACCTGTTTCTTGGCCGGGCGCGGTGGCTCACGCCTGTAATCCTAGCACTTGGGAGGCCGAGGCGGGCGGATTGTTTGAGCTCAGGAGTTCGAGACCAGCCTGAGCAAGAGCGAGACCCCGTCTCTACTAAAAATAGAAAGAAATTATCTGGCCAACTAAAAATATATATAGAAAAAAAATTAGCCGGGCATGGTGGTGCATGCCTGTAGTCCCAGCTACTCGGGAGGCTGAGGCAGTAGGATCGCTTAAGCCCAGGAGTTTGAGGTTGCTGTGAGCTAGGCTGACGGCACGGCACTCACTCTAGCCTGGGCAACAGAGCGAGACTCTGTCTCAAAAAAAAAAAAACAAAAAAAAAACCTGTTTCTTATAGATGTGGGAACGGGGCTGATGCGCTGCTGGAGTTGACCAGCTGGAATACAATCAAGCCATCAGTTTACTCGCTGAGGGCACCCCTGGAACAGCTGTCCCTCAGCTTTGTAGGAAGGGATGGGAGTGCCCCAGCAGAACAGTGTGGCCTGCCACTGAGTGTGTCCCCTGGCCCCTGAACATACCAAGGAACAGGGAACACTGGGTGATTGTGATTAGCTGTGATGCACTTATACTGGCTCGTCTACTGAGCTCTTACCCTGTGCCAGGCACCCTGTGAATGAGTCTACTACTGTTGCCATTCCATAGATGAGGAAACTGAGGCATAGAGAACTGAGGTCACTTGCCCGAGACTGCACAGTAGTAAGGGGTGTGGCAGGGATTCCACCCTTGGAAGCCAGAGTCAGCCTGCCTGCTTCTCTTCCATGCCGTGTACCCACCTCTGCCCGTCCCGCCACCCCTGCCTCTCAGCCTCCACCCTGGGCTGCTGGGAGGCTCATCTGAGGCCATGACTGTGACTGTTGTAGGAACAGCGCTGGAGTGCTGAGGCTGGTGACAGTGGCCTCACAGCCTCTCCCATCCCAGCCCCCACTCACCTGGCTCTGCCCTCAGGGTCCTACTGTCCCGTCTACTCCATCTGCCCCAGGCAGCCCCTTGGGGACTTGGAATACTTGTGCCTCTCCAGGCTGAGCAGCCCAAGCCAGGGTTCTCTGGAGTCTGCGAGGGGAGCAGGTGTGTGTCCCCTGATTTAGAGCTTGTATTCTCCATAAATCAGAGGCCTGGCCCTGGCTGAGTGCAGGCCTAATGGGCAGAAAGGTGGAAAGGGTCTCCTGATGATAAACGTCCCTGACAGGCTTTTAGCAGCTCAGTTAATAGCCCACCAGACTGGCCGCTGTCTGCTAATGCTGCGGTCCTCAGCATAGAACCCTTGCAGATGAGAGCGGTGTGCCGGCCTGGGGCAGGGCGGGGGCTGGGGGAGGCAGTTGTCCCTTGTCCACTGAGAGGGAAGAGAAGCCGTCTAGGGCTGGGACCTCTGCTTGGACAGGGCTGAGAGGGGAGCTGGCCCCGAGGCACCTTCCCTGAGTCTGTGGCTCCCCAGGGCAGATGAGGCAGGATGCTGGGTCCTGGGCTGTCTGCCTCCTGGCAACCAGCTCCTCCAGAGAAACCTGCGGAAACTGGGGCATGGCCCTGTGCCAGAGGGCAGAGATAAAGGCAGTCTGGGGCAAGAGACTGCTCGTGCCCTTTGACCCAGGAATGAGCCCGAGAAGGGAAAGGCTGTGTGCAGGAAGGGGCCGGACACTGACTCACAGAGGGCTGGCGCTCCCTCGGGCATAGTAAGTTACCACCAGGGTGTCACACTGGAGCGGCCAGAGGCCTGGGGTCGGTGAGAGGGTGCTGGGACCCATCAGTGATGCCTGCCACGGGACAGGCTAGGAGACCTCAGCTGTCACTCCTGGCCTCAGAGCTTTTAAGCTCTGCCGTTTTATAAGTAATTTTTGTCTAATCCTGGAAGGACCCTTCTTTTGAGAAAATCTGTGGTTTTGTTTCTAAACGCCTTTTTTTAAATCAGAAAATTTACATAGCTAAAAAGAAGACAAAGAAGTCGACAAAAACCACCCATTTATCCCACCCCCTAAATATAACCACAATTAACATTTTGATGCATTTGCTTCCAGTTTTTTCTGTTTTGATAGACAAATATACGTGTGTGTACACCCCCATGTGTACACATATAATAACAATAGCTACGGTTATTGAGCACTTACTGTAGCACCTCACTCTTGGGTTCTTCATGCATAATATCTCATTTAACCCTCACAACAGCCCTGCAAGGAAGAGATGATGATTTACATTTTACAGATAAAGAAAAAGAGGCTTGCAAAATTTGAGCAGGTGCACAACATGCTCAGATTTTAATTTTCAAAAGCTCCTGGTGAGAAGAGTGTATAGAATGTCCTGGAGGCCAGGCAAGGTCAGTGGCTGGAGCAATGGTCCCATGGGGACCAGAGCCATGGCCTGTAGGTGCAGTGTCCTCCCTCCCAGGCCCTGGCTCCCGGCGCTGCCCTGCTGGGACAGGGGACAGGGAGATGCACCTCTCCTCGTCCAGGGCCCCATTTCTTTCAGCTGTGGAGGAGACCGACCATTTGAAAAACATGGCACTGTCACCTACCTCCTCTCCTATCATTAACAAATGACGCAAGTCCACATTCTTTCCTTTTTTGTTCTCTGTCTCTCTTTCTCTCTCTCTGAATGTGTAGGTGTGTGTATAATTTTTCCTGAACCATTTGAGGGTAAGTTACATACAACTTAGCCCATTATCCCTAAATACTTCAATGTTTCCTAAAAATACGAATATTCTCTTATGTAACCACAGTATATTATCAACTTGAGTAAGTTTAACATTGCAACAATACTTTCCTCTAATCTACTGTTGTTGTTCAAGTTTGTTAAATAACATCCTTAATAGCATTCTCCCCTGCAGCGTGGGACCCGGTCCAGGGTGAGGCGTCTAATGTGTCTAACAGCTTTTTCCTGAGGGGAGAGAGCAGGAGTGAGCAGACTACTTCCAGAGGGGAGCCCAGGACCCCCTCCTGTTTGCAGAGCTGCTAAAATGGATGCATAAACCCCCAGAAACCAGGGGATCAGGGTGTCTGCATTTCCTGGTTTGCCAGAGGTGACCAGAAAGCCCTGCGTCCATTCTCGTGGCAGCTGCCTGCTTCGCAGCCATATTGAGCAAGCTTAGGAACCACCACTGCGTCGTTGGTCAGTTATGATTAGGCATGGTCTCAGGGGTGTCACATAAAAGTGCAGTGGCCTAGCAGAGTTGGGAAGGAGAGGAGGCTGCGTGTTCTCTGAGTCTACCCTGTTCTTGAAAGTTCCTTTGTAAAAATTCCTGAGACTATTGATTCTACAAAGTCAAGGACTGTGCTGTGTGTTCACCTTGCATCCAGCCCCTCAGATAGTGCCTGTTCCCTGGGGACCTCGTGAATATTTGCTGAATGGATGGATGTTGGCCAGTTTTCTTCTCAGCTGTCTCTTTCACTTATATTAAAAAAAAAAAAGAAACGGTCAGGGGAGCATTCTGGTGGGTGGGCTCAAGAACTTGAGACCAGATGATGGGTGCGGGTGATGGCTGCATTGGCAGGCAGAGGGCCCGGGGTCCGGTCCCTGATCAGCCAGGTCCGTACAGTGTGATGTGCAAAATGAGTAGGTTGGTCACTGCCAGTCCAAATTTCTGTAACTGAACTTGGAAATCCAGGTCTGTTGGTGGAGTTAGAAATAGCTTCAGGGCTGCATGGCATAGGCTGCAGGGCCTGTTTGCCCCTCCCAGCACCTGTACAGGATTCTCAGTAGGATGCAGGGAAAATGAGAGAAATGCCCTATATTTTTAATTGGGATGTAATTCACATACCGTAAAATTCACCAAGTTAAAGTGTACGGTTCAACGGATCTTAGTATATATCCAGGGTTGTGCAACTGTCAGCCCTACTTGATTTCAAAATAATTTTATCCCTCCGAAAAGAAACCTCACACCCATTAGCAGGTGCTCCCCCTCACCCCCTCTTCTCAGCCCTACACATCCCTAATCTGCTTTCTGTCTCCATGAATTTACCTGTCCTGGATTTTTCATATGCATTAGTTAGGGTTCTACATACCTGGTACCAGGGCATGTGTTAACTTGCTCAAGCAATGAAACCACATCTGGTACTTCAAGTGGAATCATACAATATGTGGCCTTTTGTGTCTGACTTCTTTCACTTAGTATAATGTTTTTGAGGTTCATCGATGCTGTGGCATGTGTTGGTACTTCATTCCTTTTTTTGGCTGAATGATAATCTATTGTATGAATATACTACATTTTGTATATCCATTTACCACCTGATGGGTTGTTTCCACTTTTTGGCATCATGAATAATGCTGTTGTGAACATTGATGAACAAGTTTTTTGTAGACCTATGTTTTCATTTTTCTTTTTTTTTTTTTTTTTTTTGAGACAGAGTCTCGCTTTGTTGCTCAGGCTAGATGAGTGCCGTGGCGTCAGCCTAGCTCACAGCAACCTCAAACTCCTGGGCTTAAGCAATCCTACTGCCTCAGCCTCCCGAGTAGCTGGGACTGCAGGCATGCGCCACCATGCCCGGCTAATTTTTTCTATATATATTTTAGTTGGCCAGATAATTTCTTTCTATTTTTAGTAGAGACCGGGGGGGGGGGGGGTCTCACTCTTGCTCAGGCTGGTCTCGAACTCCTGACCTTGAGCGATCCACCCGCCTCGGCCTCCCAGAGTGCTAGGATTACAGGCATGAGCCACCGTGCCCGGCCTTCATTTTTCTTTTCTTTTCTTTTTTTTTTTTTTTTTTTCTGAGACAGGGTCTTACTCTGTCGTCCCGGCTAGAATGCAGTGGTGTCATCATAGCTCACTGCAACCTCAAACGCCTGGGCTCAAGTGACCCTCCTGCCTCAGCCTCTAGAGTAGCTGGGATTACAGGCATGCGCCACTGCGCCTGGATAATTTTTCTCTTTTTTTTGTCAAGATGGGGTCCCGCTCTTGTTCAGGCTGGTCTCAAACTCCTGGGCTCAAGCAATCCTCCTGCCTCAGCCTCCCGGAGTGCTAGAATTATAGGCGTGAGCCACCATGCCCAGCCTGTTTTCATTTTTCTTAGGGATAAACCTAGGGGTAGAATTACTGGATCATACGGTAACTCTGTGTTTAACCTTTTGAGAAACTGCCAGACTATTTTCTAAAGAAGTTGCACCGTTTTGCACTCCCACCAGCAGTGTATAAAGGGAAATGCCCCACTTTTCTTGCTCTGTCTCAAAGGTTTACAGGCATGAGCCACCACGCCCGGCCGGAAATGCCCTTTTATTGAACATCTGCCATGTGCGAGACACTGTGCCTGACCTTGTCCACACTTCAGTCGCGGTGATCCTCATACCAACCTATAAAATACCTATGATTGCCTCCACTTTAGCAAGGAGGACCCTGGAGCTCAGAGAAGTGAAGTACCTCCGCCAGGATCACACAGGGGATGAATGTTAAGGCCTAGATTCACGCCCAGTTCTATTCCTCACGTTTTCCTGTTTGCTCACTGATTGCTTACTGAGTGTCCAGGTGCTAAAGTCGAATTAGCCTTCTCCCCAACCCTCCCGGGCACTGTTTTACAGACAGGAAAGTTGGACCCCCACTACCCAAAGGTCTGCGGGCACAGAGGGAACGTCTTAGATGTCAAGTGGAACCCTTTTGATGATTTTGAGATCGCCTCCTGTTCTGAAGATGCCACGGTGAGTGTCAGCCCACGAGGGGCTTCCCTTTCCTGAACAGAGGGACTGGAGCAGGGCAGGGTGGACGGGTACCTGTTCCCAGCTCTGGTGCCCCAACTCTTTCATAGCGGAGGTCACTGTGTGGGGAGGCATTAAGTTATCTTGAGGAAGGCAGGTTACATTAGTTAGTTCTGGGCACTGTGGGACTTAGGGCACCACCTCTCCTCTCTGTGGGCCTCAGTTTTCCCACCCATAAAATGGGCATAATAGCTCCCACCTGTCTAATGAAGAGCCTGTGAAATTCACATTCCAGTGGGAAAACCCATCCTTTGGGGGAACCATAAAATGCTATGAGGGGCATTTTTATTGTGGTCAGAAAACTTCGTTCCACTTAATCTCACAGATAGTGAGGAAGTGAGCTTTAAAAGAATGAAAGTGAGAGCTGTATATGAACAAGGACATGAGAACCATCCCAAAAGCTTTAGTCCCACTAAATTTTTTGAGCTTCTGTCCTGTACAGGGGCATAGTCTCTGTCCCCACAATGTTTAGTGTTAATTCATTTTGTACCAACTTCTAAAACATGCTGGGTATGGCTTAAAGCAAAAAACACAGATGATTAAAATAAGAATAAAAGTCAAAATTACCATTTCTTGTGAGCCCACTGTGTCCCCGAATGTCATTACACTTATCATTTCACTCAGTTTTCCCAGCAACCCCACAAGAGAAGCTGAGGATCAGAGAGGTGCAACAATTTGCCCAAGGTTACAGTTATGGGAGCCAGAGCCCGGCGTCAGACTGT
>CM052443.1:101861369-101879481 GCA_028533085.1 Varecia variegata | reverse complement strand
CAGAATGGTTGTCCCAGACCTCTCTGCCACAAGCTATGCCTGTCCCAATTCAACAGAAGGCATTAGCATCCTTACACACGTTTGTGCCTATTGCAGATTCGTCACCTCCAGGACTGTGGTCCAAAGGAAATAAATCAAGTTACCAGAAATGTTCACTGTACTGTCTGGAAATAATCTAAATGTTTGACATTAGGTAAGTGGTTAATAAATCATGATAGATCCATAAAATGGAATATACAGCCTCTAATACTGACATTAAAAAAGAACTTTTAATGATATAGGGAAGTGTTAGGATCTTAAACAGTCAACAAAAACCCATATATAAAGTGACATACAGTTTTGGTCAATAAGGAAGAAGAAACTGACACAGAGAATCCCTCTTCATACACAGAGAAATGCTGATAAGTGAATTTAAAAATTATACGACCAAGCTCAAAATAAAACAAACAAGCAAACAAACCAAAAAGGGAAATTCTCAGGTGCCAAAACCAAAGAGGGAACTCAGTGTTAGTGGCCTGGGCAGGTGACCCGGCAGGGGTGTAGCTGCAGGCAGGTACAGTTGAGAGCCACGCCACAGTGTGGCTTTTTCATCCAGAGAAGTGCAGGGCACCTGGCCCCAGTCCAGCTGGGGTGGGGAAGGAGCATCAAGCCAGCCCCATCCATGAGGTAGGCACCAGAAAAACTCTATCCACTGGGAATCTGGTCATCTATCCAGGGAGATGGGTGAAAAGAAAATCACCAGCAAAAAACCCAAAACAACAGGTTTGCATTAAGCAGGCTTGGAGTCTGAATTCATGGAACCTCAAAACTGAAAATTTTATATAAAAATGGGTCTGGAACTACTGCAACTCAAAGCATCCCCTGAAGATGCTCATGCCACAGTGCTCTGAAGGGCCATTCTCACAACCTAGGGCGTATGGGACACTGATGGTAATAAAGACAAGAGGATAATACAAATGACAAACTACACTAGGAAATGAACCATCATACCTCACCTGCAGACTAGGGATATGATATTAGAATTGAATTTACAATGCATCTCAAACTACATAAAAGTATATATATACAGGACCAAAATCTCTAAATGTGAATAGTGGTTGGCCTTAAGTGGCAGGGTGCAAGATTATGGCTGAATTTTTAAAAATATGCTTCTTGATCAGGAATTGAAATGCCAATGTCCACAGAAGCCAGGCTCATAACACTGTGAGGGAAGTGGGCAAGGTTGGACCAGGAGATTCCATGCCATTAGAGTGTCCATTGCTCAGCTCCATTAGCTCCCACCCATGAATAGCACAGGGTGGTGACATCTTCCTACTTTTCTACATCTAAATTTTTATACAAATATTGTCCAGCTTTAAAATACCGTCCAGTAATTCCATTTTTCTTATTACCTTATGAAGGCCACTTAGGTGTAAGTCTAACAAAAACATGTACAGGATTTGTATGCTAAAAACTACAAAATGGTGATGAAAGAAAACAAAGATCTAAATAAACGCAGAGACATACCATGTTCATGGATTGGAAGACTTAATAAAGATATCAATTCTCCCCAAATTGATATACAGGTTTAACATAATTCCTAACAAAATCTCAACAAACTCTTTTTCTTATAGATATAGACAAATTTATTCTAAAATTCAAATGGAAAGGCAGGAGAACTAGATGAGCTAAAATAATTTTAAAAAAGAATATTTCAAGACCTGTTATCAACTATAGTAATCACGACTGTGTGGTATTGGCAGAAAGATAGACATATAGACCAAGGAAACAGAATAGAGAACCCAGAAATAGCCCCACACAAATATGGTCAACTGATTTTTGACAAAAGCAATTCAATGGAGAAAGAGTAGTCTTTTCAACAAACGGTGCTGGAGCAACTAGATATCCACAAGTAAGCAAGCAAACAAAAAACCTCCAAACAAAATTTCATACCTTATACAAAAATTAACTCAAAATTAATTCTGAACTTAAATGTAAAAGGCAAAACTATCAAATTTTTATAAACCAAAAAAAGAGAAGATTTTTGGGACCTAGGGCTAGGCAAAGAGTTCTTGGACATGATGATGCCAAGAGCACAATCCATAAAAGGAAAAAAACTGATAAATTGGACTTCACCAACATTAAAAACTTTCTCTCTATTAAGATGATGAAAGATAAGCTACAGACTGGGAGGAAATGTTTGCCAACCACATATCTGACAAAGGACTCATTTCTAGAACATACAGACAATTCTCAAAACTCAATAGTAAGAAACAAATCCAATTAGGAAATGGGTAAAAGATATGAAGAAACATTTCACCAAAGAGGATTTATGGATGGCAAGTAAGCACATGAAAAGATGTTCAACGTCCCTAGCCACTGGGGAAATGCAAACTAAGACCATGATGAGATATCACTACACACCTATCAGAAACGCTAAAATAAAAATTTTTAATAATACCGAATGTTGGCATGGACACAGAGAAACTATCTCTCGTACATCACTGGTGGAAAAGTAAAATGGCACAGCTACTCTGGAAAATGGCTTGGCAGTTTCTTAAAAAATGAAACATGAAAGTACCACGTGACCCAGCAATAGCACTCCTGGGCATCTATCCCAGAGAAATGAAAAATTATGTCCACACAGAAACCTGTTCACAGTTGTCCAAAGAAGCTTTACTTGTAATAGGGCCAAACTGGAAACAACCAAATGACCTATAATAGTTGAATGGTTTAAAGAAAAAAAAAAAAAAAAAAAACCAGTGTTACATCCATACTACTGGATTGCTGGAGTACTACTCCTCAGCAGTCCGCAGGAATGAACTGCTGATACACCCGATAAGCAACAGCTTGGATTTATCCCCAGGGCGTTACGCTGAGTGAAAGAACCCTCAGAAGGTCAGCCTAGCTCACAGCAACCTCAAACTCCTGGGCTCAAGTGATCCTCCTGCCTCAGCCTCCTGAGTAGCTGGGACTACAGGCATGCGCCACCATGCCTGGCTAATATTTTCTATATATATTTTTAGTTGGCCGGATCATTTCTTTCTATTTTTAGTAGAGACGGGGTCTCGCTCTTGCTCAGGCTGGTGTGGAATTCCTGAGCTCAAACAATCCGCCCGCCTCGGCCTCCCAGAGTGCTAGGATTACAGGCGTGAGCCACCGCGCCCGGCCATGATTCCATTTTTATGACATCTTCCAATGCCATAATTACAGAGATAGAGAACAAATTAATGATTGCCAGGGGTTAGGGACTGTTGGAGGAAAATGGTGGGGGTGATTATCAAGGTGTAGCAGGAGGTAGATCTTGGCAGTAATGGAATAGTCTGCATTTTGCTTGCAGTGGTGGTTCTTCGAATCTACACATGTGATAAGCTGATATAAAACTATATACACTGTCAATTTTTTGGATGTTGTACTATAGTTATGTAAGATGTAACCCTTGGGACAAACTAGGCGAAGGTACACAAAACTTCTCTGTACTATCTTTGCTACTTCCTGTAAATTTATAAAAAGTTAAAAAGTTGTGGGATGGGAGTGGGGGTCTCAAAAGAAAGAAAACCATTCCTTAGATTAAGGTGCAACCTGCCCCAGACCCTCCCTTAGACCCTCCACGCCCTTTTCTTCTGCGCCCCCTAACCATATCTGCTCAGAGATTTGCAGAGGTGAACCTGGTCCTCAGGCTGAACAGCCCAAGCCCCTCCCCCATCCCTGCAAATGTTTCAGCTTTCACTTCCCAAATCCTTCAGAAAGGATTTATCTTCCCGAGCCCAGAGTGCTGCTCTTGAAGATAGGAGGGACACTATTAATAATTAAGCTGGGCCCACAGTGCGAACCACAGATGTCCCCAGCATACTGGGGTGTGAAGACATCTGAGGGAGAATGGACATTGGGCAAGTGGGGGGCCAATTCTGTGGGCTGGGCTGGTCGCAGGAAGAACTGGGTGCCAGCTATTCCCACGCTCAGAGCCAGTCCTCCTCTCTGACTGTGGGGACCCCGCCCCAGCCCTCACTGCAAGGAGGGAGCAGCTGAGGCTGGGAGGGCAAGGGACGGCCAGTTCACCAGTTCACACAAAAGGCCCCTAAAAATGCAACGTCTTTGTCAAAGTCAAAATGGCTGCTCAAAATATCATCAGCCTCAACTTCCCATTCAAAACTTCACACAGAATCTATTTAAATAAAAATCGTTATGAAAGGAGTAACTTGAAGTGAGTATTTATGGAACATATTCATACCTTATTTAATTTCAACATGGCAGTGAAACCTAAAGAGGTATTTGCATATTCCTTAAGCTGTATTTTGCTTTGTTTAAGGCAATTTGCACTTGGAGAGTCCCTCCAAGAGAATGGCAGCTGATGCAAAGGGACCAGAGATTTGCCACAAAGCAAAGGAAACCGGAGCCTCAAGGCCCCTCACTTGCAGGGCCCCTTCATGGTCTTGCACCTAATTTTGTCCGTAATTTTGTTGTGTTCTTGCCCTCAAAGAGGGCCCCCTAAATTATAGAAGCCCCAACCTCCACCAAACCTGATCTGTCCCTGTGAGGTTGGTTTTTATTTTTCCTTGGCTCCATATTGGGGGGACCCTGTGTCTGAGAGGAACCATGGGCATCTCCATCAGAATAAGGAAGAAATGTCTACTTGCCTTGAGCTTCTCTTCGGCGTCCTCTATCTGGGTTATATTGCCAACTTCCTGCTGCTTCTTGGTTGCCAACTGCTTCAAACATTCTTGGGTGAGTTTCTGTACAGGAGGAAGTTAGGAAAAAAGTCATAATACTGTCACTTTCGAGATAACAGGCTCCCCAACAGGGCTCATTTCCTCTCACCCTTTATTCTTTTTCAGCTGAGGTATCTGAGACTAGGAAGGTGAGGGGACTTGCCAAAGTCATGGGGTGAGCTGGAGGATGAGCGGGGACTAGAGTCCCTCTGCTCCTCAGAGGTCCACACCAGGTATTGCGTGGATCTTGACGTGCTCCACACACATTTTTTTTGTAGGACAAGTCTTGCTTGTCACCTGCTTGTCCAGCCGCTCAAATAGGACCAGAAGGCAAGCAGCTTGGGGTGCAGGGAAGAGCATCCACTTATGAGTGACTATTAACTGAGCACTTATTACATGCTGGGTCCTGTTCTAGGAGCTGCCCTCAAGAAATGTATACTCCAGGGAGTCTGTGGCCCTCTGGCCCTGGACTGGGTGAGAGGGCCAGTGGGGTTCATGCTCCCTGCTTCCTGCTCTCTCCTTACCTTCCATATCTCTGCTGTTTGAAACTGTTGTTTTTCCAAAGGTGTGGTCTGCGTCCCCCTCCCCCACTGGTGTGACCTTATCTCCACCTTCACCTTTCTTACAGCTGGCCTTACACTCAGCCACTGGGCCCTGCCCCGTTGACTGGGAGCTTCCTGAGGGCAGGCCTGCTCCATTCCTAGCTCCCCACAGGGTCGGGGGAGTGGGGGGTGCCTGGGCGTGTTTGCAGAGTTGAACAGAATTATCAGGGGCTGCCAGCTTCAAACAGAGCCGGAAGCCCCCGGCCACCTGTTACGAGCACAAGCCCCAGAGTCAGAGGAGTCCTAGGTCTGAGTCCCAGCTTTGTCCCCCCACCTTTCTCAACCTCAGTTTCCTCCGCTGTAAACACAGGGATAATCCCACAAGGTGGCTGCAGGGCTAAATGAGAAGATGCACACAGAATGCCTGGTAGACAATAAGTGCTCAATACATGTAGCTCTTATTGTGACTTTAACATCTCACAAGCATTTGCTACTGTGTGCACAGTTTTACTCTAGGCAAGGGGTCAAGGGTGGGTGGGGGATGGTCATAACCCAAGTATACCCCATGGCTTCAACTTCCAGGAGCACATCCTTGCCCTATTGTGATTTCCAAGCTTTCAAGTCCAGCTCCTGTACCCGACTCAAGGACTATCCCGACCTCCTAATGCCTATGCCCTGCAGCCACAGGTGCTTCTCCAGTCTTGGTACCTGGTAACACCCTACTCATCTTTCAAAGCCAGTTCCAATGGCACCTCCCCCAAGAAGTCTTCCTGGGCTTCCTGTTCCCAGCTCTCACTGTCTTCTCTCTGGCTCCCACTGACCAATGCCTTGGACCCCTCAATTTTAGTACTTATCACACTGTGTTGTCACTGTGTTCTCCCTCCAACCAGCCAGGGAATTGCTCCAGGTCAGGGAAGGATTCAATCTATTCCTTGACTCATGGAATAAAGTATGTGCTTGAACAGATGTTTGGTGAATAAATGATGGATAGATGGATGGATGAAGAGTGAATAGCTAGGTAAGTAAGTAGGTGTGTGGATGCAAAAACGGGTATGCGTAGTGTCAGCCTTAAATAACAAGATTCAGAACATATGATTAAGTATAGAGTTTATTTGAGCCCAAAGCTTGAGGATGGCTACCCAGGAGCATAGATTCAAGTTGCCCTGAATATACACTCTGATTAGCAGCAGTTAGCAGTGGGTTTTTAAGGGAGAAAGAAGAGGCAGTAAATCCTTTTAAACGCTCAAACTGCCTGCTTTGGACCCTCTGAAGTATCTATAAAAAGCATCCCACCCTGTGGTCTAGTGGCTAAGAGTCTGTGCTGCATGGCTGCTGCCCAGGTTTGATTCCTGGTCAGGGAATGAGACCTGTTTGTTATAAATTACTTGTATGTTTTTAAATTACTTGTATGGGCCAGGCTTGGTGGCTCACACCTGTAGTCCTAGCACTTCGGAAGGCTGATGCAGAAGGATCACTTGAGGCCAGGAATTCAAGACCAGCCTGGGCAACAAAGCAAGACCCAGTCTCTACAAAAAATAAGGAAAATTAGCCAGATGTGGTGGCACGTGCCTGTAATCCCAACTACTTGGGATCCTGAGATCCCCAGGAGTTTGAGGCTGCAGTGAGCAGTTATCGTGCCACGGCACTCCAACCTGGGCAACAGAATGAGATCCTGTCTCTTAAAAAAAAAAAAATTAAAAAAAGTTACTTGTGTAGCTCCTGGCTCTTGACCTTTTGGGGTACCGCTTTGTTATTGCTCCTTTTCCTTCACATGGAGAACTTCTGATTTCTGGTCTTTTTTTTCTGTCTGTGGGTGTACGGGGCTTTTGAGCCTTCATGCATAGATGCACAGCTGAGAAGCTGAGATCCTAGAAATTATGGCTGTGCAAAAATGTGGACGGTTCTCCATTTGCAGCTAGTGAGATTTTCTTCGAGCCATCTTTGGGATGGTTCTGGATCTTGTGAGGATGGCTTTGCAAGTCTTTGGAGATGCCTAGTTCGTCCTTGGTTAAGTCATAACCTTGGTTTAAGGCTTCTTGGTATTGGTAAACCGCTTGAAAAGGTAATTGGTTTAAAAGAAAAAAAAGCTGGTTATAAAGTATTTACAAAATATAGGCCCTCAGGTAACATACGCTTGCTTCTTTTTCAGAGCTGTCCAGGCTGAGTTCAGGCATAGAGAATGCTTTCTTTGCCCTATTAATTAAAGGGCTTTACCTGGAAGTCAGTAATCTAATCCAGAAATAAGCCGAGTTGAAAAGACAACCTATCTGACTACACTTGTCTACAAAATATACCTTTTTGGCATTTAGCTGGCTATTTTGAAATTTACATCTATAATGAAATCTCGATTTGTAAGGGTGTCTACCTCTGTGCACCTGGAGGAGGAGGAGGGCTGAGTTTATAAATGAACTCCAGAATCTTTCAAAAATCTTTTTCAATAACTTATTGTTGGCCGGGCGCGGTGGCTCATGCCTGTAATCCTAGCACTCTGGGAGGCCGACGCGGGAGGATCGTTTGAGCTCAGGAGTTCGAGACCAGCCTGAGCAAGAGCAAGGCCCCATCTCTACTAAAAATAGAAAGAAATTAGCTGGACAACTAAAAATATATAGAAAAAATTAGCTGGGCATGTTGGCGCATGCCTGTAGTCCCAGCTACTCGGGAGGCCGAGGCAGAAGGATTGCTTGAGCCCAGGAGTTTGAGGTTGCTGTGAGCTAGGCTGATGCCACAGCACTCTAGCCCGGGCAACAGAGTGAGACTCTGTCTCAAAAAAAGTAAAAATAGAAAAGCCACCAATAAAATAAAATAAAAAATAAAACCCACTGGTAACTGCTGTTAATCGGAGTGTATATTCAGGGAAACTTGAATCTATGCTCCTAGGCAGCCATTCTCAAGCTTTAATGCCAAAACCGTGAGTTAATCATATTTTCTGATTCTCGTTATTTAATGTTGACAATAGGTCAACAAAATGGACAACTGGGTAAGACCCTTGAGTCAGATCTCTGGGAAGTAGCCTAGGTAATTCTGAATAACAGTTTTTTGAGAAGCTATTATTATTATTACAACCATTTTATACACAAACAAAGGAAGGCTGTAGAGGCAGGGGCAGGCCTTGAACCCAGGACTCCACCAAGCAGGCCCCCTCTGGGCCCATTTTCACCTTGGAGTTCCAAGGTTGTCACAATATGGTGGTGATGTCATGTTGTGCAGGGGAAAAGGTCAGTACATCACAGATGGCTTCTTGGAGGTGGAAGTGGTAGAATCAAGGAGAGTCAGAGACAGGAAGGCCTGCCTGGCCCAGCCTTCACGACAGAGCCACAGAACAAGCCAGCTGCCGGGATGCAACAGGAGCCCAGAGCCCCCTGGCCACCATTAGGATTAAGCACGGGTGAGGGCTCCAAGGTGAGAATGGCTCTTTGGGGGGCAGTTCTATGGGAGGCCTGGGTTCAAGGCCTCCCCTGCCTCCAGAGCCTTCTTGTGGTCTAGAAAATGGCTGTAATAATAGAAATAGCCGGCACAGGCTATCCAGAGCAAGCATGGGAGTGTCTGTGTGGAGGGGGCGGGGGAGAGGGAGGTAGAGGTGACAGTTAGTCCTCAGTTCACAGTTCACAGCCCCTTTCTGTGAACTCCGGATTGAGTAGACCTGAGACATGTGTGTGTGGCTGTTTTCTAACAGGAAGGGTTTTCACCTCTGCTAACTGGAAGGCAGATTTTCATCCAGCCCAAGGGCAGTGTGGTGGGCCCGCTATGGCGGAGGAGGTCACTGACATCTGGGTACATACAGCCTGGGCTCCCAAGTGCCCACTCCCAAACCCACCTCTTCTGAAGGCATACTGATGGCCTTGGCTCGCCGCCTGTGCCCTTCCTGGGCCTCAGTCTCCCGCTCTGAACTATCAGTTGACACTTAAACGCGCTCTGGAGCAACCTCTGGTTTTCAGGTTCTCGAGGGCACTGCAGTGGGACGCCGGGCACGACCCCTCGTCGGCCGTTGGCCCTGGGCTCGCTCCCCCCCACCCCGCCCCCATCCCCACCGTCCCCACCTGCACGTGCATAGCCTCCTCCAGCGCCAGGCCGACCGGGTGGCCGCGGTGCGCGCCCAGCACCGGGCAAAGCGCGCACACGCAGAGGCGGCAGCGGCGACAGAAGAGTTCGACCACTCGGTCGCGATGCTCCGGGCAGCGCCAGCCGCGCACCTCCTCGGGCTCGCCGGGGCCGGGCCCCCCAGGCACCCCGCTCCGCTGCCCTGCGCCCGCCATGCATCCCCACGGCCTCGGCCTCCCGCGGGGCGGGGCTCGGCCGGGAATCGAAACCTCGGCCGTGGGCGGGGCGGCTCCCGGAGGGCCGCTGGCGGGTGGCCGGGTGGGGGCCGCGGCCCGCCCGGGCTGGGGTCAGGCCCGGAGCGTCCTCCGACCGGCGGGCTCACTCCTGCTGGGCTGACTGGGAGAAGGTGGGCTTCCCGCTTAGTGGCGCCACTTCAGGAACGCTCGGAAAACTGCAGCCCGTGCAGGGGACCTAGGTTGGCTATGGCCTTCCCGGAGGGTGTGCATTAGCGGCACTTCTTGCTTTCCTTTGATCCTCTCTTGCCCTTTCCCCAGGAAAGGTAACCATTCCCACAGTTGGGTGTGTGGGGGCTGGGCACAGCGGCTCACGCCTGTAATTCCGCAATCCTGGCTCTTTGGGAGGCTGAGGCAGGAGGATCGCTTGAGCCCAGTCTGGGCAACAAGTGAGACCCCGTCTCTACAAAAAAATAAAAAAATTAGCCGGGCGTGGTGATGGGTGCCTGTAGTCCCAGCTACTTGGGAAGCTGAGGCAGGAGGATTGCTTGAGCCCAGGAGTTCCAGGCTGCAGTGATCTATGATCCTGCCACTGCACTGCAGCCTGAGTGACAGAGCAAGACCCTGTCTCAAAAACAAGCAAAAGGCCTGTCAACCTAAAGCAATAAGGGAGATTCTCAATTCTAGAGGGGCTAGGGGTCCTCACTGTTTTGCCCAGGCTGGTCCTGAACTTCTAGCCTCAAGGGATTCTCCTCCCTCAACCTGCCAAAGAGCTGGGATTACAGGTGAGCCACCATGCTTGGCCAAAGCAGAGGTTTTTCGTTTGTTTTGTTTTGTTTTAGGACCAGTTTGGGACTACCACGACGGGCTAATTTTTCTATTTTTAGTAGAGATGGGGTCTCGCTCTTGCTCAGGCTGGTCTTGAATTCCTGACCTCAAGCAATCCTCCCGCCTTGGCCTCCCAGAGTGCTAGGATTGCATGTGTGAGCCACTGTGCCAGGCCTGTTTGTTTGTTTGAGCCAGAGTCTCCCTCTGTTGCCCAGGCTAGAGTGCAGTGGCCTCATTATAGCTCACTGCAACCTCAAACTCCTGGGCTCAGGTCATCCTCTTGCCTCAGCCTCCTGAGTAGCTGGGACTACAGGCACACATCACCACACCCAGCTAATTTTTCTATTTTTTGTAGAGACAGTCTTGCTCTTGCTGAAGCTGGTCTTGAACTACTGGCCTCAAGCAATCTTCCTGATCCTCCCTTCTCAGCCTCCCAGAGTGCTAGGATTACAGGCATGAGCCACCAAACTGGGCCCAAAGCATAGGTTTTTAAAGGCAAAATGAGTTGTTTTAAAATGATAGTCTTTGGTTGCAAGAGTAATGAGTCAGTTGCTAGGCAGATGTCCTCGTAGGGTGGCCTTTGTGCATGGTTGTGGTTTGGTGGAATCTCTTGTAGTAGTTCCTATTAAAAGGGAAATCATGGGTGGCACCCCACCCCCACCCCACCCTTTGTGGCCTCCTGACTCCCTTTAGTTTGGTTTTGACATAAGTGACTCTACTTTGGTACTGACAACTTTCACATCTCCCACCCCAGACTATAGTTGCCACCAGGCTAAAGTCTCAGCTCCCACTTATAATTAAGACCTTTGGTCCTGGCCCTGTCTATGCTCTACGTTTTGCTTGTTCCAGACTGGGGAACATGCAGTTTAACCTGCTTGGAAAATTCTTCCACTCCTCAGATGTCTTTGCCCTTACTCCTACTTACACTTCAGGTTTCCACCTATCACCTCCTCCAGGAAGCCATCCCTGCTTCTCCTCCCAAAGCAGCCCATACTTCCCCTGTCCTGGCCACAACCATGACTGAAAACTCTGCAGAGGGTAAGGACTATGCCTGTCCTACCTGTTTTCCAGCCTGGTATGTGGCCCACACAGTAGGTGCTTACTTGGTATTTGTGGAACAAATCAAGAAGAGGAAAGCTCCTTGTAGTAAAATGTCTAGCCAGATGTTTATTATTTCGTTCAATTCCTTCCATTGCACGATTCCACTGCTATTTATTTTTACTTTTATTTTTTTTAAAAAGATATGAGGAATTTCAGAAACAACATTAAAATGATCATTCAAACTGTTTCAGGCACGGTTTCATATTAAAAGCATAGACTGATTTCTAACTTCCTGTTTCCCTCTATGATACAATCTCAAGTTTTGTTCCAGGAAGCACAATTATTGTAGAGCTAAGGTGGATGGCCGCCAGAGCTCATCTCCAAGTGCTGTCCTCATTCTGAGAAAGTTCCTGAGTCAACAGAAAGGGGGCTCCCAGGGCATGGAGTAAGGAGATGAGTGCACATCTGCTGATTAGTGGGCCCTGCGAACCCTGGGCAAGTCCACTTCATCAGCTCCAGAACATAAACAAAAATGTAATTTTAAAAAAAGATGGCTTAAAAAAATATCTGATAAAAATTACCTCTCCCTCTCCCTTGCTGTGAAATAATTTAAATAATTTATTCTAGATGTAAAAATAAAAAAGAGAAAACAAGTTTGTTCAAAGACACCTGTGTCCTGTTTTTAAGTGTGAGGTCTGGGTCCTTTGGGAGGCAGGAATAGCCCGCAGAGGGATGGCGCCGTGCACAGGCATGCCGGGAAACTCTCGATGCAACCCCACCTCCGCCGCTTGGCAGCCAGTGACCTCGGACATCATGCTTCTGCACTTCTCTGAACATGAGGATTAGAATACCTGCCTGACCTGGGTTAGAGTAGCATGTGTCAGTGAGTGGAGGTGGGAGGGCTTTGTAAACTGCGAAGTGCTGGCCACAAATGAGGTGGGAGAGGTAACCCCATCCAGTGGAGCTCTGCTTCCCTGACAGTGCCTGGGATTTGGCTTTTGCTCCAGAGCACACTAAGGCAAACTTGGCTGGAGCTTCAGACGGGAGTGAGTAAATGGCTGGGGGTCACAGAGAGCTTGGGGGAGGGCTTAGGACACTTTTGGATTTTTTAGGAGCTACCAGCCAGGACGTAAGATTCAGCTTCAGCTGGTCCAGGATGGGGCCCGGGCATCTGTATTTCTGAACATCCCAAAGGGGATTCTACTATACAGCTTGGGTTGAAACCCACCAGGCTAAGTGGCCTCCTGCAGTCACCATCTCAGCTCCAGAATCACCCCATGCAATGGAGAAAACTTATCATCTGCCCCTCCTCGGTAAGGAGGGACGAATGCCGCTTCCAATCATTCCCAGTCTCTTGTTGGGCTGTTGTATTGACTATCAAACTTTAGAGCAGGGCTCAGAATGCAGATTCATTAAGGAGGGATGAAGAAAAACTTTTGGACCAGAAGGGAACTTCAGGGCCACCTGGTCCTTCTTACCGAGTGTAGTCATCCCTCTCCAGAAGCCCTCCCAGGTAGGTAGGTAGCCACATGCTTTGCTGGCATGCCTCCAGTGCTGGGGACTCCTACCTCGTGGGGGGCTCGTCTGCTAACCCAGGCTGAAATCTGCCTACGTAGTCCTGCAGGAGGCAGGACTGTGTACTTGAGGGCTTTGGTAGTGGCAGTCAGCAGTCACCGACACAGCTCTGACACAGCTCTGAAGTCTGCATGCCCATATAAGGGACAGCGTCTGCCCACATCTGGCTGATTCTGGCTAGAGAGGATGCTCTTGACTTCCTGTCTTTGTTCTAGAATTTGGCTGAATCCCCAGTCTAGCTCTTTGCCAGTATCTGTGGGTTTCTGCAGCAAAACCAGTTTGTTACCCACCCCACAGGTAGTTTTCCTCAGGTAGCAGATCCTGTAGAGAGCAGCTTTTTTCAGGGTCCCCCTTGTTCAGATGGAGAGATTGAGACCAGAGAGGAAAGGAATTGCAAGAGTTCCCCAAGCAAGGCGGGTCATAGCAAGGCCAGACCAATGGATTCCTGCTCTGTGGGCTGAGAGCATCAGACCCAAACAGCAGACAGACAGCCCCAGGAGGCCAGGACCTCAGCCCAGCCTTGCCATGAAACAAATCTCACTTGCCTCTTTCTGGGTCTCAGTTTCCCCACCTGTAAAATGAGGGAGTTGGTCCAGGTCACTGGTTTTCAAACTTCTAAACATTTTTTTAGTAGCAGAATTATGTAATATTCCACAGCAGCCCAACATATAAAATGGATAGAAGGGGAGCTGTCTGGTTGGAACGGGGCTGGGGGTGGGGAGACACAGCCTTCCTGCTTAGTCTTCCCCCAAATCTGTGGGCCACAGTTTGAAAATCACAGGCAGGTTGACCTCCTAGGTCCTTCCAGCTCTGTCTACAGTGTTCTTCCCCTTGAGAAGCTGTAGCTCATCGTGGACCCTGAACACAGAATTAAACAGAAGGCAAGTTATCATCTAAAAACAAAGTCAATTCAGAAACTGTTGTTGCAAGAAGGCAAATAGAAAAACGGCACCACGTCCCGCTGGAATCTCTTTCAATGACTGAGAGTCTTGTTTTCTGGTAAAAAAAAAGTGTAGAAATAGTGGTTGTTCTTGGGGGACTTGTGGTTTGGTTCTGGACCTCCCCACGGAGCCAAGTGGTGTCCCTGAGGGCGAGGAGGGCAGAGGTCTGTGCTCAGAACTGCTCGAAGCGCATCCGCAAGTTTTTGATCTCCAGTTCCATCTGTTTAGCCTGGACCTCTCTCTGGGTCACCAGCTCCCGCAACCTTCGGATCTCCTCCTGTTGCCGGTAGAACATCTGCAGCAGCTGGGAAAGCATAGGTCAGAGGGCAAGATCACCGGGCTGTCCTGGGACATGATGGGGCAGGATCTCGCTCTGTCACCGGGCTGGAGTGCAGTGGCATTATCATAGCTCACTGCAACCTCACACTCCTAGGCTCAAGCGATCCTCCTGCCTCAGCCTCCCGAGTAGCTGGGACTACAGGTGGGAGCCACCATGCCCAGCTAATTTTTTTTTTGGTAGACACGGGGTCTTGATATTGCCCAGGCTCTGTCTGTTGAATGAATTAACAAAGCGAGTTAAGCGATCAGGCCAGGCCACACCTGGTTATTCCCACCCTCATTTTCGCCCTCCCTCCTTCTCAGCCCTGATCCACACCCCACCCTCGTTCACACCTCGTTCTCTGTCTTTGGTGGGGGGCATTCAAAAATGTCAAAGCCATTTGTGAGCCAGGATTTCTTCTCCTCCAGCCTGGGTTCTGCCGCCCACCTTGGGGCCTTCTCCTCCAGCAGGGAGGGAGGCCTCCAGCCGTCTTCTGCAGCCAGCTTTTCTGTCTCGCCCAAGGGCTGGGGCGAGGCTGGGGCCACAGAGTTGAAGACAGGTCTCTCTGGAGGCAGTGGCTGGGGGCCCAGCAGCTCAGAGCCGGGCCTAAGGGACACCAGGACTGGCCCTGGGAGGGAAGCAAAGAGCTGTGTGAGGACTGGGTACCCACGAGCAGATGGGGATGGGGCGGCACCAACACAGAGAGCCATGCAGAGAGGCCAGTGGACACATACAACAGGTGTAGGAGATACAGCCACATGCAGACAGGCACAAACCCATAGAGTGGGGCAATCAAATACAAATACCCATGTGTGCAACCGTCTAGGTGGAGCTCAGTGTGTAGTAACAGCACGGTGCACGCACAGGAGCTGCCCGCAAGCACTTTGGCTCGCACGTGAAGCCTTGTCCTTCCTTGTAAGGACAGTCCCACCCACATTGCATTCTCCATCTACCGAGTTCATTAGTTCTCCCAGCACCCCAGGGAAGCAGGGAAGGCTGGCATTCTGGATGCCGATGAGGAAACTGAGGCCCATGGAGGCGTAGATCTATCTGGGACCTGACACTGGTCTTCTGCCCCCCAGGGAGAGGCTCTTCCAGGCCACCAAGGAGGCCCCTCAGCCACTGGGCTGGAGAGCAGAGGGAGCAGCTGGGGTGGGGGTGGGAGCACACGTCACCCTTCTTCCCCTGGGCTGCCCTCCTGTGGCCTGAACCACTGGGGAGGGAGTTGCCGCCTAGAGGGCCTCTTGGGTTGAGGACGGGCAGGGGGAGTCTGGCCGAGACAGTCCAGGCACCCTGCTCAGCCCCGCAGTGTAAAGTTTTCCATGAGGCAAAGTCTGTTGAGTTGGAGGGAGTTTTCTGAGCCACTCAGGTCAAGCCCCCTGCATTCCTGGACCCATATGTGACCACCCTCGCCGCTGGGGACTGACTGTCAAGGGCCCGGCCTCTGAGAATAAGAATACAAGCCAAACCCCTCTCAGCTACCTGGAGCCACTGAGCACCCCAGGTTCCTGCCACATTTGCCCCAGGCCCTTTCTCCCCCGTCCTCACCTCTGTTCATCCCATTGAGCCACTCCTGGGCCGTCAGGGAGGGCTGGGCCGCTGCTGTTGGCGGGTAGATGTCCTCTTGGTAGGATTCCGACTGCCGGAGAAGTCCAGAGGTGAGGGGGTGGTAGGGCAGGCTGCTCAGATGGGGACCCCTTAGAGCCAGGGGTCTAGGCTCTCCCCACTCCCTGCTGAATTGGGGAAACCAAGGCCCAGAGAGCGAAGGGACTTGCCCGAGGTCACACGGTAGCTCAGGAGCAGAGGTGGGGCGAGACACAGGACTCCTGAAGCCCAGGAATATGGCTCCAGGCTCTGGCACCCTGACACCCCTGTGTCTGTCTTCTCCAGGACGGGTTCCTGCCTCCCCCCAGAAGGCCCCTACGACCCTTACCCGCCGGGGCACGATCATGGATACGGGCTCGATGAGGCTTTTAGTTGTGATCAGCTTGTAGAAGCGGAAGATCTCGCAGGAGGACACGTCGAGGCCTCTCTTTGGCATCACACCTGCAGGTAGACAGCCAAGGAGGGCCAAGAGGTTCTGGCTAGGCTGGGGCCACAGGAACCCACGTGACGGCCGAGGCCAGGCTGCACACCTGGCTGTGAACAGAGACTGCCCCTCCCACCGTCCTTCCCTCAACAAACAGATCATGAACAGCGACCTGCACCGGGCTGGGCCCCAGGATGGGGAAACGGAGTTGAAATAATTGGACTCTGTCTCCACCTTCGAGGGTTTAAATTATTTCAGTGGCCTTTTATAGGCAGTTTGCTCTGCCCAATCTCCACCCCCACAGGCCCTGTGACCCAAATGCTCCTAATATAGCCACGCCAACTCTCTTCTGAGTAGTTAGCAGGGCTTATCTATCTTTCTCCAGCTCTTTATTTTTAATCTAGCTGTGTCTTTATGTTTAAAGTGGGTTTCCCATAGATAACATGTAGTTGAGTTTTTAATCCCCAAAAGGAGGTGGGATTGCTTCCTGTAGGTCAACCCCTTCTGCCTCCCTGCTACTGTAACCTTGACCTAGAGCACTTCCTCCTCTCCCCATGCTATGCTCTGCTTACTCTTTCAGCTTCTCAAACGTCGCCGCCTCTGGGAAGCCCTCCCTGACTTCCTCCTTTGTGTGGCTGCATTCCTCAGGTAGCCCCCATCAGGTCAGAGTGCTGCCATGCCATCCCCCTCCTGCTGACTCAGCCCTGTCTCCCCAGCACTGAAGCCCTGACCCCACGTCACCTAGGTGTCCCTCACTCACCCATCCCCTTCTGTGGGTTATAGGAGCGGTACTCAGTCAGGTAGCTTAGGTAAGGCTTGTCGGCGCTCACCTCGTAGTAGCGGATGTTGCCATCTCCCTGAGGAGGAGGAGGGTGAGATTTGGAGCTTCAGAGTGAGAGTGACCCAGAGGGCCCCACTGCCAGCTAGCAGAGTCTGGCTGCCACAGCGTGAACGGCTGGCAGCCCCGTCTCACACAAGGAAACACCAGGGGACTTGGCAAGGCAGGAAATGGGGTCCTCATTTGGGTGCTCAGTCCCCGCAACCATGACCCAAAGCCCACCCTCGCTCCCCCAAGGCAGAAGCTGGGAAGAGAGGCCCCAGTGCCACTCCCATCAAGAGCTGCACACAAAGGTCAAAACTGGGGTGTCCTTGGAGGCCATCGAGTGGGTCGTACCCGTACGATTTGGGTGGAGCAGAGAGAGATGCTGTTTTGGCATCTGTGGGTAGGGCCCAGGGTGCCAAACATGGGATACACCTGTTCTGCCCCAAGTTCAACAAATATCCGCACTGAGAAACACTAGTGGTTCCTCCTCATCTGGACCCAGAGTTGGGGAGGGAGCTCAGGTGTCCAGCCAAAGCCCTGGCCCCAGGTGCTCCTAGGGACCCGGGAGGTGGGAGGAGGGTGCTCTCCCACAGGGGACGCGTGGCCAGTGACTCTTGCCTGTCTCTGCCCTGCACTCCCCACAGCCCCAGCCTACTGTCTGGGCCACCAGTGGGCCTAGGCTAGGGATATTTCTGCCTCCTGTCTCAGGGGTCCTGGTGGCAACATCCCTGCTGTGCCATGCTGACCTTCCCCACCACGTAGAGCATGTTGGTGTCTGCGTCGTAGAAGGGAAACAGCACACCTGAGGAGCCGTCCAGGTCCTCCTCTGTGAGAGGCACAGAGAGGTCATCCTGCAAGGAAAGGGGAGACCAGGAAGGCCTGGGGGTCACTCCTGGGGTCCTCAGCGGTGCTCTCTGAGATACGAATTCCTGCCTGGATGCTGTGGGCATGTGTGTGTGTGCGTGTGAAAGAGAGAAAGTCTGACCTTGTCTAGATGTGTTGGGGGAAGACGTCCCTGGTTCTTGAGGTCCAATGTGTGGGCTACTCTCTGGTGG
>CM052443.1:101826306-101860869 GCA_028533085.1 Varecia variegata | reverse complement strand
GAAGTGAAATCTGTTTGGCTTCGCAGGGCATGAGAATGAAGGCTTAAAGGAGAGGACCTGAGCAGCTGGTTCTTGCCTCTCTGTGCAGGCACACAGCAACTGGAGGACGTGGACATGCTCTTGAGCCCACCTCCCCTTCTGTGCCAGCCACCTTGAAGCAGAGACTGCCTCCTTTCCTCCTGTCTCTCCAATGGGCTTGACACAGGGCCTGGCCCAGAAATATCTGCTGTGTAAGGAGGGGCTGGTGGTGGTGGATGAACGCCAGGTCTCTGGAGACCACCACTCCTGCCCCAGCTCACCCACCTGATGGCACCAGCAAGGCAACTGAGAATTCAGAGAATGGCACTTTATTTAAGACTTGATTTTTTTGCCATGATTTTCTACCGATTCTTCCATGATGGTGTCATCTTCTTCAACAGTGACCAGGACCTTCTTGCCCACGAGATTAAAGATGTCTTCGGGAGGATAGCCTTTGGGCTCGCCCACCTTCACAGTGAGCATGTCCAGCGTTAGCACGGTGCCTTCCGGGATTTTCACTTTGGCCACCACAGACTTGCCCAGCTGTGGACAAAATTAAGACTCAGTGCCAGCTTCAGAGAAATAACTAGTGCTCATCACTTTACACCCAAGGTCCCTGACCCATCTTCACAAGGTACCTTGGGAGCAGGGACTCCGCCCAACACTGCCCAAAACACCATCTCATACACAGCAGGGATTCGGTCAGTGTGGGGTGAATCCAGAGACTCAGAGGGGGGCATTTAGAAGGAAGTGCAAAGGAAAGGGCTTGGGCTATGTAGATGAGGAGGGTCAAATCCCAGTGAGCTGGGGATAAGCTGTGTTTAGTTTCCCTGTAAAATGGGAAATAACTGTGCCTGTATCTTGCCAGATGACTGTAAGGATCAGTGATAATACACAATGTACCTGGAACATACATGGACACTGATTCCTTTTGTCACCACCTAGCTCCACATCTCATTGTAAACATGGGGAAACTGAGGCCCACAGAAGGCGGTGACTTGGCCAAAGTTGCAAACAGGCAGGATAAGAACCTAGAGGATGAGATTCCTGACTCCCGCTCTACTGCTCTCGGGGGGCGCAAACCACTCTATTTGGTAAAAAAGGAGTATGGAGAGCTCACAGACTGAGTGTGACAGGAAAGAGGGCTCCTCAGGAAGGGCAGATAGGACAGGCAGGTGAGGGGAATGAAGGATGCCTGACACGACCAGTGTTTCTGTCTTCTCCACAAAAGCTTTCAAACAAGTTATCTATTTTATTCCTCCACATCCTCCACGCAAGAGCCCAAGGAATCAATTCTGCGTGGAATTCAGGGCCAGGATAAAATGCCTGTCTTATAGTGTACTGTTTGCTCAGGGAGCCAAATTAAGTGCGCAACTGCTGTAAATCTCATTCTGGTTTCCGGTATAATTCTCTCTCCGTTTCCTCTATAAAGTAGTTTATTTCTTTTTACTATATTTTGATTTCCTGGTATATATGCATCTTTAATTTGGGGTAGCAGGTAGGCCCCACTAGAATAAAAGATGACAATATTCCCCATGAATGCCTGGTGTTTGATCTTTGCCTTGACCCGGACAGCCTGCGGCAGATTAGGTGTGTCTACAAGCCTGACAGCCCCAAGACATCTGGCTCTGTGACTCAGAGGGCAAGAAGGTCCAGGCCACGGCTTTCAAAAAGCCCTTATAGTCAGTGTGCCAGGCAGTGCTTCTTGGCCTCCTCATCCGTCTGTCTGAAGGTCAGTGCTGCACAAAGAATACTTACCTGCATCATCACCCACCAACCCCCGTGATGACTCACTGCCATCTATCCAGTGCCTCCCCTGCTTCGAGAATGCCACAGGCTCTGTTCCCGATGCCTCGAAGAACCCCTTGCCTACATGTTTCCCAGGTTTTTCAGAGCTTACCTACTCCAAGGGACCCTGGACATGATCTATCCCAGGGCTCACCCCCTTTACATCTCCTGAAGTCTAGGAGCACTGGGGCCACAGGCTTCAGAGATCTAGTGGAAGACTCTAACATAACCTAGGAGGTGCCCAGAAAAACCACTAAAGTTCACCTTATGTAACATATTTCTCCTACTGCTCCGAGTAACTACTGTACCAGATACTGCTGCTATGAGTAACAGTTCTGCTGCTAACACGAGCCTGAAGAAATTCAGAGGAGTTGGACCAACACTCCTTTATCAGCTCATCAGCCTGGCTCAGGTAGAGCTGGTACTGACTGTCCTCTCAGATCCGCCCACCTGGTCCCCGCTCACAGCAGTGGAGCCGAGCGGAGTCGGGCAGGACCCACCTTCTCATTGCAGGCCATCTCACAGGGCAGCAGCTGCTTGGTCGGGGAGCCCATGGCCCTCTCCACGAGACGCACTGACCGCACCAGCTCAGCCAGTTCTTTGGGCTCCAACGAGGCTGAGTGGTCACTCCCCTTCCAGGTCTTGTCCAAAGTTATGTGACGTTCCAACACCTTGGCCCCCAGAGCCACTGCAGCCACAGATATTGCTATGCCTGTTTCATGCCCAGAATACCCGATAGGAATGTCAGGAAAGACCTTCTGATATTCCTTTAAAATAGAAAAAGGAGGAAAAGGTTAAATAGTGTGGTGCTTTAGGCATATTCTCCAGGGTCAGGCAGATCTGAGTGGAGTCCAGTTTAGCCACTCACTGGCTGTGCAACCATGAGCAAGATGCTGAGGTTCTCTCAGCCTCTCTTTCCTAGGGATTATAAAAGCACCTGTCCAGGGCTGCTATAAATGCATGCAAAGCACTCAGCATGTTGTAAATGCTCCAAAAACAATAGCTATTGTTATCATTAACAATGAAGTTTAAGAATGTTTCACACTGCACAAACCACCAGGAAAAACAATGGAAGTATAACCAAATGCCTAAACTCATTCAAAATGCATCTGTCACATTTAATTAGCCTGAGCTGCTGAAAGCAAGTGTGCTATATGCAAAAATACCATCAATAATATATACAGCCCAATCTCAAAACAGTCCTTTGGTGGAGATGCTAAATAATTAATCAGTTATCTATAATCCACTGAATGCAACAAAAGACATTCTAAGATGGGTGAGTCTTGTCAGTGAGGGTGACCAGAAAGCGTAAGTATAGGAGAAAGACTCGGATGGGGTTTAATAAAAGATTAGGACAGTGGAGTGGCAAAGGCCTTGAAAAGCAGGCTTAAGGGTGTGTGATGGAGCGCAGGTTGATAGGTCAGAGAATTCAAACTGCTGTAACATGGTGGGTGGGCCCAAGAGCAGGTGGGCTGGCAAAATAACTCTCACCGTGCTATGGTATCAAGAGAGAGGAGGACATGACAGCACCTCGGGTGGGGATGGAAGAGAAATAGTGTCTATGATATACTGAGAAAGAAAATAAACAGAATTATTTGGAGCCACATATACTAAATTGTTAATTATGGTAATCTCGGTGTAATGGAATTACAGGAGGTGTTCATTTTCTACATTATATATATTCAGAGTTGTCTGAGTTAAGAAAAAAAATGTTTCAGTTTTTTAAATGATTTTGGCCTGGCACGGTGGCTCACAGTAATCCCAGCACTTTGGAAGGCCTAGGCAGGAGGATGACTTGAGGCCAGGAGTTCAAGGCTGCAGTGAGCTATGATGACACCACTGCACTCCAGCCTGGGTGACAGCGTGAGACCCTGTCTCCAAAAAAAATAAGCAAATAAAAATAAAATAAAATGATTTAGAGATGAGCTAGAAGTGGAAAAAAAACTATCAGGATTGGGAGCAACAGAAAGTTTAGGTAAAAAGACAGCAGTGTCTGTTTTCAAAAAGGTTAAAATTTTTCTTAAGTTAAATATAAAGGCTATGTGGCAACATGTAAAAAAGTTTATACTATCATGGAAAAAACCAGAATGTCACACATTATGCTGAGAGGAAAATATAAAAGGAAAACTGGTTAATTGCAATATCAGGATACAAGCATTTGTGTATATATATTTAGCATTCCATTAATGTTACTATAATGTTTTTTATGTTAATTACATATATATTTGTTTTCTAATTAAGTTAAATTTCAGGGGCTACCAGGAGGAACTGATAGAGATGGCCTGACACATTAAAAGACAAAAAACTAGGCTGACAGGGCCTAGGTTCTAGTCCCCATTTTGCCACCAAGCTGCTGTGGGGCCCCTTGGGACTGGACTTCACCATCTGTAATGTGATGGAGTAGACAAAATCTTAGGAGAGAGAAAGCTCCCTCAAGGCTGTCACTGTAACCAGTTTGAGCCTCGGGGATGCTCAGAATTAGAAAATAAGAGAACCAGCAAATAACAGAGCAGAAAAAGCCAGAAGTTTCAAGAAGGACTCCTATAACTGAATATGGAAAAAGACAGATAACCGTACACAATGTTGATAGCAGCATTATTCACATTAACCAAAAGGTGGAAGCATTCCAATGTCCGTCGGCAGATGAACAGATAAAGAAAATGTGGCATATGTGAAAGATGGACTATTATTCAGCCTTAAAAGGAACGAAATTCTGATACATGCCACAACATGGATGAACTTCGAAGACTAAGTAAAAAAGGCCAACATAAACGGACAAATATTGTGTGATTCGAGTCATATGAGGTACCTGGAGCCAAATTCATAGACACAGAAGATAGAATGGTGTTTACCAGGGTCAGGGGAGGGAGGAAATGGGGAGTTAGTGTTTCATGGGTGCAGAGTTTCAGTCTGGGATGAAGAGAAAGTTCTAGAGGTAGATAGTGGTGATGGCAGCACAGCAGTGAGCATGTGCTCAACGCCACTGAACTGTACATCTAAAAATGGTTAAAATGGTAAATTTTATGCTTTGTATATTTTACCACAATTTAAAAGAATAGAAAATACACTAAGGAAGGAAATGAGCCAGCAATTCAGAGAACAGGGGCCTCTAACGGGCAATACACACTGGTAAAGAAAATGTGTACAAAGGCAATTACGAGGACTCCACTCTAAATTTTATAATGGCAGAAATTAAGATTGGTCTTAAGAAAATTTCATTTATAGTCACCCTCTTTAAAATGTATGCACTCCTTCAACTGCTTGGTTCTCACTTGTTTCTATGACAGCAAGACTGTCAGAGGATGTTCAAATTACGAAGTATGCCATGGTTGCTCAGAATTTTGGTTACCAAAAAAGACTCTATCTGCCCCACAATAAATGGCCCACGAAAAGCCACTGTGCTGCGGCCTGATCAGGCAATGCCCACCCCTGCTCACCGAGATGACACGCAGGTTGACGTCCTCTGGCTGGAGCGGGTAGGCGCTGGTGCACTGGAGGAAGCAGAAGTTGGGGTTGAGCGCCTTCACAATCTGATAGACCTGCTTCATGGTGTCCATCGACTGCATCCCGCTGGAGATCACCATCGGGCGACCTGGGTAACCCAACGTGAACACCACCATCACTTTCTCTGTAAGGTTCTGACTCTCCCTCAAACACATCCCAGCTGTTGGTATCATCATTCAACTGAACTCCACAGACATCACTTAAAACACTGTGGGGAAACAGAGGTGAGCTTGGTGGGTTCCTGCCCTTGACCATAGGAAATATAGACTCCCCTCTGCCCCCCAGCATTACTCTTGAGCAAAGTGAACTAAATTCAGGAGCAGAGGAATTTCACACTCCCAAAAGGAAAATGAGCACCTCCTCTAAGAGGTTGCACAGTATGGCAGTACAGTAGGGTGCACACTGACCCCCAATTCAAGAGTGTGACTGTGTGTGAGGCCTGGGGCTGTCACTTCCAGCTGCGCTGGGCAGAACACTGTCCTTCTCCATGTCTCGGGTGCCTCCTCTATGAAATAAGTATAAAGCATCATAATCATGACTCGCTTCAGTCCTAGCTTGTCATGAGGACCAAATGAGATCGCTCATGTAAAACCATTTTATAAACTGTACCATGTAGATATTTAGATATTATAACTACAGAATATTTCTCAAATCACAGTTTCCTCTAAGAAGTTTTATATATACTGTCATATCTTTAATTTCTTATAAATCAAAAAAATTTTTAATTAAAAATTTTTCTTTAAAAAATTTCTTATAAAAAGGTCATATACTTAATTTCTTTCCTTTCAAGTAAGCACATAAAAAGTGGAAGTATATGCTGATTGAAAAGAGGTTTCTAAAGTTTGTCTTCATGAGATCTACCCTGAAGTGGCCACCACTATGGGAGTAAAAATATGAAAATTTGGACTCCCTCAGATTTTATGACAAAAATTAGACACTCACCTTTTTTGGCAGTCTTTTCCAGATAAGGAAAATTGTTAGTGTCCCCAGATCCAACTTTGAAAAACGGAACATTCAGTTCGTGCAAAAATTCAACTGCCATCTACAAAAATCAAAGAGGAGCTCCTTTTCACTATTGTTTAAAAACACTGTCCTCACAACAGAGGGGGAATAACATACAAATAGAAAACCCCCCTCCTCTTACCCAGCGAGAAGGACTCTTCACAACTTGAAAGCAGGCAAAGATTTGTTCTCAGTCATTTCATTCAAGCGTTTATTCATATCCACCCATCCACTTGTCCAACAAACACTTAGTGCTGGTCTGCACTGGCTATGACAATCTGGAAACGAATATCCCTGGCCAGACCCTGCCTTCCCCAGGGGCCCCGGGCCCAGGGAACAAACACGAAAGGGTCATGACCTAATGCTGATACAGAAAACCAGGCAGTGAGAAAGTGAACAGCCCTCAAAGGCTTTCCCCTTTACTCAGGGCCAAATAGGCTGCAAAAGAGGTCATTTCAATCCTTGCCAAAGGGGAAAATGGAGCAGTTTGTGGCCCAGCCTTGACAGTGATCCATAGTTGGCAGGGCCCATTAAACCCAAGCCCTTTCAGACCTCAAACCATGCAGCCCTGCAAACGTTGGCCACTTTTTTGGATGCAACATCACCACTTGCCATTATCTATCTAGGGCTCTTCAACATCTTTGTCTGAGATTCATCAGTAAGACTCAGGAAATTGGTAAACATCAGCAAACATTTGCTGAAGGAATCAGTCAGTCACAAATTATAAGTGTAAAACCTCGGTTTGCTGTCAAATTATAATAACTCAAGTCTATTTTTTATTACTCTTTGTTTTCAGTTTTATTGAGGTGTGATTGGTATACCAAAAACTGTATAATATATATACAATTTGGTGAGTTTGGAATATGTATACACTCATGTTACCATCACCACAAAGTAATAAGCATATGCATCAGCTCCAAAAGCTTTCTTGAGTCCTTTTTTTTTAATTGAAGTTGGACTTCAGAGGGAGGAAGAATCAATGTCTCTGAATGGTTCCAAATATCTTAATTCTATCCTAAAATGCTGCCTGTGATTGAGAGGTAAGTTAGGGCTTGATGAGCTAGGCCAGTGCTTCTGACACTTGATCACATGCACAGAAATATCTCAGGAGTCTTACTAAAATACAATGCAAATTCTGATTTTGTTGGTCTACAGCGGTGCCTAAAAGTGTATTAAGTCCCTTGTTAATGTCATTGTGCTGCTGCTGCTGGCTCATGAATCATACTCTTGAGTGTCAAGGAGCTGGACCACTAGGCATGAAAATCCAGAGGGCAGAGTGTGGTAAGGAACATACGAGAAGGTCACTCTGACAGTGGCTCTTTAAATCCACCCACTGCAGCCTGAGCTCCGTCCATCTTCCCAGCAGGTGATGAGCTACTCCCAACACTGCTCCTAACTTTGCTCCCTTGTAAATTCTCCAACGTTGGGGTGGGAGTTGCTGGAGTGCCAGGAGGAGCAGTTAGCTGGCCAGTGAACAACTTCAAGGCACTGTGCAACCCTCGCAGTGCAGGGGACACGGTGCCGTGTGGCCTGAGTGCCACTCACCTGCAAGTGTCTAACTACCTTTCATGCTGTTCTTGCTGCTCTTCCTTCTGCTTTATTTTTCCTCTTCTCTTTCCCCTTCCAAATTTTTCTACCTCACTCTTTCCTTCTGTTTACGTGTCTCACACCGTTAACCAGCCCTAAGATGGGACTGAAAAACATCTGTTTATAATAGATTTATTGAACAAAGTCTTATTTTCCCACCCTTCTCACTCTATCTGGCAGATGAAGAGGGCGTTTTCCGTTTAAAGGGGGAAACCCCATGCTAAGTTCTCCTTCACAATGTTCGACTGCGGAGTGTGGTCCTCCAGGGCATAAACACCCGGATGAGCCCACTCAGGAGAAGGGCAGAGCAAGCAGGGACAAGAAGGGGTGAAATGCAGGGGAAAAACCACTCTGCAAAAGCTCACTTACAGAGGCAGTAAAATCTGCATGGACTTCTATAATTTTCAAGCGAGGAATAAACGGGCAGGTTCCCGCCGGAAGGGAGGGGCGCCACATTCTGCAGTCCTCTTGGGGAGCCAGCGCCACCTGGTGGCCACCTTACAGGAGTCATCGCCCTGGGCAGGGCGCCCCCTTCAGTAATCTGGAAGGTTCTGCCTGGCCTTCCGGCCCCAGGTGGTAGCGCTGCGCCTTGGGGGGCCCTCTTCTTTCCGTGGACTTTTGGCTTCCCCTAGCCTGCCCACCCTGCTGTCGGGTCCCCTCTGCATGTAGGGTGCAACGCGGCCAGCAGCTTCAGGACCCCTCTCTCCTTCCCACCCCACAGCACAAAGCCACAAAGCCTTTTGGAAAGGAACTCAGCCACCTGTGACCCTTGTTCAGCACCCTACTGCATTCAATGCCCAGAATAGGGCCCCACCGCAGACCCAGACCCGTTTGGGGGAAAGGCTGCACTGCCATAACTCCTTAGAGGGTCCTGGTAGATCAACTTGTCTGATTTTTAAACCCAGGGAATTCCCAAACTTATTCGACTCTGAACTTTTTGGATTCCAAATCAATTAATTAATGAGGATGGACAACGAGTGCCCACAGAACCAACCCCCTCTCCGTACTATGTCCTGTAGAAACTTTGGGAACTGCTGATCTAAGTAAGGGGTCACAGGAAACAGAGGAGCAGAGCTGGGATTTTTCTAAAGACCCCTCCTCTCCCCTCAGTTTTTAGATCCTGCAGGAAAGGAAAAAGAAGCCCATGGTGATAAGTTGGGGAGAACTGGGAATGTTCTAGAGCTTCCCAGGATGAGGAGATGGTGAGAAGGAAGCGTGAGCCATAAGAAGACTGGGCCTGCCCTCAGCGCAGTGGCTGTCGGGGGTACACCGTGACTTGGACAGAGGCTGGAGTCCTGCTGGTGGGTGGCAGGGGACAGGAAGAGGCAGGTGCTGGAGGGAAGGGCAGCTCTGCTGGGATGGCCGTTGCATGTGAGGGAAGCACGTCCCTCAGGGGCCACCTCTAAAGTCCTGGCTTTCATTTGCTTTCTCCGTACAACTTTCCAATTAGACTAAAGACGCTCCCTGCTCGTTTCACTAGACTTACACAGCCTCCGTGCACCTTTTGACCAGGTTCCCCGATTGTTTTCTTGGCCTTAATAAAATTCTGCCACACCTTAACATTTCCTGGGGACACAGAGAACGCCCTAGAACAGCATACAGAGTGGAGAAAACAGGCCCTCAATAAATGCCTCCAGTCTATAAGGAAGTCAGGGTGGGTAAAGATGGAGCCACTGGCAAGGTAAACACGGAACACCGGGGACAGCCTGGTGGACAGGAAATGCTGGTTCAGCAACAGGGACCTGGCCAGCAAGGTAAATTAACACTTGTAAAGGCCCTTAAGAATGCATTTTCCTCTCACTCCCAGTGCCCCAGGTCAGTCAGGGGACCAGATGGGAACAAATGGCATTCCTAGGACAGAGGAGCCTCTGAGCCCAATTAGGCTGAAGCAGAAAAACTCCTCAGGGTTCTGAGTGGGAGAAAGCTATCAGCAGGTGGGTGCAGACCCGCCTGTGCTTGCACCCAGTGGGCTTATCTCACTGGGTCCTCCCCGTAGCCCTGAGGGAAGATCTCTTTACGATCCCGTTTCTACAGATGGGGCCAGTGTGGCTCCAAGAGGTTACCTGCAGAGCCCAAGCCACACAGAAAAGGTCAGCACCAGGACCGAGCTCAGAGAGTATGGCTCCAGAGCATGCGTCCCAGACACAAGAGAGGACTTCCTGGGGAGTGGAGGGGAAAGAAACCAAAAAGGGGTACGGGCAGAGGAAGCCCCCACTACCAAACACCCAGACTCCTTTCTATCTCCCAACTGTTCCTGGTTCACAACCGAAGCTACTGGAAGGGAACGACCTAAAGAAGTGACTTTTCCTCAGCAGTCTCACAGACGCAAGGAGGTACCTTTTTCCTACCATCAGATCCAGAACCTCAGGGGCTGGAAACAGACTGAAGAAAAAGTCCTCATTCCAGGTGTAAGTCACCTTGGTGACATCTTCTCTGGTTCTACGCTGAGTTGGGACGTCAGAGCAGGGAAAGCGCTTGGACAGCAGCTTGTTCGGCACACAGAAAAGGAAATGGAGGCCCACGGAAGGCCCTCCAGCACCTGCCTCTGGTACACCTCACCAGGGTCACACTGAGAGTTAAGGGCCGAGTTAGGGCAAATACCTGGATGTCCCGGCCCTTAGCCCGGGTTGCTTTCCCTGAATGCCAACTGCGTGCTATGCTTTATATCAATGATCACTCTTAATCCTCACAACGACCCTACCAGATGGGTTCTGCTACTAACCCCACTTTACAATTGAAGAAACGGAGGCACAGTGAGGTTAAATAACCTCCGAATGGACACACCAGGAATGACAGAAAGAGCATATTCAGACTCAAAATCTGACCCTAGGGTCCACTCACTTAGCCACCAGGCCATACAGCCAGGGTATGGGCCACACAGCAGGGGTTTTTGGAGATTTGTGACAATTTTAAAAAACTTGCAGATGAACTGGGTAACCTAGAAATACTGAAAAAATTAAGAAAAAGTTAGATGTGTCAAGAATGCATAAAATTTATGCAGATACAGTCTATCTTATCATTTACTACCAAAAATATACACAAATCTATATACACCATGTAGCAGAAATATATATCATACAGCCAGGGTATGTACCATTCAGCAAGGGTTCTTAATAAACAGGTTAGGATTAGTCCTCCAAACGAAGTACTTCTCAAAGTAATTACTCTGGAAAAGGCCATATGCTTATTTCAAAGATAATACTAGGGATCCAAAATACTTTTGTACTCTTCTTTGGGAATTTTCTCCAGAGCCTACTTACAGGCCCTGCAAAAACACAAAATCTATCTCATTACTTACATGTTACTAAGTCAGTTCACATCATAAATTTTGCCCAGGAATTTTAAGTCTATTCACATTTGGCATGACAACAATTAGTTGTTTCTTGAACCTAAACCTGCCCTCTAAGGACAAGGACTTGGCTGTCCCTGCATGACTGAGTTCTACAGCAGTTCCCAAAGAGCAATCCCAAACCATTCTGAACCAAGAGTACATGAAATAAGCATATAACAAAAACAAATGTCAAATCTGGAATATGACCGTCCTTTCATCAAGATATTTACATAAGCATGATGCTATGCCAGGACCTGGGTTCATGGTGGTGAACACAACAGACGTGGGCCTGTCTTGAGCACTGCACTTTACATAGATGATCTCACCTGTTGCAGAAGACAAACCTACGTGCTGCGTATTTTTCTTTTTTTTTTTTTGAGACAGGGTCTCGCTCTGTTGCCCGGGCTAGAGTGCCGTGGCGTCAGCCTAGCTCACAGCAACCTCAAACTCCTGGGCTCAAGCGATCCTTCTGCCTCAGCCTCCCGAGTAGCTGGGACTACAGGCATGTGCCACCATGCCTGGCTAATTTTTTCTATATATTTTTAGTTGTCCAGCTAATTTCTTTCTATTTGTTTAGTAGAGACAGGGTCTGTGCTCTTGCTGAGGCTGGTCTCGAACTCCTGAGCTCAAACAATCCACCCACCTCGGCCTCCCAGAGTGCTAGGGTTACAGGCATGAGCCACCTCGCCCAGCCGTGCTAGGTATTTTTAACCTACCACCTGACCCTTTACATATGAAGAAACAGGGTTCACGATGACCTGGGCTCAAAATGGTAAACACTGTGGTCAGGGGGTCAGGCTCTGGAGTCGGATTGCCTGGGTTGGAATTGAGCCTCTGCTGATCACCAGCTATCGACACCCTGTGTGTCAGTTTCTTCATCTATAAGATGGTGATAATAACTGTCCTAGTTCAAGGGATCAAGAAGAGTAAATGAGTCGGTAGAGTTAAAATACTTAGCCGAGAACTTGGTAATAACAAACACTCAAATGTCAAAGATCCTTGTTCTTGATCACTCAGCTGGTTATGATACAACTATAAATAACACCCAAGTCTTTTGGATTTCAAAGCCCATGTTCTTTTCTCCTTAACCTTTTTTGCCTTACAGATCCTTTAAGAGTCTGATAAAAGCCCCTGATCCTCCCTTATGTTTGGCTCATTCATTCATTTATTCATTCAACAAGTATCTCCTAAGTACCTACTATGTGCCAGGCATGGGGAACTTGTGGGCCTAACAGTCTGGTAGGGAAAAGAACATTTAAGACATAATTACAGAGGTAAAGAGCACCATGAAAACATGGGGAGGGGAACCTAAAACAAGTAGGGCACAGGGAAGAATTCCCTGAGGAAGTACTATTTAAGCTGGGATCAGAAAAATGCCCAGGGCCAGGGTGCTTGGCTCCTAGGCCAAAAAGCCCAAATTCCATCTTGCTGTCCTCCAAGTGACCGTCACTTTGAAAGAACAATATTTAACCAGAAACAAAACTCTGTGATTTGTCTGATGAAAAACAATCCTATTTCTTTAGAGAACACTCCACACAGTCCCAGAATCCCTCCCAGGCCGCGAGTACACCCAGAAGGGCTCACACAGTAACGTCCCTGAAATGTCTTCCTGGAAGCTGCTCGGTTCTGCTTTTGATACTTACGTGACTTACTCATTCTTTTCTGAAATGGAGGCTGCTATGCCACCAGTTCAAACTGAATTTGCGCAAACCCAGTTCTCAGATTTGGAACTGGTTGCAGAGTAGGTCCCTGCCTCAGCCTGGAGGGCAATAATTAATGGAAGATCAGCAATCTATCTAAGTAACCACTTCGGTAGGGTTTCCTTACAAAAATCTGTCCTCTTGCCTCCTAGGCAGCTCTTGGGCCCAGAGACTCTCCAGACAACATCAGTCTTGAGCCAGTACCAAGGGTGGTGCAGAGCAGGGGAAAGCCCAGAGGCTCTGCAGAGCTCTCAGACATTCACTGCGGGAGTCTGATGCTGTTGGAAGCCTGGGCTGACTGCCAGGAGGCAGCAGCTGCAGATCATGGAAAGCACACTGCTCTGGGCATCAGACTGCTGCCTCCAGGACCTGTTTCCTAACTGTGTGACACTGAACATACTTGCCAGCCCCTCTGAGCCTCCATTTCTTCATCTGTAAAATGGGGCACTGTGGGGATAAAATACATTACTGCATGTGAAGATGCTTTGTAAATTATGATGTATAATTCAAAAGTAGAGAATCATGATTGCTAAATGCACAGTTAGAACTGAAGAATGTCATGCTTATGAATGCTGTGAATTAAGGAATGAATTTGGTCTACAGAACCGAAGCCTGACACTGCCAAGTTTCCCAGAGGCCTAGGTTCTCCACCCCACCTCCTTTTTCAAACCACCAATGGCCTGGCTGCATGTGTGCTTATTTTGATTCAATTTACAAATATATTTTAGAATTGGAAAGGTGGCACGGTGTCAGAGGTATGCTTCAGACAATCTGGTTGACCAAAAGAAAAGAAAAAGTGTTTCAAGATAGCCAGGTGCATGGCTCACACCTGTAATCCCAGCACTTTTTTGGGAGGCCAAGGTGGGTGGATCATTTAAGACCAGGAGTCCAAGACCAGCCTGGGCAACATAGTGAGACCCTGCCTCTAAAAAAAAAAAATATGGAGCTAATATATGTGAATCAATCAGAATGGATTTTTTAAAAAAAACTGTGTCAGGAGCCATAAAAATGTTCTTAGGTTTCATCTAGTAATCTATTTCTAAGAAGATATCCTAAGGAAATAACCCAAAACAGAAAAAGATATTTATCTCAGCACTATATATTAATAGTACAAAAAACTGAAAGTAATCTTCATGTCCAAAAGTAGAAGAATGGGTAGGCATATTATATCTCGTGCTCCAGAAGAAATATTATATTACACTGCTATTAAAATCTTTAAGCATAGGGTGAAAGCTCATGGTATGATGTTAACTGGACCAAGCATGCACAGAACTAAGTGTTCACAAACAGTACAGGCAGCCAATAAAACATGCACATGAAAAGACTTCAGGAGGAAATACATAAAAGAGCTGCTATATAGGGATTAAGGGTCAGTTTTTCTCCCTTTTTCCTGTTTTCTAAACTTTCTGTAATGTTATTTTTATAACTAAAAATTTTTTTGCATGCAAAGAAAGAATACGTGAAGGACTCTTAAGGAGACAGTCACAGAGCAGATGGGACCTAAGACCTGGCTCCAGCTGGACTCTGCTAGAATGTCCACATGGCCAAGCCAAAACCACCCAGGACCATCCTGTGAGCCACACCCTCCCAGATGGTGCCAGTATTGCCCCACCCAAGTCAGTCAAGGATAGTCAGCAAGGGGCAGATTCCTGTTGGAACTGTGGTTTCTAGGCTCCTAATCCAGACCATTTTCCACTGGGAGAAATCTGGCCCAGCTGGGGTGTCCCCACAAGCTTTAAGGGACACTAGGGTTCCAGCGTGGCTGCAGTCTGCTCCCAGAGACAGCTTGTTTTTAAAGCTATGGCTTCTTCCCCCAGACTCTCACCACGCCTTGGCTCCTGCTGACTTCCCACAGAGTTGGGCACAGAGCAGGTGAGCAAGGTGGAGCTGCCTCTAAGCAGAACACCACCAGGCTGCCTGCTGTCTCCTGGGTCTGCTAGAGTGACAAATGACAGAGCGGCAGAGGGCTCACCTCGTCCATGCCAGAGGCAGTGAAGAAGATCCCAACCTCCTCTGCATATCTCTGCAGCTCCCTGTACTGGTCGTGGCTGAACTCCAGGTGCCGTTTGTGCTCCCCATATGTCTTCCCCCAGGAATGCTTCGAAGTGTATGGTCTCTCCAAGGCTTTCCGATTGAACTTGAATTCCAGCTCACTCTTCTGGAACTTGGCACAATCAGCCCCACACTCCTGCAACACACGTCAGTGATCTGTCGCACATTCTCAGAGACAGCAGAAATGTTGGGGTAACCGCGATGACATCACTATCTCTAAATACAACAGATTTAGACCGACAGAGACCTTAAGGACCCCTAAAGAAGAGGAACAGGAAAAGCAAGAAAGTCCAGAAGGAAGAAAAGGTTGTTTGAGGATGGAAGATCTCCTCCCCACTATGTTTCTTCCCTTTTAAAATATTAATACAAAAAAATGTAGGGCTGTTTTGCTTTGTTTTACATTGTAATATTAAAAATACTGAATCAAAGCGTTAAGGAAGATTTTAAGTTATATAACTCAGCAGAGGATAGTAAAATGAGCACTGGACCAGAATTTAGTAAAGAAAGTCAGACTCAGGCTTAACTCTGACCCTAACTCTTAGCTAAGTCACCTCCCATCTCCAGAGTCAGTTTCTCCATCTATATAAAGAGCAATTTGGGCCAGCTCCAGGACTTGTAAACTGTTCTGAGGAGCCCCTTGCAGGGGCAGGGAAATGAAGGGAGGGACCCCGTTCTCTGACTTCAACAATAGCAACTCTGCTTTTTGCTGTTTTGCACTGGCCCTTTTCTGCATGTTCTGTTTGTTTGAACAACAACAACAAAAAAAAAAACTGAGAAATGCCCCAGACTAGGTAATCTCTACTGAGCAGAAGTGATTATATAAAAGCTGGACAGTTTGACTGTGAAAGCTGTAACTCTACTGTCCATCAGCCTCCAATCTCCCAGAATTGTTTTTAAAAACTACTCAATAGAAAGAATAAGTAAAACGCTCTAAAGTCTCATCTCACTGCCATTTCTGTAAACACAGAAGTATTCATGCTATTGAAAACCTCTTGGGTCCAGAAAGAGAAACATCAGTGCTAAGCATGCTACTCCCACTCCTGAAAATATTGTGTGATGGCATTGTTGGGACTTGGTGCTGGAGACAAGTTCAAAGAACATTAGAACTGACAATGACCTTGGGCAACAGAGTTCTCATTGTCTAGATGAAGATCCCAAGGCCCAGAGTGACTTGACCAAAGTCACACAGTGTCTCCAGCAGAGCCCGCCAGGTCCCTCTCCTAAAGCCTGCGAGACTATTCATTCCTGTCCTGGCCTGCGCCTGCAACAGGGACTTGGGCCACCCCAGCTCTCCAGCAAGCTCCTGAGGAGGCCTTCGCAGAGTTGCTTCGGGCTCCCTTTGCTTCTCATCTCCCTCTGAAGATGCAGACTTACCCTCAAGAAGTTAAAAAGTTTGTCTCTATCTGGGCAAACCTGCTCTTTACAGGTACATGACAAAAGTGAAATAGCAGAAACCACTAATGACAAGAACTCAGATAGAGTTGCACTACATTCTATATAACAGCAGTTGTATGAGGAGAACAGGTTCTTCCTCTTCTTTTCTCAGTTTCTTTCTAAAAAATGAGTGATTTCTTTATCTGCTTAATGCTATAGGGGACTCTAGGTTCAGGAATCATTGTTCCTGTTTTACTATCATGCCGATGGTTTCTTTGTTCAAAGTTTTATTGCTTCTCTAATGGTAAGAACAAGCAGCAGAATACCATGATGATACTCCATTCTCACCAATGTTTGAAAGTTAAAAGTATAGTCAATTAGTAAATCTCAAATTATAATAATATGTTTACATTTGTATGTAATTATATAGTTTAATAAAAATAATGTAACAAACTCTCCTTTTAATATGGCAAACAGATTTGTTGTATGAGCAAGCCAGCTTGTACTAATACACTCTGGGTAACAAAACTTGCAAATGTGACTCCATCTACAGAAGGCAGCCAAGACAAAATTAAAAAATCCTAAAATATAAGGATTTCAAGAAATTCTACTGCTTTAAATTTTAAAACAAACACACACATATCGTAAAGCATGGAAAACCGAGGCCTAGAGAGGAAAAGTCACCTGCCCATGATCATTCAGCTAGTAATGATATCCTGACACCAGTCCAGGGCTCTTTCCACTTTAATAGGGCCTCAACCTCTTCATTCTCCTCCCCCTGGAGAACTATCCACCAAAATTAAAAGATAGAAAGTGAGAGAGAAAACTATAACTTTGTATCCATAACTTCCACATCTCTAGGAATTTTTACAGCATTCAAAGAAGTCATACCTTGGAAAAACTGGATGCTCCCCTAAATTAAGAGCAGGAATTTCCCCCTAGGAAACAATGTGCAAAGGCTGGAGTCCTGTGGCTAGGAGCAAAGACTTTCAATATCTATCACTGTATTTACTAGCTATGTGCTCTTGAGCAAGTCACTTATCTTCTCTTAGCCTCTAAAAGGAAATCTAAACATCACAGCATTGGGTTATTGTAGGACTTAAATGAGATGGTGTATTTAAAGCACTTAGCCCAGTATCTGGTAGAGTAAGCACTCAAAAAATGTTAGCAATTGTTACTTTTTAAAAAATATTTTTATGACTCAGTGGTTAGGCTTCCATAAAAGCAGTTAGTCCTGAAAGAAGAATAAGACAAAACCTAATCACAAATGATACAAAATCAGGTGAAAGGAAAGATGGTGTGCGCTATCGCTAAACCAAGGAATCCCACTGCAGGCCTTATGTTGGGGCCTGGGGTCATAATGAAGAGCATGGCAGTCCCTTCCTTCAGGGGGACTCAAAGGCTAACAGAGAGAGAGAGGGACAGAGAGAGAGAGAGAGGGGCTTCAACAGAAATCATAATAAAATGAGGAGGGGTTGGTGAGAAGGGGTTGGAGAAGGCATCCAAAAAGTAGAGCTGAAGACAGCTCAGGAGCATTGATACTCATAAACATCTTATCACTAATAGATGACATTTATTGAATCCTCTGTGCCAAGAACTGGGCTAAGAACTTTACCATAGTTATCTCATTTGATCTTCGTAACAACTTGGAGGTAAGTACCATTATTATCAAGCCAGGTTTTCAAATAAGGAAACAAGTTCACAGAGCGTAAGTAACTAGCCCATGTTCACACAGCTAGGAAGTGATGGAGTTAGGATGTGAACTCAGAGCCTTGGCTTTTAACGACTGCATATTCCACACACAGGGAATGGCAGGTGAGAGAGACCACAGCAACTTCCAGAAACTGCAGTTCCTAGAAATAATCCAATGTTGCTGGAGGATGTCAGAGATTAAATATGATGAGCAGGAAGGTGCCAGGTCATTAAGATCTTGATGGCTATGTTAAAAGGTTTCGACTCTACCTGCGGGCAATAGGGAGCCACTGAAGGTGCCAGGGGTGCTATGAGCTTATCAAGTCTATATTTTAGAAAGATCATTCTGGCACCAGAAGCGGGAAGACAGAGGTCGAGTTAGGAGGCAGCTGCTGTAATGCAGACAAGTCAGGAGGGCAGTCGAGCGGGCGATGGGGGATTCCAAAGGTTTAGAAGAGGGAACTGGCGATCGGCGGGACAGGCGGATGCAGAGGACCACGAGGGCGAGGAGAGCGGTCCGCGCTCCCCGAGGCCCCACCCCACCCGGCGCCCCTCTCTCCCCGAGCTCCCTCACCTTGGCGGTGAGGATCATGCGCTTGGCCACGTCCAGGTCGCCCTGGTGGTTCTGGCCGATCTCGGCAATGATGAAGCACGGGTGCTGCCCGCCCACCCAGCGCCCGGGACACAGTTCCAGCTCCAGCGGCATCGCGGCAGCTCGCAGTCCGGCGCCTCACGGCCCGCCTCTGTCCGGCCGCCGCCTCAGCGGGTCCTGCGGGCAGCTCCGCCGGGCCCACACGCCGGCCCGCCACGTCAGCCCGCGGCGGTTGCGCAGCCAATCCCCGGGCCCCGCCTCGCTCCCGACAGCCAATCGGGGAGAGGGGCGGGGCCTCCCGCGTGAGGGGCGGGGCGTGGAGGCCAGGCCCCCTCCCCTGAGCTCTGCGAGCGGCCCCGGGCCCGGCAACGCGGTCTCTTACAGTGTCGGGGTCCGTGCGCGCGCCCGGGCGCAAGCGCTCCCTGAAGCAGGCTGGCGGTGGCCTCCAGAGCCTACGTGCAGCTGCTGGGGCATGGGGAGAGCGCGCTCTTCCGTGTAATGGAAAAAAGGCTTCTGGAGTTAAAGTCATAGAGCAGGTTCGAGTCCAGCCTCCGCCACTAACCAGCTCTTACTCATGGATACGTTACTTAGTCTTCCTGAGCATTCTTTTCCTTTTTCCCTGAAGTAGGAAAATAAAATAGAACTGTGAGATGATATAGAGAAACCTCTGATCATTGTACTTGGCCTGTAGTAATTTTCAATAAGTAGCAAGTTGTATGAGAGGCAGCAAGTTCAAGAAGTTCCACTGACTTGTCCAAAGCCATCGGGAAGGCCAGAGCAAAGCTGCGACCAGGACCCTGGACTGCCTCCCAGCCCAGGGCTCTTAAAATACACAGGGCTGGATTTCAGACAAGCTTGAGACATAGAGTCAGACTGATTCCTAACTCAGCTTACCAGAACCCACGAACAAAGTTAAAACAATACCGAGAAAGCACCTTTGGATGGAAGGTGAGAGGGTGATTTTGGACATGTTGGTATCAATGCGTAGGTGACACTGCCCAAGAGGCGGGGGTGGGGAGGGCGGGGTGCGGGGAAAGCAGCTCTGAAGCTCAGAAGTCTGGCTGGACAGGGAGATCTGGGAGCCACTCCAGGTGAGGAAAAGCCGGAGGACAGGCGGGACTGCTGCAGGAGAGAGTATGCAGAAGGGTGAGCCGCAGACCAGCCAACCTTGGGCAGCTGCCCTGGGAGGAACCGAGAAAAGAAGTCAGAAACAAATAACATAGAGCAAGTGTGTGTCCCCAGGAAGGGAGACCCACAGGATCAAAGGCCTGGAGCAGTCCAGGAGAATGAGGAACAAGAAGAGACAGTGGACTTGGGCATCAGAGGGCCATTGGAGACAGCAGATTTGGTGGCAAAGGGGAGTTGAGGAAACAGGAATGAAAATAGGTCTTTTCTTGGAAAAGCTTAGTTGTCAAAGCAGGTGGAAAATGGACCCTGGGCTGGAGGGGGGCCCAGAGTTGAGGAAGTGCATGTTTGGAGACCAAGAGGAAGCAACCAAAAGAAGGAGGGGGATGGAAATGGGGTTCATTCATGCACAGCCCGAGGGTGTGCTGAGCTAGATGGCGTGCGCTTTGTGTCTCAAGTTTAAATGGACTTTCACATTCTCGGGTGAAGCTGAGCGGCAGACCTCCATCACAGAGAAAATGAAATCCAGCACGAAAGTAACTCAGTCACTTTTGCCTAAAGAAAACTATTGTGGTTTTGCATAATTTGTGAATAAGTGGAAATTGAATTTGAAGAGAAAAAAAAAGAAATAACACTTAAAAATAGTCATCCCACAAAAGCAATTTAGGCCAATGTTATTCAGGACTAAAAACTTTCAGTAAGTTAGAGTAGTAAGGAGGAAAGGATGCAACTTCAATTCCACTCTTGTTCTTGTATTTAAAGCCAGTTTCTAGTGCTTTCTGGTGTTTTTTCTGCTTGAATAATGAGTCAGTGTTCAATTTGTCAAAATGAATGAGAACATGAGGTAAAGTCTTTAAAAACAAATTGAAAGCTGGATGTAGTGGTACACGCCTGTAGTCCCAGCTACTTGGGAGGCTGAGACAGGAGGATCTCTTGGGCCCAGGAGTTTGAGGCCAGCCTGGGCAATATAGCAAAACCTAGTCTCAAAAAAAAAAAAAAAAAAAAAAGAAAAGAAAGACCCAGTGAGGGACACTTTCCTGTTCCTGCAGGAGAGGGCAAGGAAGAACTTAGTTTTGGAGGAACTAGGGTACTTGGAGTGCTGGTTCATCGGGTTGAGACTGAGGATGGGGGCCCAGTTTCCAGATTAGACCCTCTGGGTCTGAGGCCCCAGTGACCACCCCGACTGTGCTAAGCCCCTTTTGAAGTTGGCTTCTAGGAAGCTTCCTCCAAACTAGGACTCCTGCCTAATTTTTTGCCACTCTGTGCTCCAGCTACATGGAACTATTTTGAGTCTCCCTAAAGGATCATGTTCTGTCACCTCCGGGGCTTGGCACAGGCTGTTTCCTGTGCCTGTACACTTCCCACTTCTCCCCCTCCTCACTGAGCCTTGCCTGGCCACCTTCTGCAGGTCCTTTGGCCTAGAAGTCTCTTCTTCTCTGAACCTTCTCTGATCTCCCCAACAAGCTTCTCTAGGCTCCCACAGGACCCTCTTCTTCACCTGCTTCTCACCCTCCATGGTAGCTGCCTCTTCTCTTATCTGACATTCCCTCTAGACTGTGAGCTCCTTTGGGTCGGGAACCTGCTCAGCACTAAACCCAGGGCAAAGCCTAGCGATCAAGGCTGAACAAGGCCAAGCAGGCCTCCCCGATGTTGCTTAGAGCCTTGGATTGTCCCTGTGTCCTGCAGGGTTGGGAGCTCCTTGAGATCAGGGCTTGGACCATTACCTATTGTGTTCCCTGCACGAAGCACAGGACTTCTTAACACCTAGTAGGTACCAATAAATATTTTCTGAATGAGGACTTGCAGAAAAGATGACAGCAACTACCGAGGCATAACTGACTTCATCTGTTTTCCTCAGGACACATTCTGGCACCATGACTATGCCCTGAGTCGTCACTGAAGTCAGCTTTCTGGCAAGTTCCTCTGAGGAGTAAGTGAGGTATGAGACACCGGAGCTCCCCAACCCCAGCTGCCAAGGACCTGCCCTGACATCGAGTGGCCAAAGAGTCTGATTCTCCCCAGGGTCTCAAGTTCTTCCATCTACAGGCAGCCCTGCTGGTCACACCCTCACCCACACCTTCCTGCTTCCTGGGCCTTGGTCCTCCCTGTAACACTCTCTATAACATAAACATCGTTTTTGTGCCGTCCCTGAGAGAACAGGCCCCCATCACACCCTGGTGTGGGGGGCGTGGGAGGTGAAAGTCAACTCACACTGTCTCCCTCGGAGGGTTTGGACCTGTGCCATACCTCACTCACACATCCACCAGGTCACTCTCGAGTGCCTGCTGTGGGCCAGGGACCTCAGCAGGCTCTGCCAATAGAGTGCAGAACAGAGTTGTCGTCCTTTTCCTGTAAACTATAGTTTATGATAAAAGTAAAGTATATTTACAAATAAATATATGATCCTGAATTATAAGAAAGGCAATGAAGAAAACAAATTGAGTGCCATGTAAGAAATAGTAAAGGGACCTACTTTATTTACTTACTTATTTATTTATTTTTTAGAGACAGGGTATTGCTCTGTTGCCCAGGCTGGAATCCAGTGGTGCGATCACAGCTCACTGTAACCTTGAACTCCTGGGCTCAGGGGTTCCTCGTGCCTCAGCCTCCTGAGTAGCTGGGACTATAGGTGCATGCCACTAGGCCTGGCTAATTTTTCTATTTTTTGTAGAGATGGGGTCTTGCTATGTTGCCCAGGCTGGTCTTGAACTCTTGGCCTCAAGTGATCCTCCTGCCTTGGCCTCCAAAGTGCTGAGATGACAGGCATGAGCCATGGCACTGGGCCCAGGGGGCCTACTTTAGATGGTCAATCAGGAAGAATCTTTCTGAACAGTCAACATTTAGGCTGAGACTCACCCCGCCCCCTCCCCCCAATTCCTACAAATGATAATAATCTCTTCCCTTTCTAGATCCCCACAAGATACTGAAACAGTATGGTGTCTTGAGAAAAGTACAGAGTTTGGGATAAGTCAGGTCTGGGTTCACCTCCCAGCTCTTTCCTTTCATGCTGAGAAACTTCCTCCTTTGCGAGATGGGAACAGCCACCACCAGAGGGCAGCAGTGAGGACTGCAGGAGAAGAGGCAGGTAAAGCCCTTTTCAGCCCAGACCTGCAGGCCAAGGTTCTTGCCCTGCCCAAACTTTTACGGAGGGGTCTCATTCCTGAGCTCCCACCCCCTGTCCTGTTTTGACTGCCTGCTACCTGCCAGGACCTTCCCACTCTCAGACAGTTTATGCCTGTCACTGGCCTCATCCCTAGTTAGGCTGGTCCTGCCCTCCCTGCACCCCAGTGGGGACAGTGGGTCTATGATGAGTCTCCACCCTCTCTTGACACCCTTAACTTCAAAGAGTCCTCAAAGTTTTAACAATTTTCACTCTTCCCCCATCTCACTGTCCCTGGGAATCTCGTCCCTTCACAGAACTTCAAGATCTGTATCCTCACAGGAGACCCTCGTCACCAGCCTGCTTACTCATGGCCACCTCTGAAAACAACCCAGCATACCAGGACACCCAAAACAGCATGGCCTCAGCCATGGGGTGCTGCCACCGCAATCCAGACATGTGTTAAAAGATATTATTCAGGCCAATAAGCACATGGAAAGATGCTCAACGTCATTAGCCATCAGGAAATGTGAAATGAAACCACAATGAGAACGACTTCACACTTGCTAGGATGTCTAAAACGAGAAAGAGAAAATAAGGATGGGGATCTGTGGATAGCCCTCCAAAGCCGTATCAACCAGGTTCTCTCCTCTGAAGATTCCCTCTGGTGATGGTGACTCTAGAGCCTGGCAGTCACCAGGAATGGCAGGTCCATGCACTTCTGCCCACTGGGGTGCCCAGAGCTGCTTGGTTTCCATTTCTCTCCAGACCCTCTCTTGGATTCTCTGATCATCCCAGTAACATCCCAATAAATCATGAGGATCCATCGCTGATTTTGTCTATACACACCCACTTCCCTCCAGCCCCACCCCCTCTGTAACCCCTGGCAACCACCAATCTGTTTTCCCTTCCTAGAATTATGTCATTTCAAGGTTTTGTAAATGGAACCATACAGTACATAACCTTTGGGGATTGGCTTTTCTCACTCAGCATAATTCTCTGGGGATCCATCCGGGTTGTTGCGTGTATCAGTAGTGTGTTCCTTTCCATTGCTGAGTAGTATTCCATGGAATGGATGCACACCGGTTTATTAACTAGTCACCTGTTCAAGGACATCTGCGTTGTTTCCAGTTTGGAGCTATTATGAATACAGCTGCTATAGACATCTGTGTTTTGTGTGAACCTAAGTTTTCATTTCTCTGAGATAATGGCCAGGAGTATGATATCTGGGTCATATGGTAGTTGTGTGTTTAGTTTTATAAGAAACTGCCAAACTGTTTTCCAGAATGGCTGTACCATTTTACATTCTCACTAGCAACATTTAAGTAATCCAGTTTCTCTGCATTCTCATGAGCATTTGGTGTTGTCACTGTTTTTTCTTTTGCCCTTTCTAACAGGTGTGTAGTGATATCTCATTGTGGCTTTAATTTGTATTTCCCAAATGGTTAATAACGTTTAACATCTCTTACATGTTTATCTGCCATCTGTACATTCTCTTTGGTGAAATCTCTTTATGCCGTTTACCCATTTTCCAATTCTGTCCTTGGTTTTTTACTGCTGAGTTTTGGGAGTTCTTCATATTTCTAGATACTAGTCCTTCATCAGATATGCGGTTTGCAAATATTTTCTCCCAGTCTATAGCTGGAGCTTGTATTTTTTATTTTCTTTACAAGGTATTTTGCAGAGCAAAAGATTTTAATTTTGATGAAGTCCAATTTATCAATGTTTCCTTTTATGGGTCATGCTTTTTGGGCTAAGTTTAAGAGCTCTTTGCCTAGTTCTTGATCCCAAAGGTTTTCTCCCATGCTTTTTTCTAAAAGTTTTAGTTTTATGTTTACATTTAAGCCTGTGGTCCATTTTAAGTTAATTTTTTATGAGACTTAGGTCAAGGGTTTTTGTTTGGTTGGTCTTTGGTGTATAGATGACCATTTGCTCTGGTACCATTTGTTCAAAAGACTGTCTTTTCTCCATTGAATTGCATTTGCACCTTTGTCAAAAATCAGTTGGCTCTTTTTGTATGGAACTATTTCTGGGTTCTGCATTCTGTTCCATTGATCTATATTCCTTGGCCAGTACCACACTGTCTTGATTACTGTAACTATATAAATTTTGAAATTGAGTCAATTGATTCCTCTCATTTTATTCTTCCAAAGTTAGCTAAATTTTAATAAATTAGCTGAAGTTATTCTAGCTATTCTAGTTCCTTTACCTTTCCATATAAATTTTAGAATAATTTTGTCTATGTCTACAAGCAAAAGACTTTATTGGGATTTTGATAGGGAGTATGTTAAACCAGTGTATCAATGTGGGAAGAACTGACATCTTAGTATGTTGTCTTCCAACCCATAAATGCAGTATATCTCTCAGTTTATTTAGATATCTTTGATTTCCTTCATCAGCATTTTATAGTTTTCAGCATATAAATCTCGTATGTGAAAAAATTTTTTAAATCTTGTAAATGTTTTGCTAGATTTCCACCTAAATATTTCATTTTTTGAGTGATTATAAATGGCATTATATTTTTAATTTGGGTTTCCATGTGTTCCTTAGTATGTAGATTCTAGAAGTTTTTTGTAGATTCTTTGGGAATTCTACTAGATCATCATATCATCTGCCAATAGGGACAGTTTTATTTATTTATGAGACAGAGTCTTACTCCGTTGCCCAGGCTAGAGTGCAGTGGCATCAGCCTAGCTCACAACAACCTCAAACACCTGGGCTCAAGCGATCCTCCTGCCTCACCCTCCCAAGTAGCTGGGACTACAGGCATGTGCCACCATGCCTGGCTAATTTTTTCTGTATATATTTTTAATTGTCCATATAATTTCTTTCTATTTTTAGTAGAGATGGGGTCTAGCTCTTGCTCAGGCTGGTCTCGAACTCCTGAGCTCAAATGATCCACCCGCCTCGGCCTCTCAGAGTGCTAGGATTACAGGCGTGAGCCACTGCGCCCGGCCAACAGTTTTATTTTTTACTTTCTGAAATGCACTAGAATTTCCAGCTCTAGGTTGAATGAGAGGGATGAGAATGGGCACCCTTGCCTTGTTCCCAATCTTAGAAGGAAAGTGTTCAGTTTTTCACAAGTATAATGTTAAATGCAGGGCTTCGGTAGATGCTCTTAATCAAATTGAGGACGTTGCCCTCTCTTCCTAAGAGTTTTTAAGTGCTTTGAGTTTTGTTCTTTTTTTTGTTAGGGATGAGGTCTCGCTCAGTCACCCAGGCTGGAGTGCAGTGGCACAATCACAGCTCACTATAACCTTAACCTCCCGGGCTCAAGTGATCCTCCTACCTCAGCCTCCCAAATTGCTGGGATTATGGGTGTAAGCCACCATACATGGCCAAGTTTTATTTCCAATTGAGCTACAAGCTGCAGAAAATTTTATGAAATTGAATACATCCTACTTCAGCCACTTTATAACCAAACTGTTAAGAGTTTTGTATTAGAGAAACCAACAACCTCATATGAAAAGATTATTCATGTGTGTTGGACTTTGCATCTTAGAGAAAACACTCATGTTAGAATTGTATTTGAGGAGAAGAAGAACAAGAGTCCAGGTTTATTAATTGCAACTTTTGGCACAACCATTAAAGCATTTATTTGCATCAAGGTTACCTTCCTGGGAAACTCATCTTACAGTAAAAGAGGTATATAGAGGATCTTTTTTCCATAAGAATTATGGTGGAAAGTCTGGACATGTTTCCAGACACCCACAGTCCAAACATTGTACCCATTGATACAAGCCACAAACCAACAGAATGACACAGAATGAATGAATTGAGAAATAATGAAAGACCATGTGATCAGTTCACAATGTTCACCCTAGGCCAGATGGAAGAATTATGAGGCCACACTTGTGCTACCAAAGGCGCCATAGTAGCATAGCCCTGAGAGGCTGAGGGATACACTATTATGATTGGTGGGTGAAGTGGGGTTTGGGGTAGAATGGAAGAACCACCTGCCTCTGCCCCATCACCTCCACCTTCCCACCTGGGACCTAGAAACAAATGGAGGTCAACGTATTGTACTGAGAATGCTCCAAAAATCTCCCTTCCTTAGGCTCTCTTGAGATGGTGAAGAAGGGACGAGCTGGGGACTCCTTTCCACTGCTAATTGTGGCATCCAGCAATCCCAACATGCCTCGACTCTCGTCCAGCCACAAGGTGAGTGCAAACTAGGACGACTGACACAGAACTCTATCCCACTTAAAAAACTGACATTAAGATGAAAAGGGTTGGTGTAGAACTCAGACCTGCCGCATCCCAACCCAGGGCTTGGCACTCAGCAGGTACTTAGGGACCTTTGATGAGTAAATGAGGGGGAGTTCATCAGCCATTCTCATGCAGAAGTGCATAGTTCATTTATGAATTTTGCGCGCCCCCCCCCAACCTTAAAAGAAAACATGGATGGGATCAAGATTCAATCTTTGAAAGGCGTTTCAGCCCTCAGCACTGTCACGCTCACCAGAGAGTGGACAGGGCACTCCCAATTTACAAAGGGCAAAACTGAGTTCCAACAAGCAAAGGGTCTTTTCCAAGTTCACCAAGGTGGTATATGGCAGGGCTGCCTCCCACAATGTGAAATTCTCATTAAAAGTAGTTGTCAGCGTTCTAGTGTTCACTGTTGGCCTGCATCCCTAAGTGTTTTATGGCTCCAACTGAAAACTTTTAGCTCTGCTCTCTCTGTCCTGAACCTATGGAACCAACAGGGTCTTGTTAGATAGTGTACTTTGCTCCCAGGCTGAGGAGGGAGAAATAGGCTCACTGACTTTCTCATCAGAGCTGAGCCAGGAGCCAGAGGGCCCTAGGGGGAACACAGCAATGAGCAGCTCTGGATTCAGGCAGAGCTAGTTGGAATCCCAGCCTGGCCAGCCATTACTGGCTATGTGACTTGGGTGAGGCACTTTACCTCTAAATCCTTCAGTTTCCACAGCTGTAAGATGGGGACTGTAGTTTATTATTTTGTAGGGAAGTTGAGGACTAAAAGAGAAACCTCCTCAATAAATGGCCATCTATTCCCCTCCTCCTCCAAGTGGAAGTGCCCCCCGTTAGTGGCAGACATGTATCCCACTCATGCTAACTTGAGTCTGTAATTCTACTAGAAGACTGACTAGTCTGACCAACTTACTAGTATTCCTGTGTCAGTTTCTGGAAGACACCCCACTCACCTGGGGTCAGTGCTGGGGTGTGACCTCAGCTGGCCTCCCGCCACTGGCCTGTTCCTACTCCATCAGTCTAAACACAGCTCTGACGTTTTCCACCTGCCCAAACCCATGCTCACTCCTCTGCAGTAAGTAACAGGGTAAGTAACTACCAGCATCCTTGTTGCTGGTTAGACTGTGTCCCGTATTCAGATCCGTACAACTGAAATGACTTGCAAGTTCACTTAACTTGGGCCTCAGATTGTCAGTTGAGGAGCTGGAGGCTCACGGAGGGGACGTGACTGGGATGGGGGTGATAGGGGTCAAATACCAACCCACAGCCAGGTTGGGGCTAGAACAGGTCTCTGGATTCAGGGTTTGAAGCCTCCCTCACCACACCTCTACTCCTCCTCCCCCAGGGCTGGGCTGGGGGAGTGCTCTCAGGAACACAAATACTCCAACCCTCTCCTGCTGGGGTCAAGTCCCCATAATCAGATACAGAGTAACTCTAAGGGCAATGTTCTTTTCTCTATATGCCCTCCCCAACACCCCTGGGCTGAGTTATAAAATACCCACTTGATCAGAGATTATCAAGCTGACCTAATTGGCTTTGGGAAGCACTTCCGCACCCCCTGCAATCTTGGTGGTTTTCCTGCAGAGCAACTGTTTGGCTGGCTGAAGCTTAAGTCTGCTAGTAACATGACCCCCTTTTCAAACTGTCAACACAGAGGTATCATCAGCCTCATTAAAATTGATGTCAGCACAATGTGACAGAGTTGGAGAAAACAGGAAGGTCATGGCCTAAGGGAAGAGACCCTTTGTGCTCCTGTCTCACCTTTCTCTGGTGGTGGGGTGGCGTAGCCCAAATACGAATGCCAGGAACTAGTTGGGAGCCCTGGTGGCAGTGAAGCAGGAGGGGTGGGATACTAGTGTCCTACACAAGGTGGTCTGTACGTTTCCAGATCAGCAAGTGTCAGTCACTCTTCAGAGTCTGGATTCCTGCAGCAGGAGTGAATAAAGCTAAGAGCACAAGGTTGAAGACAAGGCCATAAGGTTTTTAGGCTATATTCTTACACTACTTCACCAGGACACCTTGGACCAGTTCTGGACCCTCTCTTGTGCCTCAGTTTCCCCATCTCTACAATGAGCAATGACTTCAACCTTTTAAAGCACAGAATTATAGCTTCAAATAAAATGGCATGCCAACATATCACACATGTAGGTGTACACAGGTGTGTGCACGTGGAACACACCTCTCCACCAACCTTGCAGAAGCTCGTCAGGACTGGTCATCTAGCCCAGCACAGCTGCCACCCAGTGGAACATTTTACAACTCAAATATTTGCTATAAAAACTAGAAGCAAATCATTTCAATGAAGTTCTCTTTCAGATAGAGACAACTCCAAAAATACAGTCTTGCTCTGTGACCTCATCATCAAAAAGGTTGCTTCTCTGAGAACTTTGTAACATTTTTCAGCAGAGGGCAGCTGAGTCTCAAGTCTCTCCCAGAGAGCAGGATCATGTCAAAGGCTCTGGTAAACCTACTTTTAAGAGGAAAAACAAACAAAAAACACAACATGACAGAAATGAAATCAATCCTAGGGCTTGATAATTCCCTAAACATCCTCACTGGCCACGTGTGAAAGGCCAAGCCAACATTTTATGCAAAGAGAATGCACAAGATTTGACCTTCCAGGCCCTCTAGGAGGGAACAAATTACCTCCCCAGTCACACCTCCCATTCCTCTACTCTCTCATTCTCTAGTCAAATCTGCCTGTTTGTATCTAAATGTACTCAGCAATTTCCTACCTCTGACTTCTGCTTACCATGATACTCCCTCTTTTCTCCATTCCTATTTCTAAACCCTTTTCATACTTGCACATGCAGTTCAAACACTTTCCTTTCTAGGAAAGAACCTTCCCCAACCCTCCTAGTTGGGTGCCACCTCTCCAGCCTCTGAACTACACTAACACCTGGACCTTTTGTCACTGGGTCCTAGTGTAACATCATTCACGTGTGTTGATGCCTCTTCTTCCTTACTACTTACTATGAGCCCGAGGGCTGGCTTATGTCTAACCTAATTCTCCTCCCTCTTGCCCAGCCAGTGAGTCTGGCATATCCTAGGTGCTTGGTAAATACTGGAAAGTTCTGTAAACTTGTAAAAACAGGAAAAATAATCATTCAAAATTACCATGTTTGATATTTGACAACATAGGCAAAACCCTAAGGACACCTAGGCTATAGAAGAAACCATTTTACAACGTATTGAAGGTTTGCCAAATGGCAGATAAGGCCTGTAGTTGGGGAAAATAAAATAATACCAGTTAAACCAGAAATCAATTTTCTTCAATTTCCTTTGCAAAATGTAAACTGTATCTTAAACCCTACGGGAGACTGAGATTTTAAAGTACAGGATTAGAGGGCTCCACTGAGACTACATAACTGTTGCTAGTTACCTTTCCAGTAGGTATAGTTAAGGTTTGTTAACCCAATCCTCAAATCTCCCACTACAGAAAAACTGTATTGACAATGCAGTAGTATATCTATTTTCATTAAATGGTTGAATCATTGAATATAGACTGCAGAATATTCTTTCCCTTTCCCAAATGCCGTTACCATCTGTAAGGACAGAGAAAATTTCCATCTTCTGGAAAAGCTGAGTTGACCTCAGGCAGTGCCTGCCCACCGCTCAGTGAGGCTTTTCATATGTCATTCTTCCTTAGCACGCCTGTCTTGATAACAAACCATACTCTGTTCACCCATCAGTCAAACCCTGCAAGTTTCAGCCTTGGTGCAAAGCCCATGTTTCTTCTTCAGTCCTTTCTGTCAGAGAGGGTCACAGAACATCAGTGCTGCAAGAGACTTCAGAAGCCATTTGGTCACACCCCTTCAATTTTACAGACTGGGAGGTGACCCAGAGGTCAACACAAGGTCACAAGAAAATCAATGGCAGAGCCAGAACTAGAATTCAGATCTCCCTGACTCTGGTGAAGGCCTTTTCCTTTACAATATTCTCTTTTCCTTAAATTCATGTATTGCTTGAACCTAATGTTATTTTACTGGATTTCAGGGGTTCCAGAACATTCAATTTCAAACATTAGTTTTTAAAAGTCTACGTCATTTATTCCCTGTCATCAAAAATGAGGATTAGATTTACTTAGAGAGTCTCGCTCTGCTGTTCAGGCTAGAGTGCAGTGGCATCATTGTCATCATAGCTCACTGTGACCTCAAACTCCTGGGCTCAAAAATCCTATACACTTGTGCAATTCCCCTAAATAACCACTAATTTAAATCCAAAGCCAAAGAAAGTTCTTTAGAGTGTTTTAACATGAGCTTACAATTAGAGTCTAACTTAAAAATGTAAGCATACAACTAGGCTTTACCAAAGAGTAAGGTGTTTATTTCACTTAAACTCTTAAAAATACTTTTTTGGCAGTTGTCACATAAAATGTCCTAATGTTAAAAAAAAAAATTCATTGAAAAGAAAAGCATGAAAAAACAGACCCAAAATGTTAAGATTTTATTTACAAAGCTTTTTTGTTGTACATAAAGTAAAAATGCTGTTACAATCTCAGTGTAACTGGTAGCCACAGACGGCTGACTCACCAATCACAGCTATCCACACTACAGCAAGAGTCTTACACAAAAACCTAACAACGCTTACAATTTTGTTGGGGTAAAGTCCCTAAGCTTGGTGGTGGATTACCAAGAGGGACTAAATGGAGGAAGGCGGAATGTCACAGGAACTATTCTTTGGCTCTTTGGGTGAGTGGGTGTCCTGGGGTTTGTATCACAGCTACCTTTTTTTTTTGTTTTCTTTTTTTTAAAAAACAGCTACCAAATCCATGAGCAGTCCAACCAATACTGAACAGTTCGGATTCTGCAGGTCATTTAGGTTCTTAATCGTCTTCTCCTTCATCATCTGTTTCTCTCTTCCTCTTTTCACCTTTCCCGCTTTCTTCCTCCTCTGTACAATCAATAACAAAGACTGACTTTGAGAAAACTGGAAAGGCATTTTGCTTAGGCTAATGCGAACGGCAACAGTAACAAACTTTTTGATGGTTGGCAAATTAAAAAAAAAAAAAAAGATGTAAACTTGATCAGACTAGCAGGTTATTAAGTACAAGCGGTGACCACAGAACCAAGAAGGGCAAAATGCACAGCAGCCCCTCAAGTCATACAGCAAAGTTAACCCAGTTTTCTCATTTTTAAGTTGTTTTCTTCCAAATATTTCTTATTTTTCTTAAGCTTGTTGGCCCCACCAATTAGACATCTACCAATTATTAAAATGCATAGTAAAGTCTCTGGAGTTAGCCAGACTATTTCTGAGCCATACTTATTTACAAGTGACCTTGGGCAAGCTTAACCTCTTTTAAACCTGCTTCCTGGTTTGTAAAATGGAGACAATGGTATTAACTTGAAAGAGTTACTCTAGGAATTAAATGAGGTAACACCCAAAGCACTCAGTATGGAACATGGCTAAGACTCAAATTGTAGCAAATTAACAGTAGTAAAACAGGATTTCTTTGAATATGCATATATTTGAGACACAAGATATATACTACACATACTTGTTTTTTTCCAACTAGTAAAAATTCAGTTATTTTAATGAAATTAACTAAATCTGTTAAATCATGCTCCAAAAAGCTCCTTGAAGGCAGTGACCAGGTCTTAATCAGTGTTAATATATACTGTAAATTTAGTCTAGAGCCTGGCACGGAGTGGACGCTGAGAAAGTATGAACCAATGGAAAGCACAGCAAACAAACTGGTTCTCTGAGTTCTAAAACAACCCTGAGACCTTGTACTTTCAATAATTATTTAATAACATCTATTTCACTAGTCTTGGTTGTGGTAGGGAAAGGAATAACACTGATAAAACTGGAAAGGTGCTTGTATGTCTTGAAAAATGATGATCCAATTATTAAGCCTTTTTTAAATGAAAGAACTCGAAACACAGAAATCTCACACTGGCAGTAAACCAATTAATGGGGTCCAAAAACACATTTAAAACATGGAGAATGAAGACTGACTGACAGGGCTCCTGCCATCAGACAAGCGTTAATTACTGTAGCAGCAGGGAAGCTGCACCAACAAAAAAGCAGTGACAAGATGGCATTAGTGCATGCATGCAAAGACCACCAGGGCTGGGGCATTTTATCTTCCACTCAGTGGTATCAAATTCTAAATAATGGACATTCTCATCTAATTTGTAACTGAGGACAACCAAAGTACAGGTGTTACACCGACCTTCATCCTCATCCTCATCTTCATCTTCTTCATCTTCATCAACTTCTCCATCATGTCCAAATTCTTCTTCCTAAAGAATGGAAAACATAACATTATTAGATAAATTTTGCCAAATTGAGAAGTACAAAGAAAAATACACTGTGCAAACAAACATCACAATACATTAAGGAGAAACTGTAATGTTATTTTTATCTACCTGACATACTGAGACCTGCTGATTTTCCTTAGTGAGGTTAATCTTAAATTTTTCTCAAAAGAAACAACAAGAACAACAACAAAAAAACCCCCAACAAAACCAAAATTTAAACCTTTAGCCTTAATTTAATACTACAAAAGAACATACTCTTTGGTGACAATTAACGTTCTCTGCTGGTTTTTCAAACTCCCTTGAGGGTCAAAGTCAAGCCACTACTTTCTCCTGTTTTCCTATAGCATTATTTCCTTGGGGATATTCTATCACTGGATGTCCAATAAATAATACTACTTGTTCTTCCAGGGCAGGACCACAGTCCCATTTAATTTTGTACCCCCTAAGTCTTTAACACAGCAGGAATATATTTGCTGAATTAAACTGAATATACAAGAAAAAGTTCAGACTTATGTAACAAAGGATAGAAATACCATCAATTCTCAACATTTACATTTCTTAGTCCCCTGAATACTCAAACCATTCCTTCCTCCCAAAGTTAAAGTACCAAAACTTACCTGCAGAGCCGGGCACTGTGTCTAGTTTAGCATTTCATTTAGTAGTTATTAAAAGGCAGAGAAAAGCTAAATTAATTAGACTCACATTATTAGTCTATTCACAAGCATACTAATTTCTTCAGAAGGTTCCCCCCACCCCCACCCCTTTGTATTCTTTTTAAAATCCACACTTATGTTTTAGTTACAAATAGGAAGCAGGACAGAAAACAGCTTCACTGACCTCTCCACTGACTTCATCTTCGTCTTCTTCCCCTTCTACATCTTCGTCTTCATCTTCATCCTCTTCATCATCAAACTCTTCGTCTTCACCATCCTCATCCTCTTCGTCCTCCTCATCTTCTCCTTCTGAAGATAGTCCAAAAAGGAATTCATTAAATACTCCTGATGTTCCATGGGGCACCACTGTTAAAGTGTTGGGGATCTGTGGGCTGGCCCACAGGACAAATGCTGGGTTGCACCAACATCAGTGAAGACCATGAACTGCAGTCACCTTTCTAACAAGTGATGCAGCTAGCCCCTTTGTCCAAGAGAGTCCCATCAAACCAGGAGGATAGAAGTCCTACCAGACAAGACACACACTATAGTTCTTATGATGCAATGACAGAA
>CM052443.1:101782270-101826206 GCA_028533085.1 Varecia variegata | reverse complement strand
TTTTTTTTTTTTTTTTTTTTGAGACAGAGTCTCACCTGTTGCCCGGGCTAGAGTGAGTACCGTGGCCTCAGCCTAGCTCACAGCAACCTCAGACTCCTGGGCTTAAGTGATCCTACTGCCTCAGCCTCCCGAATAGCTGGGACTACAGGCATGCGCCACCATGCCCGGCTAATTTTTTTTTTCTATATATATTTTTAGTTGGCCAGATAATTTCTATTTTTAGTAGAGACGGGGTCTCGCTCTTGCTCAGGCTGGTCTCGAACTCCTGAGCTCAAACAATCCGCCCGCCTCGGCCTCCCAAGTGCTAGGATTACAGGCGTGAGCCACCGCGCCCGGCCTTCACTTTACTATTATTCCTAACTTTGTCAAGGTCTGAAATTTTCCACAGTAAAAAGTTAAAAAAAAAAAAAAAAATTACACGCCTTCTCTTGGGTAACGGTAGCATCAGAGCCAGATACTCAAATCAGGAACCAGAGAGACACCCATAAGAACCCTGTGACTCGGGTTACTGGAGGCTGAAAGGCACCTGCGTCTCCACTCCGTCTGTGCCAACCTCTAGAACAGCAGTCCTTCCTTCTCCCAGGTCCTACAGCTCACTATGCTCTCTCCTGCCACCTGGCCACTCTGACTCCACCTTGGAGTGTCAGTCAACACCACTTCCTCAGGCAGTATGGCCAGACTCCTAACCCCAGGTGACAGGCTCTCATTCTAGCACCTGGTGCTTCTTCATTAGCATGCTTTGCTCACATGTAATTATTAATGATTAAAAACCACATTCTCTTCTTAGTACACAATAAGCTCTAAGAAGACAGGAACCAGGTCTGTGTTTTGTTGTTGTTGTTGTTGTTGTTGTTGTTTTTTGAGACAGGGACTTGCTATGTTGTCCAGGCTGGACTTAAACTCCAGGACTCAAGTGATCCTCCCACCTCAGCCCCTGGAGTAGCTAGGACTACAACAGGCCCATGCCACTGCACCTCGCTTGTTTTTTTTGTTTTGTTTTGTTTTTTTAAAAAACAAAAAAAACAACAACACTATTTTCCACAGTGCCCGGCACACAGGAAACACTCAAATATTTGTTGCCCGACTGATTTTTGCTCTCAGGAACTATCCTCCACTCTCCAAGGAATTTCCTTTATAGGCTCCTGCACATATGGCTGCTCCACTTATTTAAGGTGAACCTAATTAAACAAGCACAAATGGTTCTTAGGAAAAACTGAAAACCCGCAGAAGGGAGTGAGGAGCATAAAAACATTTGAAAGTAGGCGAGATGTCCTTCCAACTCTTTTGTCCATTTTACCACCTTATAACCCATCAATTTTTGCCTGTCTCAATCTGCTGTAAAACTGAACAAATGTTTACAGAGTACTATGCCAATAATTATACCCAAAGTGCCTGATGTTTTTTACTCCTCCATTTCCTTGAACATTTCTGTCTTGTGTATTAATTTTTAAAGAAAAGAGATGTTTAAAATAATGCTTCATCTCTTCTCAAGTTCACAGAAAAAAAAAAAATAGTGCTTCAAACAGAATGCCACGAACATCAGCAACCAGCAACATCAGGAATTCTAGCAGACCAAATAGTCTTCATGCTGACTGATGTGAAAACTAATCACACTGCTTCCTCTAAGCCACTTGGAGGTGAGAAGCCTAAGAAGAGTGACTCAGAGTAAACGAGTCAGTGCAAGGAAAACATGAGCTTATCAGGAGGGATATTCTGGGTAGAAAATATATAAAAAGATTCTTAAAGATAATGGGTATATTAAAAACCTTGATCAAATGCCCAAAATAGTGAAAATTATTTTTAATTCCATGTTATAACATCATTTATGAAAAATGAAATCTGGCAAGATAGTACCTTAAAATTATCACCTTCTTAACTCTAGTCATATATTAATGGCAGGAAAGCTATTTTATTTATATTTTGGCTTTAACAAACAGGTACCAAGTACCTACTAAGTGCCAGGCCCTGTGAATTAAAGACAGGTAAAAGACAGTCTCTCCCAGAAGAAGATACTCGTAGCACAGCAAGAAGAGATGATGAAGCAGCAAGCCTGAAGGAGGAAGCAAGGGGGTAGTCTAGCATGTGCAGGGCCCTAACCTTGCTTGTGGGTGTCAGGAAATGGTTCCTGGAGGTGCAGACAAAGCTGAGTTTGTAAGGATAAGTAGGCAGTAACCAAGAAAAAAAAACAGGAGACATGAGACCATGCTTCTTTGAGTACACTCTAAGTACTTCAACGGGATAGAGCACAATCTATCATCTCTAGGCTCCAAATTCAAACACCATCCATTAACCATTTTTATCCTGAACCATTTTAAGGCATCAATGTCCCAAAAGCTTATTAAACAGGCCCTAGCTCCAAATTTAATGGAATGTCTACATTCATATGTATAAATTATTTTCCTCAATAGCAAGAACATTCAGTAGCTTTTATCAGAAACTTGGAAGGGCAGAAACCAGGTTCAGTGGGTGTGGAGCCCACTCACCTTCATCCTCATCCTCTTCATCCACACCATCCACCTCAGCATCTGAGTCGGGGGCTTCCCGGTCCTCTCGATCATAGCCATCCAGGTAGGTCAGCTGGGGCAGGAGCTTGAAGACACTCTCTCGGTAGTCATTCAGGTTAGTAACCTCACAGTTAAAGAGGTCCAGGCTTTTTAAACATTCTAATTTTTTCTGAAGAAACAAAAACACAACTCCTAAACCAAAGGAACATAAGCAGCAAAACTCATCTTCTGAAGAGGTAAAATTCTAGGCTCTATATTCAATTGGCTGCTACACTCAGCCTTGTCCACAAGAAAACACATCAAGTCCTTTGCAACCTTGATGTTACTAAACTTTAACTAGTCCCTCCCTTCCCTACATCTGTTTTCCCAGAGAACTATGTCTTTTTCAGGCAGCATTAGTAGTCTAATATATATTTGAAATAATTTTATTAAAACTAGGTCTTTTCATAGTATGAGACAAATAGTCTAACAAATTTGGTTCAAAGGTAAGTTTTAATGTTTGAGTAATCAAATGGCCAATAAGAACTTGCTGAGTATCAAGCTGTCTTTAATGCTCTGGGGTGGGAGTATAGGAAAAAAATTCAGAGGTTTATAACAAAGTCCTCAATCTCAAGGCCCTTACAATTCTACTTGGAACACGAACATGAAAAACACTAGAGGATGAAATATAATAAAATATTAAGTGTGGCAATGTAGCTATTTTCAGGGAAGACAGGAGTCAATACAGGCTGAGGAAAAGGGAGAGGGACTCAAGAGTTGAAACTTCAGAAATACAGAGAAACGTTACACTTTTTTCGTCTTTTGTAATTTTTGGGAAAAAGACTGACACATTACCAGACTCTCATGATGTAAAATTCTTGATTTTACCATACCTTGAAATTTTACCTTATTTGTTTGGAATCATCAGTTTTATCTTTCTAAAATAGTTAAGATATAAAAACTTGGCCCAAGAAAAGTTTTCTGAGTAGCTAAAGGGGACAGGAAAATGCCCACGTATTTGACTCAGACCTTCATTTGTATTATATACAGTGTACTAGTGCTTCAATCCCAGGACTATTAAGTTTTGACTATGGGTGAGTTAAGAGACTGAGAGGGCAGAGGTACTATTACAGGCAAGCCAGGAGACAGCAACAGGGAGTGACAGCAGATCCTAGCAGGAAAAAGGAGCAGCAGCCTATAAAAGGCAAATACAAAACGTGACATACTAGTACATAGTCTGATGCCTTTTAGAATAAGGGCAATAAATGTAACTTTTAATGGACCTGAATAAAGACAAAAACTTGGTATTCTCTAAGGAAATAGTACTAAAAAACCCCAAACATTAAGAGGTTCTCTGTATGAAGTATGTTCTAAAAAACAAATGTTGATGCTTAAAAGATGCTTTATTGGGAAAGCTAACGGAACACTCGCAGGGACCTGGGAACAAATGCAGACAAAACAAAACCTTGTTATAAGGACTTGAGGTATCTTTGTCATTCTGGGGAGATACAAAATGATATGAAAATCTGCCTAGAGCTGTAGAGCAGGGGTTGGCAAACTGTGGTCCACTGGCCAATTCTGGTCCACATGTTTTTGTCAAGTAAGTTTTACTGGAACACAGCCACACTCATTTGTTCATATATGGCTCCTTTTGTGCTACAGTGGCCAAGTCGAGTAGTTGTGACAGAGACTATATGGCCTACAAAGCCTAGTATGTCTACTATCCAGCCCTTAGAGAAAAGGGTTGGTGACCCCTGCACAGAAAGAAACTTCATCTTCCCTATCAAGGAAGAAGCTCCCACATTTGTTTTATTCTTACTGAGTAGCCCTTAAGAACATTTAGCCAGGCAGGGAACACAGAGCAGGGTTACAGGAACAGACAAATGTTGTACCCCTCAAACCCCAAGAGTTTGTGGATCAAATAATGTGCTCATTATGTAAGTCAGTTCCCTGAAAGCTATCTCTAGCCCTCCTGGTCATAGGGAGAACTGCTTTTGTATCGTGTAACTTTCGGATTAGGTTCCCTCCTGGGCAGGTCTAGCCTCCAAAGCCCAGGTACGACTTCTTGCTGAAGAGGGGAAAAATGCTGCAATGCCACCTCAGACAACTAGCTAGCTACTAGCTTTCTCTTCACAAAGGCTGACTCTACACTAGCTAAGATACAACCATAAGTAGATTTAGTCACCTTTCCCAAAGAGGCTATGTCTAGAAATTTTCCGCTTAAAAGGAACCATTTATACCTCAAAATTATCTCCTAGAAATGGGTGCATAAAAATGCATACAACCTCTGACAGTTACCTAATGCTTTTCAATACCCAAAGCCCTTGCTCAAGTTTTACTGATTATTCCAGTATAGAAGGCCTCCAAGGCTCTGTTTCTGAAATCGTATGATTATGTGGGATTTTTGGCTATTTCCTGATAAAGCACCCATCACCAAATAATTTGGATATGCCAAAGAGTAGCTAGAAACGGAAATGAAAGCAAGTAAATAACAAAAAATCCCAAATAATTGTAGTTCTCTGGAATTGTTTAAAGTAGTAAAATTGTGCTTTAAGGCTCAATAGGCACAAAATACACTACACACAGATTATTCAGGATCCCAATGTAATGTGTAAATACTGCTAAAAAAAAAATTACAAGTCTACCATACCAGAAATTTGATGTAAGCTAATAGGCTAGCCATAATAAACATTAAACATTTTATTAACAATAATTTTGCTTGCCTTCTTAGAATTTAGAAGGGCTTTGGGGGATGGTTTGGATGGCCCAGGTCTCTTAAAAAAAGGTGTCCAAGGAAGTTTGAATTGATGCCTTCTTTGTCTCTCGATTAATGTCCCTGTAGCAAGCAGAGGCATTCACAATCATTGCATTGACTGTTAAGAACTGGGCTCAAAGTAGACTGTTTAAAATGTACGTGGTTAATGAAGATGAGGATGGTGTTTTTCCCCACTGAAGAATACTTTCAGAAGTCAAAATGAACCCAACATTTCCCCCCTTCACCTTCTCCTACACATTTACTTTATTCCAAGTTAGAACTTCAGGAGACCAACATAGAACCCCCAGGAATCTGAACAGCAAGTAGAGCAGAATGGTGAGAGCCAGGCTTTTCCAAATAGTCCTGGTGTATAGCACTGTGGCTCTGCCACACAGTGTGTGACTCTGGACAAGGGGTTCAGCCTCACCCAAGCCTTAGCTTCCTCAATGTAAAGCAAGGGCCATGATATGTTTATCCACTTTGTATACTAATAAGATAATTTTGTATTTGTAAGATAATACACGTCAAGCACCCAGTACAGTGTAGGACATAGCAGATCCTCCCAAAATGGTAAATGCAAATGAAGGCCACTTCTCATCCTTCGCTGTCCTAGGGGACTGAGACTTTCACAGCCACCAAGGGGCCCTCACACATTACTGACCAAATCAGGAACATTCAAGCAAACCACTCCACACAGTATTTGCTTCTGCTCCGTCTCTGTGCACGAGAGGAATCAAGTTCCTCTAGCGCACAGAGAAAGGCTTCTGATAATCAAAGAGGAATCAGGTTGCCCCAAGAATTGGGCAATAGCCAGTCATCTAGCATGAAAAGGTACTGCCTGGTACTCTGTTCTTTACAAAAATAAAAATTCCCTTGTTAACTTGTCTCAGGAGAAATAAATAAACAAACAAAAGAAAAATTTTAAAAAAGGAAAAAAGAGAGAGGGGGTTCCCATGCTCACAGTGACCCAGAATTGACACGCCTGTCATTAACCACTAAACAAAGGCTCAGTATGACTCATGTGACTGAGACAGCATCAGCACTTAATTTAGTGCTCCTGTTGGAATTCCTAGCTTAGGGAAGTTTGGGTATGGAATAAATTTACAGGTAGAAAGAGAAGAACAGGTTCCAAGGGCAGTGGAAACAACAGTGGACTTGGGCTTGAATCCCTACTCTTTCATTTATCTGAAGCTCTCTAACCTCAGCTTTCTCCTCTCTAACAAGAGGACAGTCTCTTCTGTGGATTATATGAGGATACAATGGGCAAATGTTAATGTCCTTGGATACAGCAAAATTCAATAAAAGCTTGAACACGGGAAATAGGAGTTAGTTCAAGGAAAAGAATGGAACTAGTAAAAATTAGGGAGCCTGAATAACTGGGCATATTTATAACAGGAAAAAAGGGCAAAATTCATGAAGCATGTGAGAAAGAAGCTCCCGACACTTATGAGAAATAAGAGCTTTTAAATATGGTCCACTTAATGACAATGTAAAAATAAAGAGACTTAATAAAAGGCGACTAAATCTGTCTTGGAGTTGAATCTCAATTTTTGTTCAGGAAGGAAAAGATTCTCTAATTCTGACAGGAAATCCTCTTCATTAAAAGAAGCCACAATTTAATTCAATCATCCCCTGAAGTATCAACAGAGTATTCTATACAAGTTATGTGAAACCCACATATTTTAACATACTGTGACATCAAAATAGAGACAACAGAGAAGAATGTTTTATCCTCCTGGGCCTGCTCTTCTGGATCCTGAAAAGACAGCTTTTCTCTGTTGCATAACCTTCTCACAACAGCACACAGCCTGTGGTGCTGCCCTAAAACCTCCATTAACTCCCACCTCCAGTTCTGCATTTGGAAGCTCTTTCTGGCCACTAAACTTCCACACCAACTGGACCCCCCTTAGCACAGCTTCCCAATTTACAAAGCAAAGTACATTACCTTATTTTATTCTCAGAACCCCTAAGGCAGGGATTTGTCCTCCCTGCTTCATAAATGAGGAAACTGAGGCCCAGAGAGAAGAAGCAATTTGCCCAAGGTCACACAGCAAATCTACAACCCAAGTGGCACTTAAACATAGCTTTCCATAACATACCCCTATATTTAAGACTGGGAGGGATCTTGAAGTTTCCATACAAAAGTTTAGGCAACAGTAATCAAGCTAAAAAACAAGATCATGAATTAGAAGACCTAAAATTTACTGGAGCTGCCCTTCATTGTTCCATCTACAGGTCACATATGCCACCCAATATAAATAGCCTGTTCTGTTCAAGGCTAAAAGTACAGAATGGCTTGGCCAATCTCGGGGAAAAATTTTAAGGACACGTATGAGGCTATAGTCAATATAGGAACTTTGAAAAAGGACCAAACAAAAACTCTAAAGAATTTCCTTTTGAAGGAAGCCATCACAATATCAGGCAGGGAGAGCAAAGCCACAGGAATACATGTAATTAGAGAGGCCTTGATCTTTAATATTGGGACACCTATTAAAAGTAAAAAACCATCACTTTCTCAACCATTCATTATTCCCAATAATTTCCCACACTATAAAGAAACATGAAAATGAAAATGACCAATAAGTCCCAGTTTCCAAATTCTAAATTACTTACTAAAGGTTCCAAGGTGCTGATATCTTTCAGTTTATTTCCACTCAAGTTTAGATGTGTGAGATTGGGAAGTTTTTCTGCTAACATGTCCAGACCTCCAAAGATTCTATTGTCACTGAGCTCAAGCTGCAAGAGAAAATGTACACAGCAAACACACAAATACACAGAGAAATATACATCATTAATGTGTTATGAATAGCAAATATAGCTTTCTAATACTTATCAATATCAAATGATCCCTATCTCTACTAGGGCATGTATGTTGATTTTGTTTCATTAAATCCAAATAAGTAGTTTATGAATCTCAGCAACATGTGGGGTGGAGCAGCGTAGGGTGACAGGAGAGGTTGAGAAATATTGTGTTTTCTTAACCAGATAATAACAGTTAGCTCAAGAAATGGACTCTAACATCAGTGAATACATTTCTAGGTCAAAACAAATTAGAATTCTTCGAGAAGTGGTAATACTCTGGCAGGTAATACCTGCCAGAAAGGGTAAATGGTTCATGCTTTTGAGCAGCTTATGTTGTGTCCCAAGCAAAGTTTGCAATGCCCACTTGAAAACTAGCATGGTTCTAACACACTGTGGTGCTACACCTGGAAGACACTGGGGAATGCTGCTCTGAAGGTCACAGGAGCAGGACAGCCCCCAGAAATGTACCCATAAAGAAGCTCCATGACTTCAGGAAAGGGAATGGGGCAACAGCCTTAGGTTTATGAAGCAGCTCTCCGGAGGTCATTTGCATAAACCTGGCACCAGCCTTTATTAGATCCTGCTGTGTAATTTCTTAGCTGCAAGTCAAGTAGCACAGGCAAGTAGTATGCCAATAATGGAGTGAGCCGTCACCAAGGAATATTAGAATCTTTGACTACAAGGAGTTGGAGCCTGGAAAGCACTGTGAAGAACATCTAGTTCAAGCTCTTCCTTTTGTAGATGAGAGAACTTAGGTCACACTGCTGGTCCCAATTCTCTATTTTAAAGTGCCAACAATAGTAACTGTACACAGTTCTAACTGTGTACTAACCCTTATACAGTTCTTAAGTGCCAGGCACTGTTTAAGGCACTAGAAATACATTAACTCACTTGATCTCACTACTCCCATTTACAGATGAGGAAAATGAACTACAAAGAGAGTACCAGGTGTTAATGTGGTAGGCCTATGATTTGCAGCCAGGCAGGCTGGCTTCTTAAGTACCCATGCTCACTCCATTAATGCTATAGATTAATACTTAGACTAGCACGAACATGTCCTATAATGAAGCCTTTTGGCATGCAATGAAATATACTACATGATTCAGAGTAGAGGAACTTCAAAAAATTTAAGTATCTGTTGAAAAAATGAGTTTAAAAAACAAATCAGCTGCTTTGATGTTAAGTATTTCAGGAAAGGAAAATGCAACATTTTTTCCTTCTAATGGGATAGTCCAGTCAAATATCTAGTCATGGTCTAGACTTAAAAATACAAGTCTATGATCAAAGATTCAAGTGTTAGCTTTATTGGTGATTTTAGTCAATCAAAATAAAAATAAACTACTTTTCTTGATCTGTTTAGACCATGTGGTTAGAATATCACATACATGTAATAGTCAAATCTTTTCAACATGAGTATCTCAGGGAGTAGGAATAACAAGGCAATCCACCAAAGCATTTAGTAGCATATTTACTTTGAAATGAAATAAATGTGTAAATTTAGGAAACTTATGACATCCATACATCAAATATATTTTTTTAGTACTTATTTCTTGCTAATAGCAGTCTGTGCTCCGGGGTAGGAAAAAAAATAAAGCCCTTAGCAGCTGTGAGAACATTCAATCTGCCTTTAAGTATGATTCCTCCTCATTAGCCCTCTAAGGGCTGTCATTAATGTTTAAAAACCTCACAAAGATTTGATAAAATTCCCACATACATGGTCACTGATACGTTGACTTTCTAACTACTTCTGACAGTACAGAACACAAAACATACACTAAGGATCTGCTAGCATCAAGTTTATGTAAATAGATGTTAAAAAGCCATCTTGTGTTTAATTGGGTCAATCAGAGCATCCAATGTCACTGATAACCTATGCAAATATAAAAGGATTATAGTTGAAACTCTAAATAGATACTTAGAAGGGGGAAATTTCTCATCTGAAACACTATTACCTGAAACTCATGAGGACCCTTGCCTAAGCATTTATTACCTAATCATGACAAATAAGGGAAAACAAAAATAAAAACACACATAACAAAAACTTCTAGTTTTTAATTCATGCAGTTATCCAATCCCCGCCCCCCACTACTCACGCAAGCTCTAGGAAGAGCCTACCTGCCCTTTGCCCAAATTTGATTATTAATTTCTATGTGTTCCTTTGTTCTATGTGTGAACAAGGTTCACTTAAGTTCAACTTAAGTTTCCTAATAAAGTGAATACTAAAACAGTGGAGAATTCTGCAAGACTTATATAACCACACATCTTTTCCTATGCAACACAAAAGGTTAGGAGATATGGGCTCTAGTTTGGCTCATTAACCACTTCTGCCGACAGTTTTAGGCAAATTACTATACCTTTCTGAGTCTGTTGTTGTACCTATATATAAACAAGGGGCTCCGTTAGAAGATCAAAGTTTTTTCCAGCTCTGATATTCTGGGGGTCTGTGACAGTTAAATGTGCAAGGACAAGAGGAAACATTTTTCTTTAGCATTCTGTACTTTTTTGGGGAGGGGGATAGAGAATTGGCTGTAATTAGAACAGTAAGGCACTAACAACGGGCCCTCAACCAGGATAGGGAAACACAGTTTTGTTATATTGAATTCTTCTAGTCAATCACAATATATTTTAAACTTTCTAGTCATTAGAATTACATAATGGGTTTGAATTACCATAGACTATAAATCTTAAAGTCTTTACTTAAACGCACCCTTAATCAACAGACATAAAACATGATAGATGGGAGGTACCTGTGGTTCCTGAACCAGAGCATACTAACAAAACTTAGTTAACACTGCAACAATAAATTTATAACAATTAATAAATTACTCACAAAATACAATAATTATTCTTCATAACTACTATTTATTGGGCATCCAACATGCATCATTTCCAAATGCCAAAGCAATTCTGCAAGGTCAAGTGATATCACCAATTTACAGGTGAGGAAATTGGGCCTTAGAGATTAAGTAACCTGCAGAAGATCACCCATCAAGGAAATGATAGAGCTGGAATTCAATCCCGTATCTGCCCAGTTCCAAAGGCCATGTGCTTTCTGCTACACAAAGTATGTCTTTACAAGTAAAATCATACATTTTCCCTTCCCAGGATAGTTCTCTTTTACTGTTAAGCACTTACCTTTTTCAATTTAGGTAGCTTGGGGAGATTTGAAACCGAAATCAAGCTTACATTTATTAAACTGAGGAACTCTAAGTTCACAAATTCAGCTGTTAAGCCCTCAATTTTTCCATCATTTGATTTGCAATTGTCCAAGACAAGTTCTCGAACCTGTGGATGACAAAAAAAAAAAAAAAAAAAAAAGATAAGCTTTCAAAAGCATATTGAAAACAATGCAAAAACTCCTACCATAAATATCCTGCAAAAACACCCGCATATAGGGGCAGTATCTTTATTAGACCTAGATCATAGTTATAAATGAAAAATGATTAAAGCTTTAGTAGCAATATACTAGTAGGTTCAAAGATGGAATGTTGTACCACAATATAAATACTTACACTCTTTATTTTTCAGAAACAGCAACTGCAATTTTTAAGATGTAAGTCAAAGTGTATCCCTGTTATTCCTTTCCCCAAGTCTGTTCCCCAAATGGTGGCTTTATCTAAATGCAAATGCAGAGTGAAGACACCCCTTTAGGCTGAGTCTACCCTAAGGCCCAGGAGATGACCACAGGTAAACAGGAAAGCTTTACTTTTCCCGTTAAGATCACTAAGAGAGTTGGCTAGAGGTTTCTACTAACACATCCTGCAACTCTGCTTTTATTAATCTTTACCAAGATTATCTTGACACTGGGAGGGAATCAAGATGCAAGAGTCCTTAATTCAAAACAAAGATCAAGCCGGGTTATATGTGAGAAAGATCTTTCTAAGGGAGAGACTGTTAGAGACATTAAATTAGGTTATTTTTCAGAATTCAAATCCATGCAAGGGTATCACATCTGATGATTCTGAATAATGGTTATGTAATAAACAGTCTACTGTGCAGCTCTACCATGGTAATACCTATTGCCTTTCTTGCTCTGTGGTCACTCTGAAACTTGCAACTTTTTAACCTACTTTGATCTACTTAATGATGCAAATTACAGTTTTTAACTGCTCCCTACGAAGACATTCTTGCAGTGAATCTACTATGTTTAACAGCATTAATCAAGCATATGTATGGAAGGAGGATGCTGATGGTTTGAAAAGACAACAGGAGCTATTAACAATGTCTTCATCTTCCCATACAAAATCCAGTAATGCTACTCTAGTAACTACTATCAATTATAAAGTACGTACTTATTCCCTGTACCACCACTTCCTTCCCCCTATTTAGAAAGAAGGAACAGATTCCGAGTCCATCATACCCACAACACTGTTAATTGCATTACCACTTCTCACTACTCTCTCCCCTTCCTTTTCAGAAGCCCTGGTTTCAGAATGCATGCAGGCATCCTTTAACTTCCCTTCCTTCCCTCCACTTTGCTCTAGTTATCATTGCCATTATTCCCTATTCCAATGAGGAATCAGTACATCTGAAAAGTCAAGAGGTCATCTGTGACAAAAGCTGGACTCTGGACACAGACAGATGTCTGGAGTCAAATCCTGGCTCTACTCTGCCACTTAAAACCTGTGTGAACTTGGGCAAGTCACTTAAAACTCTTTGTGCCTCAGTTTACTGTAAAGTGGAGATAATGGTACCTATCCCATGAAGCTGTTGTAGAGAGTAGTACTTGGGACATTGTAAATGGACAGAAAGCAATCTCTGGGGAAAGGGAGTGCAGGAATGCCAAAGACCTTTGCCACTTACTTTATTCACACCTGTACTAAGTTTTTTTACAAGCACTTCTGTATTTAAAAAAACTAAACATAAAACCAACTAACCATTAAAATTAAAAAAAAAAAAAAAAAAAAAAAAGGTCAACTGCAATCACCCACCCACCTAAACAGTATACCGCAATACAATTAAAACATTCCCATTTGGTTTGGGAGATTTCCTATGACTCTATCCAACAGAGATTCCAAAAACAGTATACAAAATGACACTAATAGGCCATTTTAAGACTAAGCAAAGAAGAATTAGAGAGCGATACTGCATCCCACCCAGCTCACTAAGTGAAATCACCTCTTAAGACATTTCTCTCAACTGGTAAAATTCCACTTTAACCATTGCAATGGGTCTTCAAAAACTATCACAGAACATTCAAATGTGGGTTAGAATGTGTTTGTTGAACCAAACAGCAGAATAGGAATCAAGAAGAGGAAAGTGGGGGTACAGGGTGTTAAAGTTGTTGAAACTGGCAGGTTTAGTTGTTGGGTATAAAAGATGATGGACAGGAATTGAGGTTTTGGTTTAGAGAACTGTGACCCGTTTACCTAGATGGAAATAAGGAAGGAATAGCTTTTTGAGGGGGAATGTAATGAATACGGAGAGGGATACCAAGTTTAAGATTCCCGTAGGATGTCTAGATAAAAATATTCACAGGCAGCTGGACATGTGGGTCTGGAATTCAGGGGAGGTCTGGGTTGTAGTTCTGTATTTGGGAGTCATCAGGGCAGAGTTAGTAGGAGATGCATGAAATTCCCAGGAAAAGAACCGAGGACAGAACTCTGCAAAGGAGACTTGATAGGAATCAGGAACGGTACCCAAAGCTAAAGCATTAGTTTCAAATGCCTTAGTAAGTGCCAAAGTTTGAATGTTGGTGACCCCCTGCCGCCAACTTATTAATATATGCTGAAACCTAAATACTTGAAGTGATAGTATTAAGAAGTGGGGCCTTTTGGGAAGTGATTAAGAATGGCATTAGTGACCCTATAAAAGAGATTGAAGGGAATAGCATAGTCCCTCCTGTCTCTTCTGCCATGTGAGGACACAGCAAGAAGGTGCCATCTTTGAAGCACAGAAGAAGCCTTCCCCAGACACTGGTGCCTTGATTTTGAACTTCTTAGCCTCCAGAACTGTGAGCAATAAATTTCTACTGTTTACAAAACAACAGAATGTAAAGCTTCTATTTTATTGTAGCAGCCCAAATATGCTAAAACAGTAAGGCTTAAGAAGTTACTGAAAAAAGGATGGAAAAACTAGAAAACAACTTAAATGCTCATTAATAAGGGACTCATTTGCAGGATACACTATGGGATGAAAAATGTACAGAAAGTGTAACGTGTCACATATTCACTTTCTTTTACGTACATAAAATCTCTCAGTAATAGTGTTTACAGGGAGGGAAAAGTGAGAGGCTGAAAGGCTCTCTATATAAATTTATTTAGTTTCAACAATGTGACTATTAATCTATTAAAAAATAAACCTTAAAAAAAGTCACTGCTAGATTCATTACGACAGGGTCATGTCTATTCCAGTTACCACTATATCCCAGTATAAGAGCCTTCATAACTGCTGAATGAGGAAAAATATCGTCATAGGTTTGTCAGTAATATTGCATCAGGGTTTGTGTCAAGATTGTGAGGGACGGAGAAGATGACGAAACACAAAGAAAACTGGGTTATAAAAGGGACCAACTTTCTGGTAATAAGCATAACAGTTTGGTGTTATGTTTTAGTCTTTGTATGTATCAAATATAGGTGAGATAAACTGTATTATTTAGAATACTTTAAAATAACTTTGTTAATACTTTTAATAACTAAAGAAATCAAAGTGGAGCTGGGCACAGGGAGGTGGAAGCAGAATAGTCTGACAACAGGAGTTCAAGACCAGCCTGGGCAACATAGTAAGACTCCATCTACAAAAAATTTAAAAATGGGCTGGGTGTGGTAGTGTGTGCCTGTAGTCTCGGCTACTTGGGAAGCTGAGGGAGGAGGATCCCTCAAGCCCAAAGCTGCAGTGAGCTATGATCAGGCCACTGCACTCTATTATGGAGGGGGCAGAGCAAGACCTTGTCTCTTAAAGGAAAAAAAAAAAAGTGTATGGATATATCATAAATTACTTTACAATGGCTATCTTCTATTGTTTTTACTCTATGCGAGGAAAAAATAAACATCCCATAAGAAATACTGACAAAGGACAGACAAGCCATAAAAAATACAAAGAATAGGCCGGGCGCGGTGGCTCACGCCTGTAATCCTAGCACTCTGGGAGGCCGAGGTGGGTGGATCGCTCGAGGTCGGGAGTTCGAGACCAGCCTGAGCAAGAGCAAGACCCCGTTTCTACTAAATATAGAAAGAAATTATCTGGCCAACCAAAAACATATATATATAGAAAAAATTAGCCGGGCATGGTGGCACATGCCTGTAGTCCCAGCTACTTGGGAGGCTGCATAGGATCGCTTAAGCCCAGGAGTTTGAGGTTGCTGTGAGCTAGGCTGAAGCCACGGCACTCACTAGCCCGGGCAACAGAGCGAGACTCTGTCTCAAAAAAAAAAAAAAAAAGTAAAAAAAAAATACAAAGAATAAACATAAAAAATCATTTAACAACAAGTAGTAAAAATGCATATTAAGGCTGCTGGTGGCTCAGACCTGTAATCCTAGCACTTTTTGGAGGCTGAGGCAGCAGGACTGCTTGAGGTCAGAATTGCCAGATCAGTCTGAGCAAGAGCCAGATCCTGTCTCTACAAAAAAAAATAGAAATTAGCCAGGTGTGGTAGCATGTGCCTGTAGTCCCAGCTACTTGGGAGGCTGAGGCAGGAGGATCGCTTGCTTGAAGCCCAGGAGTTTGAGGTTGTAGTGAGATATGATGATGCCAGTGCACTCTAGCCTGGGCAACAGAGTGAGACCTTGTCTCAGAAAACAAAAAATGCATATTAGAACTGAGATATTATAATCTTGTTAAGAGGTGGGATAGCTCTTCCTATGCAGAAGAAAAGGGTAGCATGGTTACAGATAAAGGTGAATTTGTGTAAGTGGGAGAGTGAGAAGTTCAGGGAATGCACACCTCAGATCTTTAATTTTTTTCACCAGTAAGAGGCAACAGAATATGCTGGGATAAGTAGGGCAGAGGGCTGTATGGCTAGGTACAGAAAAAGCATGTCCCTGGAGTTTTCCAGGAAGGCTGAGAATGTAAAAAAATGTGTTACCCCCGTAACAGACCTCTAAAAGCACAGTGAGAAGATGAGCCACTGGGGAATAAGCACAGAGCAGAGGGGGAATTACTGCATAAAGCAGAGACCTATGAGAGGGACCTAGTCAGGGCTATGAGGGACCTAGTTAGGGCTATGCCCAAGGATAGCAGGTCTGAAAGCCCCATCACTATCTTTTTTTTTTTTTTTTTTTTTTTTTGACAGTCTCACTCTGTTGCCCGGGCTAGAGTGCCATGGTGTCAGCCTAGCTCACAGCAACCTCAAACTCCTGGGCTCAGCAATCCTTCTGCCTCAGCATCCTGAGTAGCTGGGACTACAGGCATGTGCCACCATGCACGGCTAATTTTTCTATATTTTTAGTTGTCTAGCTAATTTCTTTTTCTATTTTTAGTAGAGACGGGGGTCTCGCTCTTGCTCAGGCTGGTCTTGAACTCCTAAGCTCAAACGATCCTCCCACCTTGGCCTCCCAGAGTGCTAGGATTACAGGTGTGAGCCATCATGCCCAGTCTCATCACTATCCTTACTGGTTGTTTAAAGTTCTAAAGACCTTGGTGAAAAGGTGTTCTGCTCTCAGATATTGTTTTAGCAACAGAGAAGCAGCATTTGAGGTATACAGGGGAGGAAAACCTTTTCCTTACCCTCTTAGGTTCAGTAACTGGGGGCCTGCAAATTAAACAAGAGATTAATAGAAGAAAAAGTTTATTTACATGTGTAATGTACATACACATATGTATACATGCTCAGTGATGAGTAACTCAAAGGGATGGTTAGAATTTAGGGCTTATATACCTAACTTAGGAAAGAAAAGGGAGGGAGGAGCAAGTCCTCCTTTGGAAAGAATAGATTTCTTCAGGAAAGACAAATGGGATTTTTAGGAGAACAAATGAGAGAGAAAAAAGTTTACGTCAGCCCTCATTTCTCAGAAGTGTTCGCTTTTGTCAGATAAGCTCCAAGAATAGGCTTCTTTTTGCATCAGTTGAGTCTCAAATATCTTCAGTTTAAAATAATCTTTATATCAACTCTGGGGTGCTGAGTGGGTCCTTATAGAGATTAACTAAGCCTCCTCTCTCCCCCATTCCTTCTTGGGTATGAAAGGGATCCAGAACGCCTTGCAAGGGAGATAACAGCTTTGGAAGACAATGGTTGAGACAGGGGTGCAGTTGGGACAATATAATCTCAAATTTCCCAATCTAAATCCAGAATAAACTAGGTCCTAATCCAAGGAGAAAAGGTCCTCGTTTCTTATCATATCCCAAATCCTCCCATGGCTGCTAAGAAAAGGTCATGCAGGCACTTGTACATTTATGCGTACATCTTGGGGAGCTATTTGGTCCAAGACAGAGTTAGCTGGCCTTCTGCTTGAAGACGGACAGTTTAACTTTCTGGGCCATACTCATTCTTCTTCATCCCTCAATCTTCAATTAAAATTGCCTTTTCTCAAACACAAACTTAAGGTAAACATTTAAAAACTAAAAAGAAAAATCCATATTACTTCCTATTTAACTCTTGTGTATTTGTTTTGTCTAGTTATCAAAAAGATAGTACTGTTTTCTACTACCTTTTCATTGAAAAATTTGAACTACATTGTGGCCAAATAGCTTTTCAGACCTAACTTGAGGACATACCATTCGTTTATAAAGTAACATTGTTTCTATGAAAAAAACACATTTCAAATTCTGAGTGGCCAATTCCTAAATGTCTACGAGGCACTTCTTTAAGTTATGAGTCATAAACTTCTAGGTCAAGGGGACAACTCTGGGGATTGGAACTAGGGGCTGCAGGAGATGGAAGCAGTCCCCCCCCCACCCCCTTCATTCTCTCCAACTTGTTCTTACTTGCCACTCCCCCAGCTACTCCAAAAAGATCAGTTTTACCTAACTGGTTGGGTGACCTCCAATTATAACAGTTTTTTCTGCCATAAGTGAGGGGAAAAAAAGGCATGGAGGAATTAAAGATCATTTTGAGTTATCAGTTCCCTTAATTAGAGAAGTAATACATGTTTATTTTTTAGTAGGTGAAAGAATTAAAAAATGTAGAAAGCGAAAGTAATTCCTGCCATAATTGCAATTTCCATCCGAGTTAACCAATGTTCAAGCCTTCTACCCTACTATTATTCTAAAAGAATGTTTTCAAAATGACAATTCCACAGATTTATATTAGTGGTTCTCAAATGTATTTACACAGCAGAGCTTTGGCATGAAGGAAACACCCATATCCTACGGGTGGGTATGTAAAGAAGAGAACCATTCTGAAGAGCAATTTGCAGAAAAAAGTTCACACAAGATGTTCATTTCAGCACTAGTTACAACAGCAAAAAACCCTGGAAATGACCTGAGGAGATATTAATAAGGCTGTAAAATAAAAAAAAAAGACATATTTACTGCATTGTCTAAAAAAAAAAAAAAAAAAAGAAAAGAAAAAATTAGCAGGGTGTGGTGGTGTACGCCTATAGTCCCAGCTACTTGGGAGGCTGAGGCAGGAGCATTTCCTGAGCCCAGGAATTTGAGGCTGCAGTGAGCTATGATCATGCCACCACACTCCAGCCTATGCGACAAAGCAAGATGATCCTATCTCAAAAAAACCCAAAGACCAAAACCAAACCAAAAACCAACAAGCTAGCATACCAGCATACACATTATTAGCACAATCCAAGTTTGGGAAAAAAATTTAAACATTCTGGTAGACTACATATTAGAATGTCTAGATGGTAGGATAGGCATGTATGATTTGTATTTTCTTTTTGCTTATCTATTTTCTTTTTTTTTTTGAGACAAGAGTCTCCCTCTGTCACCCTGGCTAGAGCGCAGTGGTGTCAGCATAGCTCACTGCAACCTCAAACTTCTGGGCTCAAGCAATCCTCCTGCCTCAGCCTCCCAAGTAGCTAGGACTACAGGCTTGGGCCACCATACCCGGCTATTTTTAGTTGCGACGGGGTCTCGAACTCCCAAACTCAAGCAATCCTCCTGAGCTCAAGCAATCCTCCCAACTTGGCCTCCCAGAGTGCTAGGATTACAGGCGTGAGCCACCACACCTGGCCTATATCTACTATTTTTTGGCTTATCTGTTATCTAACTTTTCTTCAACCGAGATATATTACTTATACCAGGAAAAAAGCTCCAATTAGTTGCTATGCAACCAATTAGTATATCAGATTGAGCTCAAAATTACATCATGGTAACAACAATAGAGGCCAAGGGTTGGAGGGTGGATCAAAAAAGGAAGATGCAAGCTGAAGAAAATCTAATTTTTTCCCCGCAGCAAATCAGGACTAAGGAAAGACTACTCCTAAATGTCACAATCCAGCATATATAGCATACTACTGTTTCACAGGGACACAGACTGTGAACCACAAGAAGGAACTACTTGGCTTTCTAACTTTCAATGAAAAACTCAGAGTTAATATGAAGGCTAACTGTCCCCAGACACGTGGTTAATGAGGTGCTCACAACAGAGCGGCACGTTCAGTGTAATGGAAGGATGGGAACTTCACATGAGGAAAAACAGGTTTTCTTTTCCAATTTAAAACTACAACTAAATTTGGTTTATATTTTGCTACTGCACGGCAGTGTCCTCTCATCTTACTGACAATACCTCCATTTTTTATGGTGTATATATGTTCTAGCACTGTACCATTTATTCCCAGTTGAAGTAATTGACAATATTTTATATATTTTCTATCCTTAGAAATAATACAAAATATTTTCTTTTCTTTTTTTTTTTTGAGACAGAGTCTCACTCTGTTGCCCGGGTTAGAGGGCCGTGGCGTCAGCCTAGCTCACAGCAACCTCAAACTCCTGGGCTCAAGCAATCCTGCCTCAGCCTCCCGAGTAGCTGGGACTACAGGCATGTGCCACCATGCCCGGCTAATTTTTTATATATATTTTTAGTTGTGCAGCTAATTTCTTTCTATTTTTTTAAGTAGAGACGGGGTCTCACTCTTGCTCAGGCTGGTCTCAAACTCCTGATCTCAAACGATCCACCCGCCTCGGCCTCCCAGAGAGCTAGGATTACAGGCGTGAGCCACCATGCCCGGCCCAAAATATTTTCTATCCTTGCCTATAAATGTTTTTAAATGGCAACCACCATTCTTTATGAAGATTATTTTAAAATGACATCTTAGGTCATTTTTTCCCATTATGCGAATACACTCTAATACGAGCTGTTTTGGACTTGGAAAAAACTAAATTACGTATTTCTTTACAAGCCCTCCCCCACCTTTTAGGGAAATGAGCATACCTGTGTTTATAAGAAATAAAGATATAGCAAAATGTGAACTGAACCTATTATCTTGGACTCATGTACTCTGACCAAAGAACATAAGGTAATATGTGTTACCAGGGTCTTCTATAAATCTCCAAGTAAAATAAAAACAAAAACAGGCTGGGCGCGGTGGCTCATGCCTGTAATCCCAGTACTCTGGGAGGCCGAGGCGGGTGGATCGCTCAAGGTTAGGAGTTCGAGACCAGCCTGAGCAAGAGCGAGACCCCGTCTCTACTAAAAATAGAAAGAAATTAGCTGGACAACCAAAAACATATATATACATATATATATATATCGAAAAAATTAGCCAGGCATGGTGGTGCATGCCTGTAGTCCCAGCTACTCGGGAGGCTGAGGCAGTAGGATCGCTTAAGCCCAGGAGTTTGAGGTTGCTGAGAGCTAGGCTGACGCCTCGGCACTCACTCTAGCCCGGGCAACAAAGCGAGACACTGTCTCAACAACAAAACAAAAACAAAAACAAAAACAAAAGTCATATACATAATAAAAACCCATCTGGTCTTAAAAGAGCGCATTTACAATTAATCTCCTATTCACCCTCCTCACAGGCTTAGATCTTACTTGACTTTAAAATCATTAAGGTTGACTATGGGATACACTTGTACATTTCAGAGCATGTTGCCCATACTGTAACAGTACAGTACCTTCAACAGGGGAATGCAGGCTACCAGAGGCCAAACCTACTGTGTAACAGCTGACAATACCAAGTTCTGTGGTGTGTATAGTATGTTCTAGCACATCATACATAAGGTGCCATATGACTAGCTTAGTTTGATTTTTTTTTTAAAGGCGTCATCTTGGAGCTATTCATTTGCCTTAAGGATGATGACTGTGCAAAACACCTTTTAACTCCTTTTAAAATTTCATTCAATGAGGGTGAGGTGGTGTGTGCCTATAGTTCCACGTACTCAGGAGGCTACAGTGCCTCCTATGATCACACCTATGAATAGTACTATGATGGTGTCTATGAAAAGCCACTGCACTCCAGCCTGGGTGACATATTGAGACCATGTGTCTAAACAAACAAAAACAGCTAAAACAAAACAAGTTTCCTTCACAATCTACAGTATTTTTTCTTGAAAAGCCTTCAGTTTTAGGTCAAAGTTTCACTCTCCCAATGGAGCACTTAACTCCCACTGGTCTCAGTCCCCTGTTAGAGTCCCTAAGGGAACCTTCTTCTATCCCCACAATCTTGGCTGGCTCCCTTGACAGTGTCCCAAGTGCAACAGGCACCAGTGCCATCTCAACAGATTCTCAGGCTTCAGGAGGGAAGGAGATGCTCTGCTCTGTCTTGTTCACTGATTTCCCAGGCCCTGGCATACTGTTAGGTAGTCAGATATTTATTTAATAAACCAGTGGATCTGTAGGCCAGTGCCCACAGATCCCACAGTGCCTACAGTACCCACAGGCCACTTGCCACTTTTGAGCATTTGAAATGTGGACAGTATGACTGAGAAAATGACTTTAATTTAATTTTAATTGGTCACCTAGCTCTGGCCTGTCTTTGGCAAGAGAGTTAATGTCTAAGTTGATTATTTGAAAAGTCAACACTTGCACATATGCATGTATCTTTAAAGCAACATACTATTTCACATATGAAAACACCATATACTGCCAGTGGCAGGCCAGCTTTATTTTCCAGAGTGCACAACACTACTGTTAAGGAGTATTTTAGTAGACCTTTAGTTTGAGCACATTCTAAAGAACTCAAATTCTAGATTTCAAAGCATTTTGAAGACCCAAGTGTGTATTTTCCTCACGAGAAACTTGGCTAAATTTAGCTACTCCATATTCTATTGATTTGCAACTACGAGGTAATGGAAAAGTCTGTAACTATCAACTCAAGGTGAAAACACAGCGCTTCAAGTTTTACACGGTGAAGAGGTTTAACCATTCAACACGCTAGCACGTGGCGGGCACAAAATGTCTGACCGGTGGTCGGAAGGAACCACGCTGGTGGAGCCTCAGCCTAGAAACCCCGGGAAACAGAGTAGCCCACCCTCTCAGGTCCTTCGGGACACATGGTTGCCGTGCAGTGGAGTCCACCCCACTCCTCACTGCTGGTGACCCCAAGGACTAGGGAGAGAGAGGTCACAAAACCGAGCACGCCAGGTAAACCCTGGTAGTCTAATTCCCACAAGTTCGCAACTTGTTAACCACAGCCACATGAGTGCGCGAAACTCGGCCTGTCGCTACACCCGGGCGGGGTGCGGGACCCTCCCGGGCTGCCCTCGGCGGGAAATAGCCACTCACCGCGGAGGGGATCCGGCAGCAGCGCAGCCCCTCCGCGTGCGGAGCCTGGCGGTGGCAGGAAGCCGCGCTAACTCGAGGGGACATGAAAGAGCCGATTCTTTCAGGCCCGCCCCACGCACACACAGCCGCCGCGTGCAACGGCCAGCCTCGGGCCCCCCAACCCGGATGGCTCGCGGTCGGCAGCACCAGGCCGCGCTCGAGCACGTGCGGGGGCAGAGGCCTCACGGCCCCGCGTGCGGAGACGAGGCCAGCCGAGCCCCCGCGCGCCTGGCCCGTGGCGGAGGCGGCCGCCTGCCATTGCCCTTTTAAGAAGGGGGAGGGGGTCGGCAGAGCGCCTGCAAGGGGATGAGTCGGCGGTGGCCGCAGCGCGCGGCTCCCGCCAGTGTGAGCCGAGCCCCGGCGGGGCGGGGGAAGACAGACCGAGGGCTCGGCCAGAGAAGGGGCGGCCGGCAGCCAGCGCCGAGGGCGGGCGGGTAGGGCCGGTCGGCAGAGTCCCGGGCCGGTTCACCCAGCGGAGGGAGACGGGCACCCGCCAACATGGCGCTGTGCAGGCCTGTGGCGCGCCCCGGCTGGCGAGAGGAGCCGCCACCCGCCCACACCGAGGGGCCATCCTCCTGGGACAGGGACCCCCGGGCTCCGCAGCGGCGGCGCCGGGGAAGGGTGAAGCTACCGCCACAACGGTTGGCTCCGGTAGACCGGGCCCGGCCCAGGGAGGCTGGAGTCGCGGAGGCCGAGGGCAAAAGGGGAGCGAGGGAAATGGGGAAGAAAGTTTTATTTTTAGGCTTGAAAAATGGCGGGAACCGCGTCCTTTTTTCAAACTTGGCCTCGGGAGGGGCGGCGGTTGCGCCACCTCCGCCGACTGGGCCCGCCCCTCCCCCGCTCCGCGCGCCAGGCCGCGCCCGCCCAGGCCCCCAGGCTCCCCAGGGGGCTTCTCGCCCCCTTCAAAGGAAAAAAGCCCCCTCCTCGCCCCACGATCCCTGCCCTCGGCCGGGCCAGCGCCAACCGCGAGACCCGGCCAGGGGACCCCCGCCCCCCGCCCGCGCCCCTTCCCCAGCCGGCCCGGGACGCGCGGAGCCCGGCCTGGCCGGCGGCGGGCCCAGGCGGGGCTGGCCGCGCAGCTCCTCGGCAGGCCCAGCCTCCGCCCGGTCGCGCATCCCGGGAGGCTGCAAACATGGCTCCCAGCGTTATACAACCCCCGCCTCCCTCCCTCGCCGCCGGCCACTCGCACACGCGCTCCCTCCGGGGAAAGACCCCGGCGAGCGAGGAGCTCAAAGTTTGCTTTCCCTCACTCCGCTGTCTTCCCTGGGCGGCCGCGGGGCTCCGCGGGCGGCAAAGAGTTAATCCCCGCGCGCTCGCTCCCCCCTTCGCGCCCGCCCGCCCGCCTTCCCCGTCCGAGCCCGGGAGCTGCGCCCTTCCCCGCGCCGGGGCCGGCGAACCAGCGGCCCGGGCCCCGCAGGTGGCCACCATTACATGCAAGTCATCGGGGAAGGGGCATCCGACGGGGGCTTTGCTTACCGCTTCCGGGGTCCGGTTCCTCAGCTCCAGGTGGATTCTCCTCTTCATGTCCATGTTCCCCTCTTCCCCCCTCTTCAAACTTAACTTTCCGCGGCGGGGGCGGAGGGGGGAGAGGCGTCCCGGCCTGCGCAGCGAGGGCCGTCGGAAGGGGTCTGCTCGCGGCAGAGGCCGGCGGCGCGGTCCCGGGCGGCGTGCGGCGTGCGGGCAGGCGAGCGGAGCCCCCGGAGCCAAGTTACTCACGGGAGCGGAGAGAAACCATGGAGGGAAAAGGAGGCTGGAGCGCAGCGCTGGTCTCACTACCGCCGCCCCCGGCCGCGGCCCCGCACTGCGCTTAAACCGGCGACGCGGCGCGGCGGCTGCTCGGCTCCACTCGGCCAGGCGCGGCGCCGCTCGGCTCGGCGGCCCAGCTGCACCAAGGACGGGGCGGGGAGACGCACGGCGAGAGGGGCGGAGGCTGGGGGAAAGGCGCAGCCCGGGGGAGTGGAGCGACTTCCTCCTCCCCCCCCCCGACTGCACGTGGGGCGGCTGATGTAAGACCTTCCTGGGGGCTTCCGCGCCCCTCCACCGGGCAGAGACCCGCGACCCCACCTTGCCGCGCCCGCAGACAGGTCTCCGGCCGGCGCGGGGACGTTTGCGGGGGCGGGCTGGTGAGAAGCTGTCCAGTCCGGTTTCGGGGGTCCCTGAAGCTAAGTGCGTCCGCGGAGGCTCGCCGGAGCCAGCCCGACGGCTGCGGAGGCGCGAGAGTCAAGAGAGCCCAGGACAGAAGGCTTTGAGGTTCGCCTTTTGCCTTCCACACAGTCTGGGGCCAACAGCCTGAACCCCGCTGTCTCCTTGCGGAGTGGTGTCCGAAATGCTGCGGAGGACCCGGGTCGGGGATGGAGTCGCGGCCGGCCGGAGTTGTACCGCGTGGCACCGGGTGGAGTCGGCTTTCGAGGGCTGTGGCGGGCCGCTGGCCTAAGCCACAGAGCAGCCGAGCATCTCCCCCCAGTTCAGGAGAATCTCCCTCGGTTTTCTAACATTTTACCAAGCGGTAGCGGAGGAAACAATTAGCATTGCTAATAGGGCCTCTTTTTTCGCAGACTTTTATCTCATTTATTCCTTAGGGCTCCCCTGTGAGGTGTGTAAATTCTTGATGGCCTAAGTTTGCTGAAGCCTGGCAGGCAGCCTTTGTAATGGTCTGGCTCATAGGGTCCCAGGGGTTAGAGCACCAGGTTAGGGTGAGAGTGCTTGGCACACCACCGGGAATTAACGTTATACTCGGCTTAAAATATGTAAATGCATAATGTGTCAAAGCAGATACTGTCTTATTTCTGGTATAAACAAGAGGCACCAAAAGTTAAGAACAATTAATTTTATTCTGTAGCAGGACAGGGGAGAGGGGGAGAGAACAATTTTTTAGAGAAAAACTTAAAATTCTATGCAGTAACCTAAGGTTTCATGGAAGTTAAGAAAGCGCCCCCCCTTTCCATTTGACCTAAGTTTATTCAGTGGCAAACAGCCCAAACTTTGTTTTAAACCAATCATGTAAGTTTTTAAAATAATGAATATTTGAAGATGAAAGTTTTAGAAGGATTATGGAAAAAGGCAAAACCTTTCCCGTATGTAGTTTTTTGACCCCTTTTGTAGTCTTAGCAGACATCTTTAGAACAAGGGAAGATGGAGCAGGCTGTTCTCAGGAGGTTACAAGAGGTCTGTAGCTGTAAGTTTATGAGAACCACAGGGCTATGCAATGAAGGCTTTTACACAAAAATACCAAATCAGTTCTGTGGACTAACAAGCAGTTATTGAGCATCTGCTTTTAGGGGCTTGACATTCTTTCTCATTTAATCCTCAGACAACCCTGTGAAGTAGGTGATAATTTAATCATTTTACAGATGAAGAACTGACTCAGAACCTTAAACTGCAGGGCCAGCAAGAGGTAGAGCAAGAGTTTAGACCCAGAAGGGTCTGACTCCTAAGCCTGTCATCTTTTCTGCTACATCATCAGTCTGGCTGGAGTGAAGACAGCATGAAGGGACTGCTTTGGAGCAGTAGTAGGTTGGGAACAGTTACAGACAGCTTTTAATACCAAACAACATGCAGGTGTCATCTTGTAGGAAAAGGGGAGATGCTGAAGGGACCTTAAATGTGTAGCTCTGTGCTAGAGAGAGTGGTTACCTGGTGGCTCACAGGGAAGGTGGTGTTGATTCTTAGAAAGGACCAGGGCAAATCTTGAGACCCTGTCCTCTCATCATGGCCAACTGGAGGGTATGAAGGACTCTTTCCCCATGGTACATAGCTCACAGATAAATGTGTGTTTTATAGTATTAAGCTACAAAGTAATTAATAAACATAGCCACAATGTGCAGCAAATAAAAAGCAAAAGAGCCAAAGGAGAGACTACAGACAGGGCACTGTCCCTTCTTACGCAGCCAGTGCTGGCATGCACCTCTGTGAACAAAGAGCATGTGTTCCAGTGACATGCTTCTTTGTCAGGGGCTTCACTGCCAGAGGCATAAATAACACAGGCAGAACAGGGTGTGTCTCATTGCCCTGCCAACATCTACGGGACTGTCAGTCTACGGGCCTAAAGGGACTGTTGTCACAGGGCCCGGGTTTTGAATATTGCTCTACTTAACATCATTCTGTGTATGCATCTGTGTGTGAAAAAGATGTAGAATATATAATTGTATCTAATCTGCAATTACGATGTCCATGGATTTATGGATTTGAACAAGGGCTAGAAGGGAATAAGGAAAAGTAAAAACAGCTTAGTTAGGGAGACTGAACCATGGGTGAATTTCTTTTTATTTCCATTTATGTTACTGTTTGACCAACAAGTAATAAAAATATCAAATAATGCCAGGTTTTGGCACCCCTTTGAGTCTTCAAACCGCCTGTTAATGAGAATGGTTATGTATTCCAATAAGCTCGAAAATGTCTGAGAACACTCTGAGCTGGTTTGTAACTCCTTGGACCTGCTCCCCACCCCAAAGCCTCAGCAACAGTATATTATCTGTCAAGTCATCAGATGATCCAAGCCTTCCACAAACTTTGTGAAAATGAGAGGAAACAACTCCACTAAGGCATTGGTTTAACTGGCTCAAACCAACATAACAGAATGGGTATATTTTCTCTTTAGTAAAGGCAGTATATGAAACTGATGCATAATACAGGGTGATGAAATCATTGCTCTTTAAATACTAAATACTTCCATTCTTCCCATCCTCTTCTGTACACGTGTGTATACTGGTAAGAACAAACCGCCCCCCTGAGTTTCCACAGTGTGGTGCATGTACCTCTGTTATAGCAGTCAGCAACAAATGGTAGTTGTTGAAGGATCTAACTCCTCAACTAGGCTGTGTGTGAACTCAAACAAATATTTCTGGATGGTACGAATGGAGAGGAGCTTGGGGCCATCTTTAGAATATAGTAGATGCTTTGTAAACATGTATTATGTTGAAAACAATGTCACATGTACTAAAAAACACCATCTAGGCAGCTAAGATTATTGAGACAATGTGAAAGGGAGAGGCAAATAGGTGAAAATGGGTTAACAAATGAGATCCTATTCGTCTCCACATGGTAAAAACAGAGGAGGGGAAAGAGTCAGGTGTGCAGGCAGCTCCAGGTCCAATAAGGGTCCCCTGCCAAGGGAACCAGTTTCCTTTCTGCTCTCTGAAACCAGCTATAGTTGCTAGGTCTTCCTGGAGCAACAAGGAAGAGCTGTGACTACCAAGAGTGCTAATATTTATTAAGCACCATCCTTATGCCAAGAACTGTGCTTCGGACTTTTGTGTACATTGCCTCTCAGTTAATCCTGGCAACAGCTTCCCGGGACAGGACTATAATCCGCCTTTTTTAGTATTTAGGAAACAGACTCAGCAAAGTCAAGTGGGTTTGCTAAAACTCACATAGCTAATAAGCTGGAGTTCTCTGTCATTAAAGGCTCACTGTAATTCTCATTACTTTGATCCTGCTTTAAAAAGATTTACGTGTTTATACAGGGAAAATAAAAAACATTTAAAATTAAGTTCCTACCATTTAGCTATAGCCACCATTAAGTTGTATATCCTTGCAGCTTTTTTCCCTATAGTATACATATCTTTTTTTTAATGTTCAAAATTTTCTTTTTAGAAACTTGCTTTTTCCACCTACTAGTATGATAGAAATGTATTAATACAACTTTGTTCAATGGTTTTCCCTTGCTAGGGAAGGACTCCACTGAGACATGAATCCCATTCCATCACTTATTGGCCATATGCTTTAGCACAAACCACATAACCTCTCTGGGCCTCAGGCTGCTCATCTCAGGACCGTTGTGTTGTGAGGATCAGACATGATCTTGTGGGTGAAATTCCTACCTGGTGCAGTGCCTGGCACTCTCCTCTGCGCCCCAGCCACGGTCACTGCAGGCCTGAGTTCCTCCCTAAGCAGAGTCCCAGAGCTCACTGGCCTCCTTGAGAGCTGTGGCCATCAGTCCTCCACCTCTGCTCCTTGTCCTTTGTTTTCTGTAGTTACCCTATCTCTTTAACTGAGGGGGAAGGGATCACCCCAAAACCGGTATGTTTTTGACTCTCAAATGGTCAGACTTGTTTTCTGTTTCACACAGTCCTTGGTCTCTCTTGAGGAACTTGGAACATGCCCCTGAGCTAAACTGGAAAATATCTGAGTGCCCTTCTTGGTAATTAGCCAGCATCCCCACCATCTGGACCCTCTCACACTTCACAGGGATTCCCCTGCCACGCAGAACTAAGACTGATCCAGGAGTCCAGCTCCTGCTGCCTGAACCCTGCCATCTGTTCTCCAGCTCACTTTACCTGCGCCTGCCTGGCCAGGGGCCATGCAGTGGCCTGCAGCAGTTTAGTCGTCCCTCACTCTAAACTCTGGCTTATGTGGTCCCTAATTTGTGAGTCTCTTATTTTGATAAAGGCCAAAAGTCCGAAATACCCTCACACTCTAATTTTTCCTTGAAAATCAGGGCAGCCAGGCTCCCAGTTTCTTTTTATGTTTATCTATGTGTACTATAGAAAACTTGGAAACTATACTTACACGAAAAGAAAAAAATAAAAAATTTCTGTCCAAGACTTTTTTTAAAGGGCTAAGCACACTGTTCAAGTTTTGGTGTCTATTCCTCCAGCCAGTCTTTTCTGCACGCACATACGGCATTTTCTCGAGTCTCAGATAGTGAGCAGCATCATCTCATTAATAACAGCTTTTCAGGAGGCAGGGAGAGGGCACCCACTATGTGAAATATATCATTCAATTATAAGAGATATTCTTATTTCAGAAATTGTAAGAAGTGAAAAAAAGTATCATACCTAGGAAATACTGTATATATTACATTTTTTTTAATTTTCAAAAGTGGGATGATAATGTAACCTGTTTTCAGTTAACAGTGTATTATGGACATATTTCCATACCATTGAATTGAATAATCTACAATATATATTCCTTGAGGAGATTTTTCTACAAAATGAAAATATCTTTTCTTTTTCTGTATATAAAGACAATACATATTCATATAGCAAATTCATGCAATGCAAAAAAGTATAAAGAAAAAAATAAAAGCCAGCCAAAATCTCATTACCTAGAGGCACCATTGTTACCATTTTTGTGAATATTTTCCAAGCTAGCTCTCTATGAATGTGTATGTAAACTATATAATTTTTATAAATGGAATTTTACTATAAATGTTGCTTTGTGGTGTGCTTTTATTTGTCACCTAGAAATAGGTCACAGTGATTGCTTGAAGTCAATAAATATAGATTTACTTCATCATTTTGAAAGGATTTATCATATTTTATTGTATGGATGGAGCATAATTTACTCACCTGGTCTCCAATGATAGACATTTAGATTATTTCCAGTTGTTCACCATTAGACATAACATATTTATATATAATTAGCTCCTTGGAATAAATCCCTGGAAGTAAAGTTCCTGAAGAGAGTATACACATTTCAAACCTGTACATGCATAGCCAAATTGCCCTCTAAAGGCTGTATTACTTTTTATGCTGCCATTAGCAGTATACAGGAATTCCCCTTACCCTTGCCTAAACTAGGTATTATCTTTGAAAAATCTTTATCAAGTAGTTTTCAACATGGGTGTCAAGACAATCCAATGAGGGAAAGAATAGTCTTTTCAATAAATGGTATGTGGGACAATTAGCTATCTGCATGCAAAGAATGAAATTGGACCCTTTAACTCACACCATTTACAAAAATTAACTCAAAATGGATCATAGACCTAGATGTAAGAGCTAAAACTAAAGACTCAGAAGAAAACACAGGAGTGACCACAGGACACCAAAAGCACAAAACAGGAAAATAAATAAATTGAATTTATCAAAATTAAAAACTTTATGTTTCAAAGGACTACCAAGAAAATGAGAAGACAATGCATGGGATGGGAGAAAGTATTTGCAAATCATATATCTGATAAGGGACTTGTGTTCAGATGTGTAAAGAACTATTGTGTAAATATATGTCTCTATAAATATAAATATGTTTATATTTCTTTATATTTGCCTGGGCTAGAATGCAGTGACATCATCATTATAAACATATGTATCTATAAATATAAATATATATTTACATATGGATTTATATTTAATATGTACATATTAAATATATGTTTTATTTTTATTCTGATCTCTGAATGTTCTCCAGTTTCTCCAAGTTCCTTGTAGTAACTCAGAGTTCTGATTCTTATTTTAGAGTCTTTCCTAAGTATATGATCATCCTTGAATATCCATTCATATTTACAAGAGGCACTAAAAAGGGCTTCTGTGGGAACTCTGTGTCCACTGGTAGGTCTTAAAGAATAGTGGGCATTGCCCTAGGGTGATTAGGAAACAAGACGGCATTTTCATTGAGGGACCCTCAAATGTCAGTATTTTTAGTCCCTATAGCCATAAAGAATGAAATTATCAAGCAATAATACAATACAATTCCTTTGGGATTCCAGATTGAAATGGCCCACCAAGACTATCGCAATGAAATTATAGAAAACTAAAGATCCTAAAAGTGTCCTAAGAGGCTAAAAAAAATCATAATCAAAGGATCAGAAATCAAAATGGCATGAGCCTTCTCAATACAACATAAGACTAGCACTCTGGGAGGCTGCGGCGGGAGGATTGCTTGAGCTCAGGAATTCAAGACCAGCCTGAGCAACCTGTCTCTACTAAAAAAATAGAAAAAAATTAGCTGGGCAACTAAAAATAGAAACAAAAAATTAGCTGGGTGTGTTGGTGAGCACTTGTAGTCCCAGCTACTTGGGAGGCTAAGGCAGGAGGATCGCTTGAGCCCAGGAGTTTGAGGTTGCTGTGAGGTAGGCTGACGCCACAGCACTATAGCCCAGGCAATAGAGTGAGACTCTGTCTCAAAAAACAAAAAAAAAATACAACACTGGAAACTAGAAGACGGTGGAGCAATTTGACATCTTCAAAATTCTGAGGAAAGTTACTTCCTCTTAGAACTTACACAGCCAAACTATCATTTGAGAGTGAGACTAGAATGAAGATATTTTCATACATTCAAGGTCACAGAATATCGACCCTCTGTGCCCTCTTTTTCAGGAATCTGCTGGCGAACACACTCCCACAATGGTAGCTGTGCAGCAGGCCCCGGCGGCAATCTTGTGCAGACTAGAACGACGGCTGAGGGCTCCCAGGGGGTGTCAGGGAGTAACAGTCAGGGCTGCTGCACAGCTCTTTTAGACACAGAAAATTAAGCAAATGAAAAACAAAAAGTAGTTCTTAACCCCAGGAAAAATTAAAAGTTGTACAAGGAAAGAAATATAATTACCGTATGTTACATGTAGGTCTTATAATCACCTGTAAATATTTTATACAGAGTCACATTAACATGGATGACCAATACTGAAAGGAAGGGGAAGTAAAAAATGTGCGGGAGTGAGGATGAAGAGAGCAAAATTCTTATTTTTCATAGCAGGAAGTCAACGGTTAATATTAACGTTGAAATTTGTTTTAAAAAGGAGTAATAGTCACAGTGTTCATATAAAAGGAGGCAAACTCCAGAAGCAACCACTGAAAGAACTGAAAGCAGTCTCTGGAGAATGAGTGAGGTGGGCAGGGCTGAGGCAGGGGACTGCCATTTTTGATAACACACTTTGGAGTAGTCCTGTTTAATATTTAAAACTCTGCCCATGTATTACTCTGAAACAAATGAAATTCAAGTTAAAAAAGCAAGCAAGCTGGCAGAGGAGGGTCCTGACCACGGTTGCAGATGCTGGGAAAAGGTGTTCTGCCTGCCCCAGAGATCTGTTCCCAGAGGGCTGATGTCCCAGCGGCAGGGGACAGCTTACGTGGGAGGGGAGTCCCAGGGCATTCCTCCCTCTTCTCAGGCAGTCCATTCATGAAGTGAGGGTGGGTATGATGTGAGCTCTAAATTGGGTCACTTTTTCTTAATACAGCTGCAACATGCACTTTAATAGAACAGAGATGCTGCCAAGATTCTGGCATTAGATTTCTGTCAGATTTTCTACGATCTTGCAGAGTCTTATTTCTGCAAGCATTTCTTCAGATGCTGTTTAGTGAAAAGTTGCGAGACAGCAGGGGGCTACTAGGAAGCCCCTGTTTTTCACCAGACATCCAGGTTCTTTCTACAACAACCTGAGCAGGGCTTATAGTATGTTAGCCCTATAGTTATAGTATGTTTGGGTAAGACATGTAGGTCTTACCCAATTTACATTAACAGATGTTCGCTACAGGCTCCTGAGAAAGAGGCTTCTAGAGGTGGCTTTTTAATCTCTCTGGATATGGACAAGGACTAATGTAGCTCTGGGAAATGTTGGTGGCCATCTCACGTCAAAGTCAGCTTTGATGACATTGGTGATCTGCTAAATCAAACCAACCCTGAAGCCTGAATTACCCTAGACTTTTATTGTTAGGTCAGTCTTTTTGTTGTGTTTATTACTTACAAATGAACCTATTTTGACTGACACAATCTGCCAACGTGGAGCTACATTCCCTGGCAATAACCTGCTGAGTAGTAGCTGCCTCCCTTTTAGATGGGTCACTTGCTTTCTAATTCACCAGTGCCCACCTGGCTTTTAGGGGTGGTAGGAGAGAGCAAAATCCTAAACATCTAATAGTAGGAAGTCAATAGATAATGTCTAAAATGGAAAAATCAAGAAATAGCAATAGAAACATGTTTATAAGTATGGATGCAAACATCAGAAGTAACAGCTAAAAGAGTTGCTGGTAGTTGCCCCTGGCGAGTTCTGTCGGGGTTGGTTGGGACAAATGACTACAACTGGTTTTTGTTGTTAAGCCTTGAAGTGCTCTTTGACTTTGAAACTCTGTCTCCCCCATTGAGAGTACATGCTCTGGGCACCCTGCACTGCTCTGTTGACTCCCCCATCTCCTAGTTCCCCTGCCTTCCTGGGCCTTTCTTCTGGGTAGGGTGTTTCAAAAGTGCTAGCTGAATAATCTTAAACTCCTTCACTCTCTTGGCTTCTTTTCCTCCTCCTAATCTCTCCCCTTAAGCTCCAGATCCCTGTTACTTCTACGAGATTACCCTAGAGCTCTCCCGCCCTATACTCTGTCTTGCACCAGGAGACCCCCAAGGTCCCTCCCAGCTCTAACACACTATGAAGTCTGCAAAATATGGAAACATCTTCCTAAATGTTACTTAACAAGTCATAAAAATGAATCTCTTTCATTTACTTATTATTAGCCATGTTTCTTTTGTCAGAAGAAACAGGCATTTATTGAGTACCAACCACATGTCATGTTTGAGACCAGATGCTATCACATGGTTTTGCTGTTTTAACATCTCTTCCTGACCTGAAAGTTTTTGTTTGCTCAGTTGAATCATCTGTAAAATGTATATAAGGTTATAGGGTTAAATGAGTTAATATTTCTAAAGCCTCTAAAAAAGTATTTAACATATAGTTATCAATTAGCACATTATATGGCGTGTGCATGTGTGTGCACGTGCACGTGTATGTACATGTGTGCACACGCGCTCATGCACGCTGCGCTTCAGGGATAATAAGAAAACACTCTGGCTTTTAAGAGTCACCTTTAGGGGAGACAGACATTAACAAAAAGTGATGTGTTCTAACTGTGATACAATGTGACAAGGTCTTATATCAGGAATGAATTATAAAGAAAGAATAGGACCAAAGTACTCTAGAAACCCAGAGAGGCAGAAGGGACCAATTCCTGGGGTGTGTGGGGAGTGGTGGTGGCCCAGGAACATTTCATGGAGGGAGTGTCATTTTAGATGGGCTTCAAAAGACAAGTAGTAGCTTTCCAGGTTGACAGAAAAGATATTTCAGGTAGAGGAACTAGCATAGGCAAAGTCAAAAGAAGTGTTTTAAAGCAGTGGTCCCCAGCCTTTTTGGCACCAGGGATTGGTTTCATGGAAGACAATTTTTCCACGGACTGGGGTGCAGGGGTATGGAGCTCAGGCAGTGATGCGCAGCCTGGTTCCTAACAGGCCAATGACCAATACCAGGCCATGGCCCCAGGGTTGGGGTCCACAGTTTTAAAGGACCTAGAATGTCGGGAGAATAAGGAAAATATTTCATTACTTTAAGAATATTGGCCAGGCGCGGTGGCTCACACCTGTAATCCTAGCACTCTGGGAGGCCAAGGCGGGCGGATCGTTTGAGCTCAGGAGTTCGAGACCAGCCTGAGCAAGAGCGAGACCCCGTCTCTACTAAAAATAGAAAGAAATGATTTGGACAGCTAAAAATATATAGAAAAAATTAGCCGGGCATGGTGGCGCATGCCTGTAGTCCCAGCTACTCGGGAGGCTGAGGCAGGAGGATTGCTTGAGCCCAGGAGTTTGAGGTTGCTGTGAGCTAGGCTGACGCCACAGCACTCTAGCCCGGGCAGCACAGTGAGACTCTGTCTCAAAAAAAAAAAAAAAAAAAAAGAATATGGCTATTGAGAAACCTGCAAAGAGAAGAACTTCATGTGCTCACTTCAAACAACACATATACAAAGAGAACTTCCAGGGTTAGAAAACCCTCGAGAAGCTTCTATTCTAGACGGGAAGAATCTCCCATGTGCTACAATATACGAACTTTACTTTTGGTGTGTGTGGTAAAATTCAAATAACATCTGGGCAACATAGCGAGACCCCATCACTACAAAGAAATAAAAATAAAAATAATTAGCCAGGCATAGTGGCACATGCCTATAGTCCTAGCTACTCAGGAGGGTGAGGTGGGAGGATCACCCTGCCTGGGCAACATATTGAGATCCTGTTTCTATTAATAAAAATAATAAAAATTAAAAAATTATCTGGGCTTGGTGGCACATCACCACCTGTCTCTAAAAAAAAAAAGAAAGAAAAAAAGGAAAGCAGATAAGTAATTGCTGGGGACTGGGGTAGGCCAGAGGGAAGTGACTGCCTAAAGGGTACAGAGTTCCTTTTGTAGTGATGAAAATGTTCTGGAACTAGGTAGCAGTGGCATTTGTACAACACTGTGAATGTACTAAATGCCACTGAATTGTGTACTTTAAAATTCTTATGTGAATTATTTTTTCTTAGAGACAGGTTCTCACTTTGTAGTCCAGGCTGGAGTGCAGTGGCATCATCATAGTTCACTGCAGCCTCGAACTCCTGGCCTCAAGCAATCCTCCTGCCTGGGCCTCCCAAAGTGCTGGGATTACAGGTGTAAGTCACCATACCCGGCCTGCTTTTCTTCTCTAGAGATTTGCCTATTCTGGACATTTCATATAAATGTAATTATATAATATGTAGTCATTCAACAATGTGAAAAAGTAAAATAACATCTTAATATTATTATGAAAATAATCTTGACCTTATGGCCTTGCTGAAAGAGGATCAGGATCCCTGAGAGGTATGTAAATCAGACTTTGAGAACAGCTGGTCTACGTCATCCAAGATGTGTGGTTCCAGCTCTCCATTACAGCTTCTATTCTAGCACAAGGTGATTATCAAGTCCCTGCGTCCAACATGAGGCCTCTCCATCTCAGCCTCTCATCTCTGGTGAAGACTCTGCCAGCCATTTCTACAAAGCTGAGGTTAGTCCTACAGCAATAGGTCCACATTTCAAACTACCCAAAGGAACCAAACAACCAAAGGGGGACACATTTTTATTAGTAGTAAATCTGAATGTGTTAAAAAAAAAACCTCTACCACAAATTTATTTCCTTTAAAATTTTGATCACTACCTACCACTATTGTTACATTTTTATAATCCTAATAATTCTCTTTTTACCTGTGATGAAAGCCGTCATGTATTTTTGAATATCAAGCAGCAGCCCATGCCATAAATTGCTAACCCCTTTCTCCTCTAATGATCACAGCTTATTTTATTCTTCAAGTATTCTTCTCAGAGTAATTAACACGCTTATTATACAGCATATTCAAATGTTAATGTGCACACTGTACTGACACTATTGTGAGACTCATTTTGCTCAAGAGCTAAAATTATGTTGCCATTCTGCTTGGTGCTAGGGGTTCTGTGCTTGAAACCTGTTTTCCACATGCAAGGAGCCAAGGTTATTTAATTAGAATGCTGAGCTAGAAGGAGAAGAGTCTGACACTTAATATAGAACCCGTAAGCTAAACGGGGTCAGCTGGTATAGGGCCTACACACTCTGAGTTAGCCATCCGTCACTATGGGGACAGGCAGTGTTGGAGCAGGCTGGCTTTGGGGCATGTTTGAGATTGTTCCTCCGGGGTCTCCACTAAACTCTGCCTGGGCAGCTTAGACAACCAGAAATCACAGTTCTGAGAATTGGAAACATTTTCCTTGTACTGAGTTGAAATGTGCTCAAGTTTTAACTCATTTATTTTTGCCCTGCCCTCTGCAGCCCTCTGTGACTGCCCTCCAGAGACTAAGGACAATGACTCTGTCCCCATGATCTGCTCTTCTAAGGCTCACTTGTCCCAGGTCCTTGTATGGCAGGTTACCAGTCCCTTCTCCATTGTCGTCAATCCCCTCAGTTTGAGTTTGTCAGTCCTTTTTTTTTTTTTTTTTTTTTTTTAAGAGAGGCTCTCAGAACCTGTAACAATGATCTAGGTGTAGTCTAATCAGTGGGGGAGTGAGCAGGCCTATCACTCTCTTGTTGGATGCTATTCTATTGGCGCATTCCAAGAATATTTTAATTTTCTTGTTATCCACCACTAATTCACAGTCAGCTAAAACCACCAAGTCTTCTAAATCTGTGGTCCTCAATCCCCAGGCCGTGGCCTGGTACTGGTCCATGGCCCATTGGGAAACAGGCTACGCATCACTGCCTGAGCTCCGCACCACTGTCCCCCAACCCACGACACTCCACTCCCCATACCCCTGGCCTGTGGAAAAATTGTCTTCCATGAAATTGGTCCCTGGTGCCAAAAAGGTTGGGGACCACTGTTCTAAATCACATATTGCTACCTAGGCAGTTAGCCATTTAGACCCAAATACAGGATTGGAACTTTGTCATCATTACATATAATCAAGTTAAATCTGACCCAGTGCTTTGGCTTGTCAAGAAACTTCTTGTTTCTTGGATCCTTTTCCATCCACAAATGTAATCAATCTATCAGTTATTGCTATTTTTATACAAATCAGAGTTAAAAATGCCTGACAGAAAAGCCCCCAGAGGATGGAGCCCTTCACCTACTTCCAGAAACCTCAAAGCATTTGTGTGACCAGTTACACACATACACACCCCACCCCACCCCAAATCACACACATCTCCATCCCAATTGTTCCATCCTCTGACTCAAGTTCTCAGAGAGGGAAAACATCAAAGAATATTCCAGATTACCAACTGGCTGGCTGAAGTAGCCAGGAAAAGAAGGGAGGGAAGGACTAAGGCCTAGTGGAGGGCTAGAAGTGGCAGGATAGGCTTCTTTGAAGCTGCTGTGTCTGGGCCCACACTCCGGCACAGGCTGGGGAGGCAGCAAGGCTGCGTCACACTCCGACAGTGCAGGCTCTGCTGTGGGGACAGAGAGGAAATCCATGACCGGGAAACAGAGACACCGTTGGCAGCTGGAAGGTAGCCAATCAGTACGTCAGACTGGAGGGACTACGCCAGGTGAGACGGGACAGGGGAGCGTCCCCAGGGGAGCAAGGCAGAGAAGGATCCTGTGAAGCAGAGTCTGGACATGCTCAGTGGACTCCGAGCTGCACTGTCCAAGGTGGCAGCCACTCACTACATGTGGCTATTTACCTTTAAAGGAAAGTAAAATAAAATTTAAAAAATTCAGTCCCTCAGTCATGTTAGCCATATTTCAAGTGCTTCAATAGCCACGTGTGACTAGTGGCTACTGAATTGGACAAAACAGAAGGCCATTTCTGTCATTACAGAAAGTTCTGTTGCACAGTGCTGTTCTAGAGCCTTCCAGGTATACTTCTAGGAAAGGGCCAACCAGGTAGGATATCAGTTTATGGTGGTTATTTTTCCTTTGCTTTCCTTCAAGACCCCTCTCAAATACCAAGTCTTCTGGGAATCTGTCCCTATGCTTGGTGTGTAGTTGTATCCTACTGGCAGCAGAGTATTCTGAGTTATGCAGTCCTTATGGTAATGCATAGATCTAGACAGGACTTAATATGGAGACCCTGGCACAGCTATTTGTCAATCCTTAACCTTCCTCTGCCTGGGGAGGGCTTCTTCCTTGACAAAGCAACTAGTTTTGACCTATTGTCCACAAACATTACACAGACCATCTTGGCCAGGCAGTCAAGAAGGTGAAGTCAAGGTCTGATTTGCTGGATGCAAGGTATCTTGTCATCTTACCTGTGGGCCCTCACTAAATTTTCAGTCTGCCTTCCTTCTATTTTAATTTCCTGTCCCAGAAGCTCTTAGAATTTTTAATAAGATCTATCAATTCTACCTCCTACATCTCTCTAGGATCTGTCCCTTCCTTCAATACCCTCAGATCATTTCTCATCTCTCTCTTTTCCCACCCATCCCCCATACTGCCACCCAAGTGCTGTAAGAGCCTTAGCTGCCCATGACATTCTCCTAGCTAAAACCCTTCAGTGGTCTCCATGACATCATAAAGGCCAGGCTCCTTGGACCCCACTACCTGTCCTGTTTCAGGTCTTTCCACTTCCTGATGTGTAACATACACTCCAGCCTCAACGACTACTGTGCCCAGAACAAGATGCCCTTTCACATCTCTGTGCCTTTGTCCTTGCAGTTCCCTCGGTCTGCAGGGCGCCCCCTCCCCTTATTGCCTGGTGAATTTCTACACCCCTATTAAGATCCAGTTTAGACCTTATCTCTTTTGAGAAGTGTCCCCTGAGCCTGAGCCCTCAGACAGATTTAAGTGATCCATCAGCTGTGCCCAGACACTGCAGGCTTTGGTCATATCCTATCCTGAGTGTGACACTCATGAGTCTGTTTCTCCCACTAAACTGTGAGGTCTCAAGGGCAGGCAGCACATCTGACTCATCTCTTATCCCCAGTGGCTGGCACAGGACCTGACTCATAATAAACACTTACTAAATGCCCAGTAGAATGAACAACAATCTGTGCCATTATGAGGTTCTACTGTGACTTAGAACCAAGAGTCTGAGAATCCTCTGTGTGGCTCGTTGTTGCCGTGCTCCGTGGGGTTCACCCATGCTGATAGAGGTCTAGGGACAAGTGGCCTGGTGGTTGACGATGTGGGGAAAAGTGAGAAGCCTGCAGCTGTTCCCATTGAAAGCCTCACTGTCTGCTGGCTGTTACCCTGGCAGACGGTGTGGCTGCACAAGCCCATTCCTTGTTTTTCATCAAAAAACACAGGACCCCTTGAAGAATGCTCTTATAGGGACCCATCTGTGGCCAACTCTATGGGGGACAATTATGGGCAAGGGGAGAAACCTCTGAGTAGAATGGAGAGGATGAAACATTGCTACTCTTACATAGCAAGTGGTATGTCCCTGGCTGTGGAATGCAAGAGCTAATAACACTTGTATACAGTATTTTAAAATGTGCACCATACCTTAGTGGTTAGCAAGACATTTCTACTAATAGCATCTTCTTTAGCCCATTATCTACCCTGAGAGGCAGGCAAGGCAGGGCTGGGGTTGTTTATAGATAAGGAAACTAATATCCAGAAAGGTAAAGTGACTTGCCCAAGGTCACACACATTGTAAGCAAAGGCCCATAAGAGCGAAGTCACTTTCCCAGCATCGTAAAGTAACAATCAGAACTGTAACATATGGGGGTTATTTTTAAAATCTTTGCTGGGATTTCTTGTTAATAAAATGCTTAAAATCAGAAACAGTTCCTAGTAAATTGAGTCTGTACAGGACTTTTATGCATCTCTTGGGAAATTCAACTAGATGACATTAAAGATTTCTTTCAGCTATGAAATTCTGTGAAATTTAGTGTTCACTATTTCCCAGGTTCATGTAACTCCAGAAACGATCAGCTTTCAAGTAATTTCCAAAACAAATAGCTCTCCGGCCCAGCCCAGCATCCCTGTCTGACTTACCAAAGAGTCTCAAGCCTGTTATTTACTTATTCTATCATCTACTCATCAATCTATTCTTTCTACTCCTTCTATCCCCTAGAACATGGCAATCCTGTTACTTGACCAATCATTAATTTCCTCTATCAGAGATAACCCGGATTTAAAGCTAGAGGAGTAATTTCTATGTAAGACTAGAAAGCAGAACTGTCATCAGGCATTATTGAGACCGTAATTTAATTCCCATTAAATGGGAATTATATTGACTGGATTCATGAAGGTTCACTCTATTCCTTTCTTCTCAGAGATGAGTAAATCTATTTGATTGCCATATTTGGTAGTGGGATATGAAGGGAGTTTTTGATAGGTTAGTGTAGGTGCATTATTTTTTAGAAAGCACAGTCTGCCTTGGTTGGATGGACAAGTTCTGCCCGACAGGATTCTCCTCAGCCTCCCTGCATGAGAACAAAGTACTGTGCATCCATCTGAACCGGGTAAAAATGGAAGTTAGCAGCAGCTCAGTGGAAACACATATCCCACTGTCTCCTGATTCAAGAGCCCAGGCTCTGTCCACTGCACCACACACTTTCTGGGGCAATAATTGCTCCTATTAGTATTCCCTGAGAAGTTAAAAAGTAGGATATCATTAAAATGATTTCATTTTCATTAAGAACTCCAAGGCCCTTCAGATAGAATAATTGTGGGTAATTCTCGGTGTTGCTAGCAGCCTTTAAGGATGACTATTCTGTCTGGGTTAGTTTTAATTTCTCTCTTGATTACCAAGAACATTGTGACATTTAAACAAGAATAAGATGTGCTTCTTGCTGATGGAGGGACCCCCATTACAAAGTTCTGGGCCAGGCCTATCACCTTCTCTACTTCCAGCAGAGTAGCAGACCTTGCTGTGTGACTCCCACACAGGTGTCCACCAAGGCTGAGCAAGGCTGGCTGCTTTAGAATGAGATGAGTGTACCATCCATAAAGGGTGACAATATAGAACACAACGAAGCACAAAGGAGGTCTTCATCCTCACACTGAATTTGCCCAGGATTTATGCTGATAAAATCAGATCAGATCATATCCTGAACTCTGTCTGTTAGAGATACTCCCAAATGCTTAGGAGAATGCCAGGCAAGAAAGACCTGGCAATACATTTCCTGCCTACTAAAGTAACTTTCTTTTCCCTGCTCAACCTGGCTAAATATATAACTGAAGTGTCACTAAATAATAACAAAATACAAAAAAGCCTAACATTTGTTGAGCAGATTGTGACAGAATATCAATTAGCTAAGCGTTTGGTATGCAAACATCCCCAGAGCTAGCTCACCCAGAGGAGGACTTGGCGGGAGGGGGAACAGATGGTGTCAGGGAGTGGGGGAGCAAGGCAGGCTGCCTCCAAGGGGAAGCGCTGGAGCCAGTGCTCATGACCTACTTGACAGGTCAGAATGGTGCAATTGCCATTTACGTCCATCGAGTGGCAGTAGTTCTAGCCAGAGGCACCTGCCCTGCAATTGGTTGAGGCAACAACTATTTGCTGAATGTATACCAGGTACCAAGCCCTCTGGCAGACACCAGGAGCTGAACCATTTGGAAGGCTGCAATCGGCCAGCAGCAGTCCCTTTTGGGCAGGGACTGATCTAGACTCTAAACTCCAAACTCCAAGTCAGGGGATAGAATCTACTGGAAACAGGGTGTTGAAGTTTCCAAACAAATAGGGCTACATCTATTACTATTCTATGCCAGGAAAGCTACAACTCCAAGAGGTGAAGAAGTTAGCTAAAATAGGAGAGGCTAGTATTCAACTACAGACCTTGTGGTGAGAAGCTGATATGAATAACAGTGGGTCAGTGACCGGCCAGGGAATAAGCTGGATCTTATACTCTGTCCCTTCTGAATATAAACCAGCCACTGCAAAGGGCAGTTTGGTTTTAGTATAGATATGGACATTATCTAGAAGTTCTGTGAAAGGTAAGGAATTACACAGGCCAGCATTTCCTAAGATGTGATATGCATACCATTTGGGGCAGTGCAGATAATTTTAGATGAAACAGTATTTATTTTAATGTGTCTTATAAGGAATATAACTTATACCATAAACCTGTGATTTCACAGGTGATATTGCTGGTTTCCCATTTATAATGGTGATATAAATTTTTCATTTTAACTACTTTAGTACAAATGAGTTTATCTGAAGAAAAATATTAAGTAAATAATAGTACAGAAGAATGTTAACACAAGAACATGGCAAACATCACAAAGATGGAGTGTAAACAATTGGGAAGTTTGGGAACTACTTCATTAACCCAGGAGATGAGGTGGACTGACTTACAGACAAATGAGTTTGGAATGCCAGACAGGGGAAGGGAAAGCAGTAGAACTACCACAGAATCTGGATTCCAGTTCCAACTGCCACCAAGCCTGTGTGACACTGGCTTCTCTCTCAGTCTCCATTTCCTCATCTATAAAATAACTCTGATGCCTGCTTAGCTTTATCATTTGGTGGTTCTATTTTACTTTTTAACTATTGAAGTATGAGCAATCATGGTAACAGCCAGCGCATTAAGGTCCACTTTGTGGCAGGCACTGTGATGGATGCTCTCCATACGTCATCATTCTTAATTCTCATAACAGCCTTAAAAAGTAGGTATTATAATGCCCATTCTATGTATGAAAGAGTTGAGGCTGGAAGACGTTAAGGAACTTACCCAAGGTTACATAGGACTTGATTTGAATTAACTTAGATCTGACTCCAGAGCCTGTGTTTTTGCCCCGAGCCTTGCTGTGTCCTAGTAGTTAATTCCTAGTCACCCTTCAAAACTAAGCTCAAGAACATCTCTTTCAGGAAGGCTTCTTTGACTGCATCCCTCTGTCTTGTTTAGATGTCGCTCCTCTGTGTTCCTGTACTTTTCTATGTATGTCTTGATTTGCCTTTGTATCCCCTGCACAATTCTGGGCACAGAGTAGGTAGTCAACAGATGACTGCAGCATGAGGGAGGGCATGAAGGAAAGGGAGAAAGGGAAGAAAGGAGAGGGAAGGAATTGCAAAAGAAAATACATTGCTACCTTATTTTATTAAATACTAAAGAAGTAGAATTGAGCGATAGGAGAGGAAGGTGGCTGCTAGATCCAAACCAACAAGCTTTGCTACTTACCAGGGGTGTGACTTAGGGCACAGATTGAATGCCTGTGCTTCAGTTGCTTCCTCTATAAAATAAGAACAGCAATGATAACTACCTTAAAGGATGTTGTAAAGACTAAATGAGTTATTGTACGTAAAGTGCTTAGAACAGTGCCTGGGATATAGTAAGCAAGTACTTAATAAATATTGGCTATTATTATTATTATTTCTGTGAGATAAAAGTGAAAAAACACTATTATAAAGTGAAAAAAGTATGTTAAGCTATTATATACATATAGAACTTCTTCATTTTCCCAACTGTA
>CM052443.1:101740977-101762376 GCA_028533085.1 Varecia variegata | reverse complement strand
TCTCAGGCTGGTCTCAAACTCCTGGCCTCAAGTGATCCTCCTACCTCCGCCTCCCAAACTGCTAGAATTACAGGCATGAGCCACCCTGCTTGGCCTAACATCTTAACATCAATGTTAACATGGTCCATTTGTCAAAACTAAGAAATCCCTTAACTAAACTACAGATATTATTCATTAATTTTTTTCCACTAATGTCCTTTTTCTGCTTCAGGACACAATCCAGGATATGGCATTGAATTTAGGGTATTTTTATTTTAAAAGCTCTTTAGACAATTCTAACGTGCAGCTAGGGTTGAGAACCACTGGCATAGTGGGAAGTTACAAAGCTGTTTCCCTCCTATTTGCTACCCCCTTTTGAGGGTACATTAAATTTTCTCCCCTCAGGATATATTCATTGTACAATTACTCATACCCTGTTATATTTATTACTTAAGTAACATATTGAGGGAAGCACAACCACATAATAGTTGCTTACATCTGGATTTATATACAATTCAGTATTTATACTTTCACATGAACTATTTAATCCACAAAAAATTGTGAAATAGGCTGGGCAGTGATCATCACTCCCATTTTACTTACAGATGAGGATATAACCAGAGGCTGGGTACTCGTCCAAGGTCACATCTGACTTCCTCAGTGCCTGTAACTATGATGCTCCATTTTTAGAATGTTGCTTCTATCTCAGTTTCACCTACCAGAATGGGTCAAGATTAGAGAAAGAGTAAACTGAAGTCTCAAGTTCTAATAGTGTTGCATTCAGATGAACCTTAAGAGATGTAAAGGGTCACAAAGGTGAAAGAGATAGAGAAGTAGATGGAAAGAGGAATACAGTAAGTTAGAGGAAGCAGAAACTTCCTGCTTTACCTGTTAGGACCCCTTCTGCCTGCCCTCTTACACCACTCCTTATATACACAACCTCTGCTGCCTCACCATTCTTGTTGAAACACCAGTGTGCATCTAGAATTTTTCCGGTTTTCTTCTTAGCTTTGAACCTTGAGATCATAGTCAGAATTAGTTTTGGAAGAATTCATCCAGCCCTACTCTGTGGGTAGAGTAGGGCTCTTTCACAGTAGGTAGAGTGGTTGTGCTAGAAACTAGAAATAATCAGTACAACTTATTTCTAGTTTATAATCAGCATAATAATATAACTCTAAACAGGATGATAAAAACTTGAAATCATAGACTGTAAGTTCCTGTTTTCAGTAAAGAGAAATTTTACCATTAAAAGAAGTAGCAATATACTTCACTAGTGTCTTCAAGTCATCTTTGCATTTCAATACTTGTCACACTCGGTAATTATGTATTTTTTGTGTGATTATCAAACATCTATCAGCCCTCCAGGCCGGCAACTATCTCTTTCAACACCAGTCTTTCCCCAAATTAAAGCAAGACTATCACTTTCAGCAATACCACCATCTAGTGGCAAGTGCAATTATTTCGGTCCAGTTTTACAACATACATACGTATATTTTATACATATATATATGCACATATGTGCATATATACATATAGTTCAATGGCTCTCAAACTCGATTTCCCAGCGGGACATAACTGTTCCTCCTAAAACCAGAATAATGGCAGACTTTTCCAAATTGTTACGTAGAAAAGACGTGCCAGAAAACACTATGTGAATTCAATCAATTTTATTTTTTTTAAAACCGCAATCTTTTTAAACCTTTAGCTCTTGCTGCTGGTTATCTTTTGTTAGCAATCGATGGCAAATGACAGAAACAGCTTTTCATGGTTGTCAGGTTTCTTAATCTGTGGACTTGTATGCTTTTAATATTTTATATTGCAGGTAATAAAATTTTTTTCTGAACCAACAGGATAAAAAGCGCAGAAACGGAATTATGTTACAGACAAAGCTGATATAGGTGAGAGCTGTCATTACAAGTGGGTAAAGGGTAGGTTATTAGTGCGGGGACAACTGGTCATTGCATGGGATGAAAATAATTCCTGTTGGCTCTCAACTTTTCAGAGCCGCCCATAAACGACAATAATCCCCTCAACGTACGTGGCAGATTGACGCTCATAATTTCATTCATTTTAGTGCCAGTGAAGTATTGAGCACAAGAAATAGTCTTTACTGAAGCCTAGCGCAGTGTGGCCTGCCTTATAACATCCATCACATTTGAAACAAGGTTTACTTGGAGTTTCTAACAAAACATTGTTATTATGGAAAAATCACAGCATACAGAGTATAATCACCTCTGCATTCCAACCACCCAAGAAGAATTTTTTCTTTTTCTTTCTTTCTTTTTTTTTTTTTTTTTTTTTGAGACAGGGTCTTGCTCACTTGCCCAGGCTAGAGTGCCATGGCATCATCATAGCTCACTGCAACCTCAAACTCCTGGGCTGAAGCGATCCTCCCAAAGCCTAGGATTACAGGCATGAGCCACTGCGTCCCGCCAAAGGAGAATTCTTAACATTTCTTAACGTCGGATCCTTCCACTCTGTGGTAATTACATATACCCATCCTTTTTCTTTAAAAACTAGGGTCATTTGTTAGACCTTTATGTTGCTTATCAACCTTTCGAGAGGGACATCTTTGCGCCTAATTATTCGTTGACAGATGGCCCCTCGGAAAGCGCGGGAACTCGGAGCAGCAGCCTTCCCTGAGAGGGCGGGCCACCGCTGGGGCTCAGCCCGAGACAACTACCATCTGGATCCCGGACGCGGGTTCGACACTCCACCTAGGTCCTCCGGGCTGCCCGCGGTACCCCGCCGGCGCGGCTACTGCGCAGGCGCCAGGCACAGAGAGCGGAAGCGGAAGTCTGGACGGGTCGGGTAGATTCCCTCAGCAACCAGGAGCCATGCGCGGCTTGGAGGAGCCGGGGCCTGGGCCCATAGCGACCCCGTGCGGCTGCGTGAAGCCGGCTCTGGAGACAGGTAACTTCTAAGAGACTGGCGGTGCCGCACTCAGGAGAGAACTAAGCCCAGGCAGCCGACTGAATTGCCGAGAATTATGTGAAATGCGATATTGTGAACTGACGTGCGTCATCTTCCTACCTACGGCGAAGGCACGGGTCACGTGCTGTGGTGACCACGTGATGTGTGTGAGGCGAGTGGGATGACGTCATCTCGCATGTTCCGTTCTTGGTACTTGGCCGGTACTGTCTGCCTAGTCTTGGCACAGTAGCTAGGGCAGCCATGTGCTGCGAACCTGTTTCTCCCAGCTATAGAGGAGATGGGATGTGTACAGCTATTGTTATACCGTTTAAAAATTAATAAATGGCACTAGAGAGATGTATCCTGCGCTGTAGGAAATGAAAAGGGAGAAGGAGGAAAGCGTGGAGGAGGAAATAGTTTTAAACTGGGTCTGAAATAGACATGAGTTTGTTTCTATTTATTTACACCTCTTTATAGAGAGCAGAATATGTTAGTTTTAAAACTACTAGAAGCAAATGGAGGAAATTAAAATAGCCTGCCATCACCCAGAGAAAACCACTGTCAATATTTTGGTGTCTACCTTCCATACTTGTTGCATTTCATGCACACTAGGAAAATGAGGTCCTATGCAACCCCATTTTTTTATACTTTTTTTTAAATTGAAATTTTATGAAAATCTTTCCATGGCAATTTAATTTTAATTTTAAGAGGTTGCATGCTATTTTGTTTTAGAGATGCACTCTTAATTTATTTAGACTTACAACTCCCTATTGGGCATTTAGGTTATTGCCAGTTTTCATTGTTTTAAATGAAAGTTCTTGGCCGGGCGCGGTGGCTCACGCCTGTAATCCTAGCACTCTGGGAGGCCGAGGCGGGCGGATCGCTCGAGGTCAGGAGTTCAAGACCAGCCTGAGCGAGACCCTGTCTCTACTAAAAAAAATAGAAAGAAATTATCTGGCCAACTAAAAATATATATATAAAAAAAAATAGCTGGGCATGGTGACGCATGCCTGTAGTCCCAGCTACTCGGGAGGCTGAGGCAGGAGGATCCCTTAAGCCCAGGAGTTTGCGGTTGCTGTGAGCTAGGCTGATGCCACAGCACTTGCTCTAGCCCGGGCAACAGAGCGAGACTCTGTCTCAAAAAAAAAAAAAGAAAAAGAACAGAAAAGAAAGAAAGTTCTTGAAACTGAAATCTTTGTGTACTGTTCTAAATGTTGAACTTTGTTAAATTTCCTAGAAGTGCTATTACCTGGTCAAAGATTGTGCTCATGTAAAAAATTTGTTGTGCACTGCCAGCTTATAGGTCTGATATTTTGACAGGCCGGAAAGAGCAGAAGCCAGAGTTCAGAGGTCTGCAAAGCATGGGGTTGGTGAGCTGTAAGTCTCAAGTGTTGGATGGAACAGGAAGGTGGGAATCTTTGATTGGATTCAGATTGTGGACAACCTTGAACACCAAAGAAATAGTCTGTTAACAGTGGGGAACTTGAACAGTTTAAAGTTAGAGAATGGCATAATACAAGAAACTCTATGAGTGCAGAGGTTTGGTCTACTGTGTTTTGACAAGGGAGGGACTTGCATTGGAGAGAGGAAGTATAACAAGGGTAATTTAATAGTCCAGGCAGAGATGAAAAAGACCTGAACTTTCTTTCACAGTAAGACCTGTAGATAAGCCTTATACAAAAAAACTCTGCATTTATAACTTACTTGTTTTTTACTTATTACACAGATAATACAGTTGTAGTGTTGTTAAAATGAGGAAAAAGCTTGAACAAGGGCTTTTAAAAACTGCTCCTTGCTGGTTATCTTCTCTTGTAGTGTTCTAATTGTGCTGGTCAATCTAGGAGGATTATTTTGTTGAAACTTACTTTATTCTTTAGTATTTTAAATACATTCACTTTAAAAATAAAATAAAAATATAAAAGATGAGCAAAAATGTAGTAATAAAAATAAAAGTGTTCTGTAAAATTTGGATTCAGTCAAAAGGCTGTACTTAATGACTGAAAGCTGCAGGTTCCCCACCCCTATTCTAGTCTATCTGAAAGGATATTACTATGTGTATGTAATGATGGGAATATTTATATGTATTCACGAATACTATAAAAAATCTTTTTTGTTTTGTTTTGTTTTTTAAAGACAAAGTCTTGCTCTGTTGCCCAGGCTACAGTACAGTGGCCCAATCATAGCTCACTGTAACCGAGAATTCCTGGGCTCAAGCCATCCTCCTAAGTAGGTGGGACTACAGGCACAAACTACCATGCCTGGCTAAAAAATCATTTTTTATAGTTGTATAACACCTAGCAGATTTTAAAATCATGGAATCAGTACATTAGAGAAAACATGTTTTCTTACAACTTGGTTTGGCCTACTGACTAATGATTTACCTAATTTTCTTCTGTAGGGAATCTTTTAACTGAGCCAATAGGCTACTTGGAATCTTGTTTCTCAGCCAAGAATGGTACTCCACGGCAGCCATCCATTTGTAGCCATTCCCGGGCTTGTTTGAGGATTAGAAAAAGCATCTTTAATAATCCTGAACATTCCTTGATGGGCCTAGAACAGTTCTCGCATATTTGGTAAGTTGTTTTATAGTTAGAGGTACTACTTTGGGCCAGATCTTACCCCTAAGTAAGGTACTCCAGGTGAAGGCAACCTTAAAGTCTGCCATCCAGACCACCCTCATCTGTTGCACAGAATTCCTGTATTGCATTCAGGCACATGATTGCCTGCATCATTTAGACATCCTCAAGGAAGCTTGGGATGCACTGAGGGAGCACATTCCATTTGTGGTTGGTTCTATTTGTGAGGATGCCTTCTGTTGAGCTGAAACTATAGGCGTTTTTGAGACAGAATCGTGCTCTGTTGGCTGGGCTAGAGTGCCATGGCATCAGCCTAGCTCACAGCAACCACAAACTCCTGGACTCAAGTGATCCTCCTGCCTCAGCCTCCTGAGTAGCTGGGACTACAGGTGTGCGCCACCACACTCGGCTAATTTTTTTTATTCTTGGTAGAGACGGGGTTTCACTCTTGCTCAGGCTGGTCTTGAACTCCTGACTTCAGGTGATCCTCTCGCCTCAACTTCCCAGAGTGCTAGGATTACAGGTGTGAGCCACTATGCCCGGCCTATAGACTTTGTTAATTCTGCCCCTGGGTCATTATTCTGTCCTATAGACCAGGGCTCAGTAAACTACAGCCCATTGATCAAATATGGTCCACTGCCTGTTTTTGTAAATTAATTTTATGGGAACATAGTCATGCCCATTTGTTATATATTGCCTATGGCTGCTTTTGTGCTACAGTGGCAGAGTTGAATAGTTCTAATAGTGACTGGTTAGTTGGCCTTCAAATCCTAAAATATTTGCCATCTGACCCTTTACAGAAAAAGTTTGTAGAACTAAGACCTATGTAGAATTAAGTCAACTCCTCCTAAAGGACAAAAGACCTTAGAAATCTGCATACTTTAAATAAAGTATTACCTTTATCAGGGCCCATGTTATACTGCTGTTACTTGCTGTCATTTGGAATTCTGTCTCTGTTCATTCTTCCTCACTGCAGCATCAGCAGTCTGAATTGGTCTAATTTTACTGATGGAGACCTAAAATTAAGTGTTTGTTCTGAAATAGTTTATTTTTCATGTTAATTTGGGGACATGGGTAGATTAGAAAGAACATGGGTATTCTGACCTTGTTTGCATGATCTTGGTTGAGTTATTTAAGTTAGATTCAGCCTTTCCGCCAAAACTGCCAACTTCCAGTAATTTGCCAAAATGACAAACACAAAGGGAAAGAGGAGAGGCACTGACCTATATTCTCTAGGCCTTTTAGAAAACATGAAGTTGTTCCTTTGGCCACATACATGGGAATCTATAAGAAAGGTGAGATTGTAGACATCAAGAGAATGGGTACTGTTCAAAAAGGCATGCTCCGCAACTGTTACCATGGCAAAATTGGAAGAGTCTACGGTGTTACCCAGGCATTGTTGTAAACAAACGAGATAAGGGCATGATTCTTTCCAAGAGGATTTATGTGTGTATTGAGCATATTAAGCACTCTAAGAGCTGAGATAGCTTCCTGAAACGTGTGAAGGAAAATTATCAGAAAAGAAGGAAGCCAAAGAGAAAGGTACCTGGGTTCAACTGAAACACCAGCCTGCTTCACCCAGAGAAGCACACTTTATGAGAACCAGTGGAAAGCAGCCTGAGCTGCTGGAACCTAGTCCCTATGAATTCATAGCATAATAGGTGAAAAAAAAAAAAAAAGATCACTGGCCTGTAAAAATGTTTCTCTTCATTGAGTAGACGTGTGGTGTCCCCTTCCCCAAAGAAATATTTAAAGCAAATTTTAATTGTGTCCTAAAAATGAATAAATTAAAAAAATAGATTCAGAAGTTTGTAAAGAGATTTTTCCTTACCCCTTCTGTTTTTGTCCTTTCTCACCCCCAACACTCTTCAGAGATTTTCACTGTTAATAGCTTGTTGTAGATCCTGCCAGACTTTTTCATGTTTTCTTTTTTTAATACACATAGAAACAAATATAGACATACAGAGTGAGCATTTGTTTTAAAAAATAGAATATGTTTTCTTTAGTTAATAGTATATATCATGGAGAGCCTTCATGATAGTATAGTACATATAGATTTACCTGTTTTGTTTTAGTAACTGTCTATTATCACAAAATATAGATGTACCATACACACTTTTATTACAAATCAAGAGCTATTTTGTTACTACAGTAAAACTGTAGCAAACCCCCTCAGACACATATTCTTGGCCACTTGTGTATTTTTGTGGATAGGATATCAGAAGTGGATGCACTGGGCCAGCGGGTATGCATATTTGTAATTTTGGAGTGCTGTTGCCAAATGACCCTCTAAAATTAACCAACTTATACTTCAATCGTGTGTACAAATGATCTTTTTCCTATACCCTCTCCAACGCGATATGGTGTCAATTTTTTACACTTTTGTCTGATGGAGAAAAAGTATTTTTTCAGTTTAATTTCTTAATTATTAGCGAGGCTCCGCATCTTTTCATATGGTTGTAAGCTATTTGTAATTTTTTGGTGAATCACATATTCTTCGCTTAGTGTCCTTTGTTGGGTTGTCCTTTACTTAGTGATTTGTAGGGGCAATTTATATACAAGATATTAACCCATTGTCAATATATGTAGCAAACATTTTCTCTTAGGCTGACATTTTATAGTATTAAATACATGGATCTTATGATTTAATGAATTCAAATCTGTTCATTGTTTTCTTCATGGCTTCTTGCTTTTGTATCTTGTTTAGAAAAGCCTGGTGAAGTTGTTTAATATTTCTGAGCTTCAATTTCTTCATCCCTAAAATGGAGAGTAAATTATACTTCCTAGGATTGTTAAGGAAATTACATGAAATGAGTGTAAAAGTGTCTCGCATACAGGCCAGGGAACAGCAAGCACTTTGTAAATATTGTTTATTCATGCACTTGACAAACATCTATTAAGTTTCTCCTATGTGCCAGTCATTGTGTTAGGTGCAAAGGATGTAAATATGAGACTGTCTTCCTTCAAAGAAGGGGAATGGTGTTATTTTCTTCCCAAATAATTACAGTTTAATACTATTAGAGGTCAAGCATAGTGACTCACGCCCATAATCCCAGCACTTTGGGAGACTGAGGCAGGAGGATTGCTTGAGGTCAGGAGTTTGAGACCAGCCTGGGCAATGTAGTGAGACCCCGTCTCTAAAGAAAATTAAAAAATTAGCCGGATACGGTGGCTTGTGCTTGTAGTCCCAGCTACTTGGGAGGCTGAGGTGGGAGGCTCTCTTGAGCCCAGGAGTTCGGTTGCAGTGAGCTATGATTATGCCACTACACTCCAGCCTGGGTGACAGAGCAAGACCTTGTCTCTAAAAAATGAACAAACAAAAAAACCCTTAAAAGCATTCTTTCTGTTACTTTTTTTGGAGATTACATTTTTACCCCCTCAAATCATTAGATAGAATAACTTCTACTCTTCTCTTACTCAGTGGTTTGGTTTGTTTTCAATAGGATTTTGTTTGTTTTTCACAAAAATGGTCACTTGAGCTGTAAAGCAAAAGTGCAGCCTCCTAGGCTGAATGGTGCAAAGACTGGAGTTTTTTCTACAAGGAGCCCTCATCGTCCCAATGCAATAGGACTGACCCTGGCCAAGCTGGAAAAGGTGGAAGGTAACCCATTTCATTTCTGCTTTTACCTTTTTCTTATTACCCTAAAAAAATCTTATAAAATAAACATACCATTCAGCACTGGCTGCTATTCAGATGGGTACCAATAGTGTTAACTCCTGAGAACCACTAGACATTGAAGAAAACACAGTGATTAAAAGAAAGTTAGCACTCAAAACCCTTTGAAGTAAGCTCTCATAGGATTCTCAGAGTTTGTTTATATCATTGCGTATACAAAACCTATTATTGTTTTAAAATAACTCAGATTTCATAATCACTAAATTAGTAACCACATTTTCTCTGACTTGGAATGCAATAAATACAAAATGATTAAAAATAATTGGATACTTTCAGATTTCACACACAGTAACTAGTTGTACGTGCACATGTGGTAGGCACGTAGGGTGGTGGTATAACATTCCTTCCTTGCAGGCTTGTGGCTACAGTGTAGCGGCTTTGTGGCAGGAGTCAGAGATGGATCACACTACAGGATCGAACACTGGTCAGATTGTAGAAGTATCTGTATAGAATACCAGATTAGTTTTAACTATGTGTTCGTCTATAACCTACTTAGATATTTTTGGAAAGCATTCCATTCTTGAATCACTCTGACCCAGTAAGTACACGTGTTAGAAAGACAAAAGGTGAAATGGCAGGTAGTCTGGGGGTCGCAGGCCATTCCAGGCTTCGGCTTACTGTTTGTAAAGTGGACCAAGAAGAAGGACCTGTCCAATCTGTGATTCCACAGGATATTTTTCTGAGGATCTCATGAAATAAAAGCTCTAGGAGTACTTTTCAGGCCACTGGGCACTAAAGAGATGAGAGCAGTTATTTTGCTTGTTCTTTCCCAGAACCTGATCTCCCTCGTTGGATTATACTCAACAGGGCCTTAGGTCGTTTTCTCAGAAAAACTCAGTAGCTGATGCACCTTGAGTTTTACCAGTTTGTAATGGCTAAACAACTTGGGTAACTGTACTGGAACATTTTCTGATCATTCACGCAACCCACACATATTTTCTAGCACTGAATATGTGCCAGGCATTGTTCTAGGCATTGGAGATATAGTAGTTAACAAATCAGATAAAAATCCCTGCCCTAAAGAACTTAATGTTCTTTGGGGGGGAGATCAAGTCAAAAAGTTCAAAAGACAGGCACAACGGTACTGTAGATATTACTACATAAGCTTTATGGCAACCACTAGTGTTTGTGTAATGCTTTACAGTTAGTAAAGAGTATTTGTGTACATTATCTCACAATGGCTCTTGGGTTTGATAGGGTGGCAGTCTCCCTTTCATGGATGAGGAAACTGAGGCTCCTTAATGGTAGATAAATTTCCTAATAGCATCCAGCCAGGTGGTTGTCTGACTCTCAATCCCATGAACTCTTACCTATGCTTCAGTGTCTTCCTTTCTCCTGCAGACATTGTGAGGCATAATCATTTAAAAAGTCTAGAATCGGCCGGGCGCGGTGGCTCACGCCTGTAATCCTAGCACTTGGGAGGCCGAGGCGGGCGGATCGTTCGAGTTCAGGAGTTTGAGACCATCCTGAGCAAGAGCGAGACCCCGTCTCGTAAAAAAAAATAAATAAATAAAAAAAATAAATAAATAAAAAGTCTAGAATCATCTTTCCAAAGTTCCAGGCTCATTCACAGTAAGTGTGTTTTAGAAATCAGTGTCCTGTGTTAATCATATGTTTCTTAAATGGAGACAGAATCAAATGTGACCACATGCAGTTTTCTGGCTCTTGTTTGGCTAGTTTCCCAAGGGTCTGGTTAGTAGACATTGAACCAGAAGCAGGAACTGGACAGCAGCTGTCCAAGTGGGACAATAGGAGACCAGTCCTTAGTATTTGGTAATGGTGACTTATATGCTGCTTAATTGTTTTGAGTCTTGATGGATGTATTGCTGTGTAACAAATTACCACAAACTCGTCAGTTTAAACAACACACGCTTATATTGTTTTTGAAACTTTATTATGTTTCTGTGGGTCAGGAGGATGGGCACAGCCTCATTGGGTCCTCTGCTTAGATTCTCACTAGACTGCAGTTAAGTTGTCAGCTGGGATGAGTTCTTATCTGGAGGCCTGACTAGGGAAGAATCTGCTTCCAAACTCGAATAAGGTTGATGGCCAAATTCACTTCCATGTTGTTGTACTGAGGGCCCAGCTTCTTGCCGGTTGTTGGCTGGAGGCTGCTCTCAGCTCCTAAAGGCAGCTTGCGGTCCTTGCCACGTGGGCTTTCCCTGCATGCCTGCTTACTGCGTCTAACCTGCAAGGAGAGCCTCTTGAGTGAGTCCACCAGCAAGCAGGAGTCATACAGAAACAACCACTGCAGGGATATCACACCTCTTTTGCTGTATCTGTTGGTTAGAAGCAAGCACGCTCAAGAGGAGGGATTATACAAGGGCATGAACACCAGGAGGTGGGGGTCTGGGGGCCACCTTAGAGTCTGTTTGCCACAGCAGGAGCCCTCATTGGTCCCGCAGGGAGATACTGAGGATTGTTATGTGCCTGGAACAGAGGTAGAAGCACCAGTGAAGCAAAGATGAGTCAGCCCCACCCAGGCTCAAGGGGCCTGCCCACTGTCTAGGGATAGGGGCTCTGAGCAGGTTCCTGCCCGACCATGGGGAAAGGGCTCTAGCAAAGGTATGTGCACAGGCTCCTCTGTGGGGACCGTAGGAAAGAATGCTCAAGTCTGGAAGAGCCAAAAAGGCTTTATAGAAGACATGTTCTGTGAGGGCCTCAAAGATCAAGCAGGAGTTTGACAGGTAAAGAAGAGGATGGGTTTCCAGGTAGAAAGAAAAGAATATGTCAGCACCAGGTGTGTGTGATAAAATTGTAAGCTCAGTGAGGCATAAGCAGATGGTGTTGGAGAGAGGATTTCGAGCTATAATTGTATTCTATTATTTACACTATTCTTCATTGTTTGTATTTTTAAGAGGGTCTTTTCTTTACACATCATAGGTGGAGCTATATACCTTTCTGGAATTGACATGATACATGGCACACCTGTACTAGACATAAAGCCCTACATAGCTGATTATGACTCCCCACAAAATTTGATGGCACCTTTAGAGGATGTTAATTTGCAGAATAACCAACATAAACCAAAAACTGTGTTCCGGTCTGATGGCAAAACTGATAGTTGTGATCAGCGACAGCTCTCAGGACTCAAGGAGCCACAACCCCACCATAGCACTAAGGAGAAACCTAAACATCCTGAAGACAGAACTTCACAAGACAACTACGTGAAACACAGCGACACAGCAAAAATCCAGCAGCCCTTGCCCAAGCACAGGGAGGTAGCAGTGGATTTTGGTTTGGAATCAAAAAGTGATCAAAGTCTAAGTGTGGCAGAAGAGCAGAGTAGCCCAGATTGCCTGGAGAAGAGCTCTTCAGAGGAAGGCACCGATGAGAGGCTACAGAGAGTGGAAGGAGCAGCAGTCTTGCAAGGAGGCAGGGCAGAGACACAGCCCGCGCCTCACTGTCCTGCCAGGACACCTGACGGAGCCCCCCGCAGTGTGGTTCCTGCCTGGGTGAGAAAGGCCCCTGTGGCCACGTTAGAAGTGCGGTTTACTCCTCACGCTGAGATGGACCTTGGGCAGCTCAGTTCAGGAGGTGAAACAGGTACCTTTGGTTTCTTAGTTCTGAATGAGGGTTGAACTTTTAATGAGATTTAGCCAAGCTTGGTATTTCTGAGGGCAGTCATTCATATAGGGAGTATTTGTCAGTATGACTGTCTTTAAGAAACATGGGACTATGGATTAATATTTGGGCATCACCAGCATATGACAACTTTGATTTGACAGCTACAGGTGCTCAGGAAAGCATTTGCAGAGAATGGTGCTGCCTCGTGAGGCAGCCCGTGATTTACAGCCCCTCATCTGCCTGTTACGATAGTTCTCGGAGTTTCCAGACGTCATTCAGAAGCTAAATTTTGCTTGTTCTATACTTCCGTACATTAAGTTTTCTCATCTGCTTTACTATCTGACTAGAGAAATGTTGCATTTTATTCTGACAGTCACGTAGCTGATAGCTCAGTTTCTGGCACAGGGCACTCTAGGGGCTCAGAGTAAGAGGGGAATAACCTCTGAGCACAGAACTGTCCCCACAAAGTCCCAGCACTGGAGACATGCACTTGACTGCCAAAGAGAGACGATAGGGCTCTTACTGGCAGCCTGTTTACTTTAATACATGGTTCTTAACAAACACTATCTGGTTTCCCCAGCCTATAGCAGATCCAAGCTGTAGGATCGAATCTAGAATGAAGGGAGGAGCTGTTAAGAAGTGGATATAGTGATGCCAGGAAGAAGTAGCCAGTTACCAAGGAGATGTCAGGTTTCCGAAGGGTAGAAAGCTATTCTTTGTGTTACAACTCAGTAAAGAGCCAACATAGTCACATAAAGAGGGAGATTCATTCATTCACTCTGTAATTATTCACTGAGCTGCTGCTGGGTGCCAGACACTGGTCTAGGCCCTTGCCATACATCAGTGAACAAAACAGATCAAACAAATCCCTGCCCTCATGGAGCTTGCATTCTAATGGGGAGGAGAGAGACAAACTAAAAGCATAATAAGTAAGCAAGTAATTGTACTAAACATATTAAAACATGTATTAGAAAAGGTGATAAGGGTTATAGAAGAATTTGAAAGGGGATAGAGCAGGGGCTGGGGTATTACACTTTTAAATAGGTGGCCAGAGTAGGCCTCACTGAGAAGACACATACAAGCAAAGGCCAAAGAGGTGAAGGAGTGAGTGTCCAGGGAAAGGACATGCCAGCCTGAGGGACAGGCATTGCACAGCCCCAAGGCAGAAGGTGCATGGCACGTTTGAGGTCACATGGCCAGAGTGGACTGAGGAAGGGCAGAGTGGAAGGAGTGGAGTTCAAAGAGGCCACAGGGAGGGGATGAAGTCACACTGGGTTTTATAGGCCACTGTAAGGACTTGAGTTTTGATCTAGGGAGCAGTGGAAGGCAGAGAAATTTGACATCAATATCCCCAGAGAGATATTGGGGATATTGCAGTCAGATCACTGCCTGGAGTGGGCTATGGGTGATTTCTGGGATGTCACACCTCAATGGCATGCAAAGGCAGGCTGGAATTACTTATTCAGACAATGACGCCTTTCATTCTATATCCAGAAAATAAAGGTTTAAATAACCATAGACATTAGATTTTCACCTGCTTTAAAAGGAGGGACAGAATGAAGAGGATAGGAGGGGGTTTGGCTTTGAGAATGGAACCTGAAGGAAGTCCTCCTGATGGGGAAAAGAGATATAAAAGTTGGGGCTGGTAGCAAATGCCACAGTTTACTCTGGAGGTTTCCTCATTTCTTCCTGTCAGGGCCACAGCCAGCCCACACTCTTGCCTTTTGCAAATAAGGCAAAGGCACACCTTCTTCTGCGTGAAGGCAGCCACCTGCCAGGGCTCAGGCACTGGTTTTAGCCCCGACATGCCAACCTTGGTGACCTTCACCTCTGCATGTGACAGCCCCATGGACGTGAGCAGTGCCGTCATTCGAGACTTGTGCTGCTTGTTCTTTCCCACGGCTTTATTTTTAAACAAAGCTTTTGATTTTAAAATTGATCTCTTTATTTAAAATTTTTTGTTTATAGAGATCACTTAATCACTGTATACCATTAATGGGAGGAGGAAGGTCAGGTGTAAAAGGATTTGTGGTGGAACAAAGCAGTGCTGCCTAATAGATACTTTATGTTTACTCCTTGTCTTGTGGTTACTGTTGAATGCTACCTACTGTGGAAAGTTTTGGTTTTCAAACTACAGTGCATTGTGTCTGTGGTGTTTCAAATATGTCTTACTAATTTTAGAAAATGGTTAAAAGGAGAAATTATGCAATATAACTATAAAACGGGAACTGATTGATAGCAAATGGCAGCATTCAAAGCCAGTACAGAAATGAGAAATCACTTGGGGAAGTTCTGAGTCTGTAAGAGGTGAAAGGTGTTGAAATGCGAGGAAATCGGTGCTGGAACAGAGGTCTGAGCAGAGTGCCATGGGTTAGCCGGGGAGAGAAGAATTCTGACTTGAGTGTGGGTGGGGCATGTGGGGAGGCTTCCTGGAGGAAATGGCATTTGAGCTAAGCCTGGGAGGATGAGTAGGCAGGGAGTCGAGGTGCCTGGAGCCTCTACCAGAAACGCTGTCACTGAGGATTGTGATGAACCCCTCTTTTCTCCGAGCCATGCAATAAAGGAATCTTCTCACCATATCAATTATTTTTGACCAAAAGTTTTACTTCATGGCCGTGTTTACCAACTGACTTGTTGGATATAGCCCAGAGTGATTTTTGGCTGTTTATAAAAATCTAATCCACTTTAAGAAGGGTAAAGATGTACTCACTCCAGAGATATTTTGAGCAGGGATGACTTTTTAAAAACATATACCTTCCTGGAAGGGGCTGGCCTTCATTTGGATATATATTATGTTGTAGTTATTAAAAACTAGATCACAGTTACTTTTTTTTTTTTTTTTTTTGAGACAGAGTCTCGCTTTGTTGCCTGGGCTAGAGTGAGTGCCGTGGCGTCAGCCTAGCTCACAGCAACCTCAAACTCCTGGGCTTGAGCGATCCTACTGCCTCAGCCTCCCAAGTAGCTGGGACTACAGGCATGTGCCACCATGCCTGGCTAATTTTTTCTATATGTATTTTTAGTTGGCCAGATAATTTCTTTCTATTTTTAGTAGAGACGGGGTCTCGCTCTTGCTCAGGCTGGTCTCGAACTCCTGAGCTCAAACAATCCGCCCGCCTCGGCCTCCCAAGTGCTAGGATTACAGGCGTGAGCCACCGCGCCCGGCCACAGTTACTTTTTAAAATGTAATTGTTGTACACACTTTATTTTTAAAAATTAAAATACAGTAGAAAGGATACAAACGTAAGTAGTTTTGCCACTTGACGGGGTAAGCATCTGTTTACCTGAAATATGCACTTGGGTGGAATAGAGTGGCTGGGTCCCTACTGATGACATTGAACTTTCTCAGCGTATCTATTTCACTTTTGTCCTGGGATTCTTTCATGTCCTTAGGGATGTGGTGTTACTTGTAACTGTGGGGCTGTGACACCAGCCATCTGGTGCAGTCTCCCTTGCCTATATAGTTAGTATTCTCGGTATGTGTGGGTTCAGTTCTCTTTCTTGTGGCTTTCTGAGAATACTGGGACTGTCATGCATTTCCTTGTCTCTGTTCTGAGAAGAAAATGACAAGGAATTAAAGTCTACATTGAGTATAGAAAAGTAACATTTTGGTTAACAGAAAATGAAAGCTTACCTCACCTAGTTAGGAAACTAAGGGAAAAATACCATGATTTTTTTGTTCAGTAAAATAAAAGTTTGGGGGTGCACAAGTTAAATCTAATGACAATAAATACCTTTTGGAGGTGATATTCTCTGTAATGACCAAATAGATTTCCAAACCCTGTTCATTTCAAGTGATGTTTAAGGAACCAACCAAATTCCATATTGAAGTTTGTTATAATGAAATTCAACCTGCCTTAAGTTGTGTTCTTCTCATTGCAGATGTTGGTCAGGCCTCATTTAAGTATTTTCAGTCAGCAGAGGAGGCAAAGCGTGCCATAGAGGCCGTGCTGTCAGCCGATCCTCGGTCTGTGTACCGCCGGAAGCTCTGCCAGGACCGCCTTTTCTACTTTACTGTGGACATAGCGCATGTCACTTGCTGGTTTGGCGACGGCTTTGCAGAGGTTCTAAGGATCAAGCTGGCTTCTGAGCCTGTTCAGATGACTGAGCCTGTGGAGTCCTTGGAGCCTCCATCGTGTCTTTAGACAGCCTTGTTGACCTTCGGTGGCTTCTGGATTTTCTGGACAAGCTGATGACGTGCAGATAAGCAACACTTTGTGATCTCACTGCTTTGATTGATTTGGGCTGTTCAAAATATTTATTTGAAAAACATGTATTTTAATAAACTTAACTGAGAGATATAATATATAGAGAAATTGCTGTGTGCTTTTTGACCTGTTGATATTAAAGAATCCATAGGCGATACTGTCTTTGATTTCTGAAAGAAGTTGATTGTTCTTGGCACACTTGTTAAAATTAGGCAGAGATCATTCTAGCAGAGACTTTCAAGTTTAGGGATCTGCTCAACAATTCACATTGGTTTTCTGCCTGGAAAAGCCTGACCTCTCTATTATATTCTAAATCAAACTGAGTTACTATCTCTTAGGAAACTAACAAATCAAAAACAAGTGGTTATAGATATCTTTAGAGATTAAACCCTGTGTTTCAGAGACTGTGTGACACATACACACATATGTATATATAGTTAATCTGATTCTAAAATAGAGACTCTCTGAGATTTCTTTGGATATCTTTGTATCAGAAAAGAAAATCACCCCCCAAAATTCAAGAAAATGATTACTGGTTTTTAAATTTTATTTACTCTGTGACTATTGAGAGCCTCCTATGGGTTAGGTTTTGGTGATAGAATGAGAAGAACAAGATGTAGTTCTGGTTGCAAGTCATGGTTAGTGGAAGAAGTAAGATATACGCAAATTACTGTAGTACAGTTTGATTGATACAGTAATTAAGTCTGTACACACAGTTCCTGTGTAATACCACACAAACAGTTGTAGGAATGTATTACCTACAGGTGATTTTAATGACATGATCTCAGATAACTGAGGGTTTATGATCATTGTAACCAAATTTGGCACCTGTCAACATGACAGGTTTTCCTAATCACAATTGTAAATCTTAATAGCTGATTGATCATGGTGTTGAAATGAGCCTCTCTGCCTGTGGATACTTGTGCAGACTCATTTGTGGCTGGTGACACTGTACTGAACCAAACTGGTTTGTAGTTGTTGCCTTTGATATTACTTAGAACTTTTGGGAAAGCATCTTTAATTTTATTTTTTAGAGCTTTTTATCTTAAAATAATTATAAATTCATAGGAAGTTGCAGAAATAGTACAGAGGTCCAATGTACCCTTCACCCAACTTCTTCCAGTGGTTACATCTTACATAACTGTAGTGTAATGTTAAAGGTAGAAAGTTGACATTGGTGCAGTCTACCCTTTAGTTTGATTTCGATTTCTTTTCTCTTAAAAGTTATTTTGAAGCTGAATCAGGGCTTAAAGCACAGAATGTCAGTATTTAATATGCAACAATGACTCTGGGAGGTGATAAACCAGCCTCTAACAAGAGGACTATTAAGTTGTTTGGGGTTTTATTATTCATTCTCAGGATTTTAGACCTAAAAAGGATCTTAAATATAATCCAGCTGGGTCTTCTGCCAGTTCATGAGTCTCCTCAATATTCCCGGTGATTGGCCGTCCAGGCCCTGCCAAAACACCCTCAGAGATTAGGTCTTCACCCTGAGCTGTGCAACTCAGTCTGTATGGGTAGTGCTCATTATTCAAATGTTCCTCCCGTACATGAGATCAACTCTGTTCTCCAATAACCCCACCCACTAGTGGTGCCACTCAGAATGAGGCCAGCCACCCTCCTAAGTTAGCCTGTCGGACTACCCCACCCTTTGGTCTTCTCTGGGCTGAACACCCCCATTTCTTCAACTGTTTCTCATATAATGTGATCTCAAGCCTCTCCCCACCCCAATCCTTCTAGGGTCCCCATGTGAGTGTTTGTCTCTGTGGACGTGTACTTCAAGTGTCCTCTGTTAGGAAATTTGTATCTGTAGTTCATGAACCTCCATCTTTCAGAGAGAAATAGTTTGAAGCACAAATTTGAAACAAGCTGTCTGTTCCTTTTCATCTTGGAAACTTTTTTTATTAAGAGAATTTATTCTCATCCTTTACTGTTTGCATTCTTTCATCCAAGCTTATTCCACAAACACAGAGAATTAAATATACTTGATTTGTAGAACAAAAGAAATCAAAAGTTCTCTCAAACCTTTCATCAGATAGTTTAAAAATTGTCATTGATTGTAAGTCCTGAATCAAGGTTCTCTTGGTATACCTCTGTGGCTATGTGTATATTCACACACACATGCACACACATACATGCAAATACACACTAATCCTGAAAATGAGATAGAAATAAACTGTAAGAAAATAACCCCAAAGTGCTGTAATTATGACTATCAAAAATAGTGTTGCAGCTGGGGAGTAGTTTTGTGTTCCATTTCCAGCAGGATCACATTTGGGAGGTCCTTTTTACTTGGTGGGGTGGGGGGAGTACATCAAAAGGAAGAGGTTGATTGATTCTTGGTTCCTTAAATAGTTAGACTCTTCAGCCAGATTTTTGGAAAAGGGATTACGTCACAAGTAAAGTTGCAGTTTCAGGACTGTTTTGGAAACTTTTCCAAAAGTAGGAAGGGAAACGATTCTCTACTAGGCGTAAATGATACCAACTTTAATTTTTAGCCTTTGCTTTTTGGTGCCTATAGGGGGAGCCCTTGATAGCAGATTCCCCATCCCTACCCACCAACCTCCCCTACTAGATTGGAGGAAAACTTCAGGAGTTCAAGCTGTTTGGGTAATTCTGGCTTTTAGTCCACCTGCCCCAGCTTTGAAGAACAGTAACTTCTACAAGAAAATGCTGATGTTTGGCAAGAGATTAGAAGGATGAGTGGCATTTATTAAATTTTTCTTAAGTATAAGCTTGGCTTATGGGGTGGGATCAATTATTCCAGCATGTGGAGTTCTGCATAACCAGGTAGACTCATTAGCTAAACCCCTGGGCATGGGTGGACAAGGCATTCCTCCTGTTCATGTGTTTGTGACTTTTTTCCTTGGAGAGTGGAAAATGAAGTTGACATGATTCAACCTCTTATTGGTAGTTTTCTTTTTATGATACAGTCCCAAAGAAGGCAGAGGAGGACTCAGTAATACAGAAAGTCTGCATCAATTACCGAGCTTTTATCACGTCCTTGGCACTGGGCTAGTGCTTTTTGTACGTTGCTCGGAGGTTAAGTAACATGCTCAAGTTCACACAGCTCGTCAGCCGCACATCTAGGATTTCAGCCCACCAGCCTGGCCCGAGTCTACTCCCTTCTCAGCCTGGCTCTACCGCCTCCCCCTACAGATGCAGATGCTTAGCCAATCACACTGGTGTATTTGAAGGTCAGCGGTTCCATATACTAAAGCACAGGACACATTAGCAGAGTGAAGTTCATGAAACTCCAACCACTAAATGAGGTACGTGGGGAGGAATAAGGGCAGAAACGCCCATTCCCACCAGATCTGCATGGAGCCCCCTGGGAAGCAGGGTGGGAAATGTGAAGAGCCCTGTTTTCTGCCCTGCCATGTGGTAGCTGCGAGACCAGGCTATGGGAGTCAGGGCACTTCAATGGGAAAATGAGGTTGGCTCTGCAGATTTACCTCCAATTTGGGCCTTAACCCGTTAGCATGCTGCTCTTTAAGGCTTGGCCATCCTGGATCTTGGGCAACCAGCCCTTGGTGGTAGGGAGCATTCCTTGGTCCCTGGACCAAAGGGACCCCCTGATCACTCAGACAGCCATTTAGCTTCTGGACATCTCCTGGCTCACTGGCTTTCAGGACATCTAACAACTGTGGTTTAGGAACTGGAGTCTCCTTGGACTTCACTATCTCCCTTGCCTCTTTGGCTCTTGACGGAATCCCTAAATGTCCAACATCTTTTTCCTAGAGACTCCCAGAAGATGCTCCCCTCTGTGGCGAACCCTCCAGCCTTCTCTTCTCTGTCCTCTGTCTACTCTCACAGGCCAAAGGTCCCAACCATGTGACTGATGGAGGGGCCGGGGACTGGATTATTAAGAGAGTTCAGGATAACTGAGGGGGAGCAGAGTCCACGCCTGTTCATTTGTCCCCTCCATTTGCGTGTGTTCGCCAAGTCTCTCCTGCATGTTGGGGCCGATCTAAATAGCGATGCTGAGCCTCTGAGAGCCCCACTCGGTCCTGGTGGAGCCAGACGCCGTCTCCCAGAGCAAACCCTGCCTGGGATGTGCCCTCTCAGCAGAGGTCTGCTCACTGGAGAAAATCAGTGGAGAATCCCACACAGAAAACCCTTGTTTGATGGTTTCAAAAGAAGAAAATAGAAAAACTTTTTTACCCACTTTACAAATGAATAAAAGGGAAGTAACATAGAGCTCCATTAATTCAATGGGGAACAAACAACTCTCCATGAATAATGATCTGCCTAGAGCGGAGAGAGCGTTAGATCTCAGCCCTCCTTCCCTTCTTGTCATTCAGCTTCAGTGCGGAGGGAGGAGGAGGAGCAAACAGGGAATATTTGCAGATTCTACCTCTTCAGGGCTGCCAGGACTGTGTCATTGGCAGGCGGGTCAGGCATCATCAGAAATAGGTTCTCCTGGATAGAGTTGGAACCCATTCTATTAAGTGAAGCATCCCAAGAATGGAAAAATAAGCAC
>CM052443.1:101714674-101740477 GCA_028533085.1 Varecia variegata | reverse complement strand
GGGTGGGGGACACCTTTGTGGCTGTGTCTTGCTCTGATGCTCTCTGGGATCATACAGCCTGCTGGCCCAGACAGATTTTACCAGAGTAATCCAAACAGAGGTCACTGTGATGCCGCTGTAACCAGAGTCTCCCCATCAGATTTGCAAGTGTGGGGGCCTGGAGTTTCCATTGTTGCTAGGTAAGGAGAGTGTCCCAGGCCATGGAAATAAGTACAGGCAGGCTCTAAGAACTCAGGGAAGGATGGGAGGTGGGGTGGGCAAGGAGTAAGAGCCAGAAGACCTGAGTTCCCCTCTCAGCCCAGTGCTTTCCTCTCTGCAAGACTTTAAGCAAGTTCCTTCCACAATCTGGGCCCATCTCCTTCCAGCTCTAATTTCCAAGGTTTCCTTAAGTAGAAGAGCTGGTTACTTATACACCTGCATAGAGGGAAGTCTGGATCAAGGAATGTGGAGGAATTTTCCATGAGTCCTTGGACCTCCCCCCCCACACACATTTTTATTTACAAACTCTCATGGGGCACTTCAAAACCCTGGAAAGCAGTTGTTGCAAAAGAGCAACAACCTTCTACTACAGGATCCCCAGTCCCCCACCTGCCTTGCACATAAAATGGCCTGCCATGGAGCAGGTTTCTCCAAGGTGTGCTGAGGATACTTGCATTGCTGAAGACCAGCTGGGAGCAGACGGCAATCACCTGGCCTGCCCACATCAACACCAACCACCCCTACTGGATTGGGAGAATGATTTCCAAGAGGCTGGAACCCACCCTCTCTAGCTCTGAAATGATTCTCAGTGAATTCTGTCACCCCACAAATATTAAAAGAGGACTGTGCCAGAGATGAGGATTTGCCTGTGACCACCCCACCCCTAGTCAAGAAACTGAGAAAGCAGCAGGAAAATAGAGGAAATGTTCTGGCACTGAAGGGATTTTTATGTATGGTTTTGATCTAAACAGGTAAACTGGTGACCTGCGTACTCATCAAATCATTTAATCTAAATTTAACACCATGGATTCATAAAATCTTCAAAATACAAAATTTTGAAATACACTATTTGAATAAAACAATGAAATAGAATTTTAGGGGCTCTTTGTTCATGAAAATCTTAGAATTATGATCTTGGAAAATCTAATCTAATCTCATGTGCTTGGTCTGAGGCACGGGTGTAGCTCTGGTAGTAACAGTTTGAGAAAGAAGAATCAGAAATCTAAAAGATTGAGGTCACAGACAGGAGATACTGAGGATCAGAAAATCCTGAGACATGGAGGCTTTTAGCCATAGCTGGAGCTTAAAAATAGAGAATCATAAAGTCATGGGACCGATCATTAAAGCATAGTTATGAATATTAGAAGAATTATTAGAATCAGATTCTTCAAGCTACAGAATAGTGGACCCAGCACTGACATTTTGGAATTAAGTAAGAAAGCTGTAGAATTTATAGGATGCAAATCCTCCAATCAGACATTTCTAGACAGGAATTCAAATTAAATAATACATACATACCTTAGAGTTTAAAAAAATCTAAAACTACAGAAGTGGCAGCTCCCAGGAGTGGCATCATATTTTTCAGCACAAAAGCTTGTGTACCAGTATGCCAGTTTTGTTTGTTTGTAGAGATGGAGTCTCATTATCTTGCCTGCCCACCACCAGGGAGTGCAGCGGCTAGTCACAGGCAGGACCGCAGCACACTCTGCGGAGTCGTCGAACTCCTGAGTTCAAGCATCCTCCTGCCTCATCCTCCCAAGTAGCTGGGAGGACAGGCGCCTGCCACGGCACCCAGCTTAGTCCTAGTATTTTACTATAATTAATACGCTTTTAGACTGACCAGAAGCTTTAAGTCACAGGCTTACAGTCAAAGAATTTAGCCTCTGGGTCATGAAATCTTAGAATTACAGAATCACATTCTCAGATTTATGGAACCACATTAGGATAATGATCCAGAATTTAAAATCCGGAAATCTGGATCACAGAATCTTGAAAATACAGAGAACCAAAAAACCCCGTATATCAAAAGGTCTCCATGATATAATCCAGTTAAAATTTTAAAGTTTTAAGCCTTTTTTTCCCCCTTTGGAAAAACGAAACAGGAAGAAACCTGTATTTTCGTTTCATTACTTTGGAAGAAGGAAGCCGGGAGTTTTTTGTTTAACAAGTGTAAAACCCCCCTCTCCATCCCTTGGAGCACCCCTCTGCTGGGGAAGGTCGTCAAGCACACGGTACGAATGTTTCCACACACCCGGGTCGATGGAGCGGGGATCTGGGCTCTGCCTCGTTCTTCCGAAGGCAGCTGCCCAACGCCTAACGGCTAAGCCTGCCCTCAGCTCACCGCCACGAAGAACGCGACTAAAACCCCCCCCCCGAAGGAATGCCACTCGCTTATGGCCAGAACTCTCTGCTTGTGTGGCACCCTCCGCCCAGCCCTGCACCTATATCCCGCTCCCCAAAGCTGAGTCCTGGAGCCCGCGCCAAGGCCCGGAATCCTAAGGGTAGAAGGGGCTTCGGAAATCAGCACATGCCCTCAGGGCCCCAATTCTCAGAGTAGAAAACTGAGGCCCTGGGAGGGGAAAGACAGGCTCAAGGTCTCTGAGGGAACGGCCAGGGGGCTGCGCGGCAAGAAGTTATAGGCGCTGTGCCTCGAGGAGGGCTTAGACGGAGTCCTGCCTCTGGGACGGCAGGAAATACTCGGAAATCAGACACGAAGCAAACGGGTCCCACCTGCCCACCCCTTTCCCAGGAGAAGCGCCACCTGGGGCAGCTCCCTTCTTCCCCCCATCTCCCTCCCACATCCCCCGGCCCCACATCCCCCCAATCCTCACACCCCGCTGCGGAAAGGGGCTGCCTGGCTGCCCCTGGGGGTCTTGAGAGCTACCCAGAGCCCTCAGCAAGGGGTAGGAGCCCAGCCTGCATCGTCTTTAATCCATGCGCACTCTCCATCATATAGAGAGGGGTCCCAGCCACTCAAAGACAGATGATTGGGAGTGAGGGGACGCCCATTCCCTAAATATTGGCAACAGAAGGACTCCTGAGATCCAAACCCTCGGTACAGTCGAGAACCTAGGACCCAAAAAGGGGGAAAGTGGCTAACTCTGGCACACGGGGCGGGGGGGCGGGGAAGCGTAGCCCTAAAAGAGACGCAGGTTTAAGGCTCCGCTAAGTCGAGAAGTCGCGGTGGGGCCATGGCAAGTCACCTTCCCTTTCGGCCCTAGGAAACCTGGTCCGAAAGATGGGGGTACTGGAGAGGAGTGTGAGCAGGGTAGCTGACTGGGGTTTGGAAATCATACTGAAAGATCTTGGGAACCAGTCACTCAGATATTCTCTCTTCCCTTCCTCCTCCACCCCACGATGACCAAGAGCCCCCTCCACCAATTCTCACCCTCTCAGGACAGAAAAGTGAGGCGACCCCTTCCTTTCACCTGCGAGTCCCAACCCTCAGCAGAGGCCAGAAAAGTCCGGAAGCGCAGAGTTTGGGCGTTGAGGTCTCCTTGGCGAGCAGATCCCTGGACTCTCTGAGCCTCAGTCTCCCCGTCAGCACGCAGAGGGGTCTGGCCCCCGGAGGATCTCCAAGCGCCCGCCCCGCTCTGACGTTGTGGGGCTCCTGCCGCACGGCCACAGTTGCTCCTACCTGGGGAGGTGCGCCCGGACTCCGGGGGCGGGCAGTAGGGGGGGCGGGCAGGGAACCGGCGCCGCCCCACGCTTCCTGGCGCCTTTAAGGAGGAGAAGCCCACGGAGGGAGGAGCCGGTCCGGGTGTGTGCAGGGGAGCGCCTCGCCACCGGTCCCTGAGGCTGGAATCCAACGCAGAGGAGAGGAGCAGTTTCCCACTGCCCCGCCTGGGCCCGCGTCCCGACCCCGCAGCTTGTGCCTCGCCTCCCTGACCTTGGCGCGGCATGGGCGGCCCCCACCTGATCGCCCCGCGCCTGCACTAACTGCCCTCGCTCAGCCCTTCGGGCCGGCAGCCTGTTCTGCGCACACGACCTCGGAGGTTATCCTCGAACCAGCGGAGATCCCAGACCTGCTGCAGCCGCCCCGCCCCTTGACTGCCGGGCACAAACACGTACGGGACCATTCAGCTGGTGACGGGAGCCTAGTCCTCCGGGGCCGCTGCCGCTGCCTGGCCTCGAGCTACACAACACGAGCGGAGCCGTCGGTGGGCGGGACACTCCGGTGCCTCTGTCCGCACCGCGCTAGCCCGGGACCGTGGGCGCCGAGCCTCCAGCGCGTCCCAGCCTGGGAAGCAGTGCTTTCCGTGCCAGCCCGCGAGGACCCCTGAGCTCTTCGCGGAGGAGGCTAGAGTCCGCCTCGGCACCCCACGTCCGGGCCAGCAGCTCCCAGACCCGCCCCCCACCCGACCCTCGACAACGGCGGGTAGCGCAGACGCCGGGGGGATCGGGACGGCTGGGCCATGACTGCGGAGAGCGGGCCGCCGCCGCCCCCGCCGCAGCCCGAGATGCTGGCGGCCGTGAAGGAGGAAAGCGGCGAGGCCGCGGCGACTGGCACCGGGGTCCCGGCGGAGAGCGCGGGCCGCGGCTCCGGCGGGCGGCGCCGCAAGCGCCCCCTGCAGCGCGGGAAGCCGCCCTACAGCTACATCGCGCTCATCGCCATGGCCATCGCGCACGCGCCCGAGCGCCGCCTCACGTTGGGCGGCATCTACAAGTTCATCACCGAGCGCTTCCCCTTCTACCGCGACAACCCCAAAAAGTGGCAGAACAGCATCCGCCACAACCTCACGCTCAACGACTGCTTCCTCAAGATCCCGCGCGAGGCCGGCCGCCCGGGCAAGGGCAACTACTGGGCGCTCGACCCCAACGCTGAGGACATGTTCGAGAGCGGCAGCTTCCTACGCCGCCGCAAGCGCTTCAAGCGATCGGACCTCTCCACGTACCCGGCCTACATGCACGACGCGGCGGCCGCCGCAGCCGCAGCCGCCGCAGCCGCCGCTGCCGCCATCTTCCCGGGCGCCGTCTCCGCCGCGCGCCCGCCTTACCCGGGCGCCGTCTACGCGGGCTACGCGCCGCCGTCGCTCGCCGCGCCGCCGCCGGTCTACTACCCTGCCGCGTCGCCGGGCCCTTGCCGCGTCTTCGGCCTGGTTCCTGAGCGGCCGCTCAGCCCGGAGCTGGGCCCCGCGCCGTCGGGGCCAGGCGGCTCCTGCGCCTTTGCCTCGGTCGGCGCCCCCGCCACTACCACCGGCTACCAGCCCACCGGCTGTACAGGGGCCCGGCCAGCCAATCCCTCGGCCTATGCGGCCGCCTACGCGGGCACCGACGGCGCGTACCCTCAGGGGGCCGGCGGCGCGCTCTTTGCAGCTGCTGGCCGCCTGGCCGGACCCGCTTCGCCCTCCACGGGTGGTAGCAGTGGCAGCGTTGAGAGCGCTGTAGATTTCTACGGGCGCACATCGCCCGGCCAGTTCGGAGCGCTGGGGCCCTGCTACAATCCTGGCGGGCAGCTAGGAGGGGCCAGTGGAGGCACTTACCATGCTCGCCATGCCGCCGCCTATGCTGGCGGGATGGATCGGTTCGTGTCCGCCATGTGAGCCGAGCGCAGGGACAAAAACTCATAGATACCTCGGCTCTCCGTGGGAACTAATTTTTCCTGCGACTAGAGAACAGGACTGGAGAGAGGACCCAATTGGGACCCAGGTGGAAGGGACCCAGAGGGCTGTAGAAGCTCAGTCTCCCAGCGCACCGCACACACACCGGTTTACTTTGTAAATGGGAGGACGTGGGGTGAGGCAGCCAGAGTCCTTGGACTGGCACTAAGGACCCTCGATGGGGCGAAGCCCCAAAGGACATGCCTTTCTGGCGTTCCACCAGGGAGAGTCCTTGGCGATAAAGGGAGGGCGACGTAGTGTCTACCCCAGAGTCCTGAATCCGAATTGTGGAGAATCACAAAACTTCAATGTTCCATGTGCTGCTGAAAACTCGGGCCTTTTTACAGGGTTAGGCTTCTTGTGCCTTTGACTACGTTACTACAAAAGGCTCAGACAGCGCCTTTCTTCTTAAAGTTAGGAGGCCAAGTTTGCAAAAGAACTCTTTAAAAAAAAAATGGGAGGAATTTTTCTGCTCTGGGCTGGTTTTCCCTGCCTCTGAAAACCGCAGACCTAGCTCTGAGTCTGAGCTGTGCCTCTGTGAGCCAGTCCCTTCAGCCGAACCTACAGACTGCCCGTCGGTTACAAAAGAGGGCTGCACGATTCTACAGCACCACCACCCCTCCTCCTCCCCGTTGTCTTTAAGGGCCCCATCATCTTGGAAGCTGCCGTGCATATTTGGCAGCATTGATGGGCCACCAAGGGCCTCTGAGTAGCCATCCAAAACCTAACTGCTGTTCTCGGGAATGGGAACAGGGCTCAGGCCAAGCATCTAACCTAAAGTCCCAGATTAGTTCCAGGCAGCAATTATAATTTATTGAACTTTTGAGCAGGATGTGCTGGTCATTCCATAGCTATTACTGCCCAGTCATAAATCTGATTTTCCGGTTAGGCAAATAGAAATACACTGGTCTATTGTCCACTGTTTCTTTTCATCAAGCAGCCCTGGACCCAATGGGTGAACTAAGTTCAGGGAGATGTGAGGACTCAGGGGAGATGAGCCCATAGCTGAGAGTTTCCAGTAGCCAGGGTTGGCTCTTCTGTCCTTGGCACCCATTGGTACACCTCAGCAGCCTGTCCATGCAGATATGAAAGAGAAAAATTAAATTGGGGTGATCAATGAAGTAAGCTTTAGAAACTGGATTTTTTAACTTCGTTTTGTGTCTTGTTTTAAGCGGCCTCACAAAAACCTGAAAATCCAACAACTCCACCACTTTTCTCTTGAGAAATCTTGTAAATTTCGATTCTGGGGCAAAAATTTCCAGTGTTAAATATTTCAGAGGCTCCTTCCACAGCTCTTAGATAAACCTGAGTGGTCAGATGAACTGTTTTAATAAAAATCTTTGATCAAGTGAGTTCTGGCAAGAGAAACTCAGCCTCTTTCGGCATAGTTAACTTGGTAGGGAAGGGTGATGTGAAAAAGAAGGTTGTATGAAAACCATTGGTAATTTCTATTTTTTGTTTTGGGGACTGCACTATCCTTCCTGTTCACAAAGACATGTGAACTTGTTTCAGTTCAGACAGGAATTTGTCTAAATCGATGCTCTCCAATAGAAATGTAATGTGAGCAAGCCACATGTGTAATTTTAAAATTTTCTAGTAGCCACATTAATAAAATAAAAAGAAACAGGTGAGATTAATTTTAATAATATATTTATCCTAATATATCCAAAATATTATCATTGCAACATATAATCAAGGTAAAATTTGTTGAGATGTTTTACTTTTTTCATACGAAGCCTTCACAATTTGGAGTGTATTTTCCACTTACAGCTTATCTACATTTGGACTAGCTACACGCCAAGTGCTCAATAGCAACACTATTATTAGTGCAGATCTAGTTGCTGGTCCTTCTTGGCTTTGATAGTACTAAATGACCACCTGGAGGTGAGAGGAGACTGGAACACCAACTCTGCCACTGGTGGGTCCACATTCCAGACCAGCCCTGTGACCTTGGAAAGGCCGAGCTGTTTGGGCCTCCTTCCTCTCCCTATGAACCTTTGCAGTTATGGAATTCAAGGGTCCCCATGTGCAGCTAGACAAGCTGGCTGCCCCAGGCGCAGAGGTCAGGATGCCTTGCCTAGTTGGCAGGAGCAGGAAATTGAGGGTCCTCCACCCGGGGAGTTTTGTCCTGGCTGGAGAGAGCCCCGCCGCCAGATTGGAGCTGGAGAAGTGTGGTCTTTGCACTTAGTTAGTGCCGGGAGTGGAGCCTTTCTCTGTTTCCTAATTACCAAATCGAGTGCTTTCACAGCGCCATTAACCTTAATCCAGTCCCTTTCCCTCTAGTGTTCTCATTTGTGAAAGGGACATTTGTGACTGCTACCTCAGAGGGTCCACCTAAAGTTAAACGAGACAAGAGAGGTGGAAAGACACGCTGTAAACTGTAAAGCGCTGGGCATAGGAGGGCGGAAAGGCTTCAAAATAAATACGCGCGGATTGTCACGAAGGCACCTGGAGCGTCGCATTAAAGCCCCCGGAACAAGAAAGATAGGATGGGAAAGAGCAGGTGTCTCTGTCCCCCACCCTCCTTGTCAGCTTGGGCGACAGGTAAGATTATGCCAAAGGCGAGGGTCAGCGCCGGGAAAGAGAGGACGCTGGGGGTTGGGGGGACAGGGTGTGTACTGCCGAAGCCCAGAGGAACGGGGAGACCCGCGAGGGTTGGGAGCAAAGCGGTGAAGACAGCGACAGCCGTTCTCCGCCTCTCGCCGCCGGCGACACCGGAGCTCGCGAGCTGCCAGGCCGGCCGGAATGGGCGCAAGGAGCGACTGACTGCCTTCCAGACAGTGCGCGGTGCCGCCGCTTCACCCACCGCGGGGACTCGGGCGACCCTCCAGCACGCATGACTCTAGGACCTTGAGAACATTCCACCGCCGCCGGGTCTTGGAATGCCAGCTCTAGGAATTTCCAAGCCACGGGGACGGGACGGGACCTCCCAGTCGCTCATCTGTGGGGCTCAAAGACTGAAAATGCCCTTTTTATTTTATTTTTCTTCTTCCTACTATGAACAGAGAAAAATCGTTCGGCCCTCTCGGGGCCCTGCACACCCAGCGCCGTGTGCAGGCGCCCCCGGGCTGTGGGTAATTAGATGAGTTCCTCCCTAATTGCCCAAGGCTCGTTAGAATTCGCCCCAGAGCTGTAACATTTATTTTCTTTCAAATTAACTTGGCTTGCAATTAAGCATAGGAAACCAGCAACAAAAGCAGACTTGGCCCGAGGTCGTCTACTACGAAAATGAATTAAGGAACCTTCTTCCCCGATTTAAGGGGAAAGATTTCTGCGGCCAGCGATTTGGGAGAAGCGCCTGGACGGCAGAAGCGAAGTGGGAGCGGGAAGCTGCCCACCGGGGTAGTGGGCGCTGGCAGCAGCGGTGGCCTTCCTCATCTGGGTGAGTTGTTCCCATAAGAGTAAGGATAACGTCGTTGAAGCGACTTCTGGACGGTTTGAGCTGAACTCCACACGGAGGAAATGGAACGCTGTATGTAGTTACAGTTTATGGAGCACATTCGTCAACATGATCTCATTTACTAAAAACTTTGTGAGAATTTTCTTTTACTAAAATTATTTTCTTATTACAAAATCAGTGTGTGTTCATTGTTTTAAAAAAACAGGTAAGAGAAAGAAAGAGGGAGAGAGTGAGGGAAATAGCAAAAGAAAGAGGAAAAGAGTCAAAGGAACCCATAATTCGCCCAGAGAAAGCACTGTTACCACTTCAGTGCATATCTTTTCTGGATTTTGTTTTTACTTTTTCCCCTATACAGGAGGCCTGAGTCTTTGTCACTGAATTGCTATGAGATCTTGAACAAGTTCCTTCCAGCCCTGGGTAGGCCTCAGTTTCCCCACCTGTAAAACTGGGTGCAGGTCCCTGTGACCCTCACATTCTCTAACTCCTCTGGCTTTGGTCATTTGAATCCAGGATGCGCTTCTGCAAGGGCCAGGAGGGAGGCTTACAGGGGGAGGCAAGCCCTCCCTGCTGTTTTACACAGGAGACTGAGGTCTGGTTGCATGGGCTTCACCTGGGAACTTGCTAGAAATGCAGACTCTCAGGCCACACTCCAGACCTACCAGACCAGCACCTGCCTTTCAGCAGGACCCCCAGGTGACCACATGCCCTGGGCAAAGAGGCAGAACTTCAACAAAAATGTTTTATGTTATCACGGTCAGAGATGCCACAGTAACTTCCAGAAGCCTCTTATTTCTGACCGAGAACCCCAACCAGTGCTCCAAAGCTACCCTGTAACTCTGGCTGCAGAAAGAAGAGAAAGCTGAAAACACTTAATGTTTCCAGCTGTATGGATGACTGTGACAAAGACGTTCAACAAGAGTGTATCTGAAAGCATCTTGAAAGCTGGGGTAACAGTTAGAGCCAGAGCAGGAAACCAGCTCCTAACTCCCAGCTGAGACACTTTGAGGACCTTGGGTTCCATCTCTGTACCCTTGCTAAGCAGCAGTCATTTGCCCAAGTATGGAATAAAGTTGACCTCTGAGCCCTCAGCTCCAGCCCCAAGTTTGGGGTAGTTGGGGCTTTAGGAGAAAAATAAAGCTTTCTGCTCAGGATACTATGGCCAGCAGGAAGGGGCCCTTGTCTCTGAGTTAGTCTGGGCTGAGGGACCCTCTGGTAAATAGCCTAAGGTCCTGGGTGCCCTAAGGAGCCCTCCCCTGCCCCAAACACACATACCTTTCTGGAGGACTTGGGTGTCTATGCTCACCCCGTTCCTGAGAAGTGCTGACACCTGGGTGGGGGTTAACATGACAAGAGAGCTGAAAAAGTATGTCCCTGATGAAAAGCAATTCAGACAGGGGCATGTACCATGAAGGGTGGGGCAGGGGCCCAGACTGGGGAATCACATTCCCAGAATTACATAGCAACACGCTGGGAGAACCAGGACTCTCATCTCAGTGCTCATATGAGTTTTCAGTAGGAATACTGTGAGTGTGTGTAGAGTTTCTATAGAGCCACAGAAGGGGCATGTGACTTGCCCCAAATCTCACAGTTATAAGTGTCCAAGCCAGATGAGAACTTATGTGCACCACTACGCACCCACCCCCCCAGAGACAGCATTTGATTATTGTCTTAATGTGGAAGTAGAAGTAACCAGGTGGGGGGGGGGGGTGAATGTGGCAGTAAGAGGTTGGAGTGCAGCTTGGGGGATGGGCTTCCCCGTTCAGGACTCCCTTATATGGATGGGCAAACTGAGCCCATGGCCAGTTAAATAAATGGCTTAGAACTACCTAGAGGAAAGGTGGCGTGACTAGTGCTTCTCAGGCCAAACTGAGTGATGAATAAAATTTAAAATGCAGTGGACAAGCAGAGTGGGGGAAAGGTAGGAGGCCCCTGATGAGTTCGGTGCCTGGTTTCTCTGTCCCTGCCCTCTCTCCAGCACTTCCTCTCCCTGGCCGACGCCAAAGCAAGCCTTTACAGAGCCCTTGGAGTGGTCCTCGCTGCTTGGCCTCAGGAGAGGAACACTGTCTGCTCCATGTGGAGTTCCCTGTGCCCCTCTGCCAGCCCCACACCCCCTCTTCTGAGAGTGAAGGCTCGGATTTCCAGCTCAGCCCAGAAGGGTTAACTGGGCGCACGTAGCCAGGGAGGCCAGGGATCAGCTGTCAGCCCCTCCCAGGATGAGGAAGGGATTGGGAAGCCGGAATCAGGGTGGATCTCAGGCCTAGCATAGAGCACCAGCTTATCTCGCTATCTGAGAAGCTGGAGAAGTAAGAACACACTTCTCTCCTGGGCGTGGGCAGAGCAGAGCCCCAGCTATGGATTTTCAGGCATGGTGGCTTCAGCAACCAAGTAATAAATTGAGAGCCACAGCCTCTGCCCTCAGCCCCCTCAGCCAGCCAGGGCCTCCCACAGGTGCTCCCACCTCCATCCTGCCCCCACCGCCAGCCTCATCTCTCCGAAGCTGAGCTCCAGGCCTGTGGAGCAGGCCCCCTGCTGTCTGTAGCAGAAAGCCTCACCACCTCTCCTGCACTCAGGACCCTCTGTGACCCTTATGCCAACCCTTCTGCAGCCTCATCTCCCATAGCTGCCCTTCCCACACCCCTAGGCTGCAGCCAACAGGCCACTTGTTGTTGCCCAGACACCCCCATGTGTTCCTGTAGCCATGAATTTGCTCTGACCATTCCCTTTCCAGGAACCACCTAACCCTGTGCTATGCTTCCATGGCCACCAGCCCATAGGAGCCCCTCATCTCTCCCTGATCACAGCACCAGCCCCCTAACCCAGCTCCCTGCTGCCTCCCTCCTCCTCTCCCCCTCCACACCACACCCTCCCCGCCGGCAGTTTCCCCCGCCCCCAGCAGCTCACACAGCAGCCAGACCTTATCTCTCTCACAGAAGCCCCAAACATCAGTACCAAGGGGAATGATTAGGAACATGGCATTTCCTTGAGCAGTCCTATGAAGTGTTTCTCACCTTCCAATATGAGAAAATTATATTTAATATGAGTGTTTTCAAAATTTTCGCCTCCCACATAACACTTTCTTTTACCCCAAATTTTCATCAAAACCTCATATTCACCAGAGGGTGAGGTGGGGTCTGCCATCATTTTCCCTGCACAAGTGCCCATAAAGAAAGAACAATGTTCACAATAGCTAAATTATGGAAAAGAAAAATAGAGAAAAAAAAAGAAAAGAAAGAACAATGTCCTTTCCTGGGGACTGTGCACAGGGTATTTGATGGTAGAGCAGGGGGTGACAAGATAGACCGTGTTGAGGACACTGTGCAGAATGAAACAAGGTACCCTCTTTCTGGCATATTCAGGAAGGCATGCTAGACACTGCCAGTCATCTACCCAGACATCTGCTCCCCTTCTTCTTTGCTCACAAGACCCTGATTTTTTTCAGGTTTCAGTTGGTCATGTGTTTTAGGGGAAGTCTTACCCCTCAGGGGTCAATCTTGACTCACCTAAGGTAAACATGGTGGTGATTCCATCACCCTTGCCAGTGATCCATTTGGAAATGGGCATGGGATACTTTGCAGGCCAACAAGATGTCCGGGAAAATCTGCTGGGGACTTCTGGGAAACATGTATTTGTTCTTAAAAAGAGATAAGGAAAGAGAAACAGCCCCTTTCCGCCTGGATGTTGTTTGCATGTGACAGCCTGGAGGGGAGCAGCCCGGTGGGGCCGGAGGGCACCAGCCTAAGAGAACACACCACCCTGCAGAGGAGCAGAGCAGAAAGGCAGGAAGGGCCTGCGGCCTGATGACATCACCGAGTGCTGAGGAACTAACCCTGCACCCATTGCCGATCCCTGGAGGCTCCTGCCGTCAGGGATAACACATGTCCTCCAAGCTGAAGACTCTTCACCTTGGGTTTCTGCAGCCAAAGGTATCCTAACTGATACAGGTGACCTTGAATCTTGGTTTATTTGCTTTGAGACTTCTCTAGTCATTCTTATAAATAAATGTGCAGCTAACAGGTTCTCTAGTCCCACCCCTTGCCTTATAGAAAGAGAAACCAGGGAAGGTACTTTGCCATGGTTACCGAGCAAGTTAACATCGTCTACCCCAAGCCAGGGCCCTTCCCCAGCTTCAGGTGGCTTAGCAGGAGCACGGCTGACATAATAATCCCGACATCATCCAAGGGCCACTGTGTTTGGGGTATACCAAATGCTTTCATGTGTATTATCTCTTTGGATCCTCACAGCTGCCCTGGGAAGCAGCAGGTTTCAACTGCATTCTTTTCAGGTGAGGAAACTGAGATTCAAGAAGAGGGATGACAAACTCAAGGTCATGCGACCTTTGCATGGGAGGGACTGACCCTCAACCCAGGTATAATAAGTCCTCAGCAAAATGAATTGGAAGTCTGGGGACTTCTCCCCCCAGGATGTGGGAATCAGGAGACCTGCATGGTCGTGTTGACGGGAGCTCAGGAGTCCTCCCTCTCTGGGTGTCTGAGCAGGGTGGGTGCTCCACACACCCTGGACTTATCTCCATAGGGCGTGTGAGGCTTAAAGACAATGTCTGTAAGTGTGTAGATCTGGTTGCTTCAGATCCTACAAAGTAGGATGGTTAGTGCCAAAGCTGAAAGGGACTGGCTTTTGCTAAAAAACAAGCCCTATCATCGTGGGGCATTGCCTCCTGTCACCCCACACAGAACCCTCCCAGCTTCAGCCAGCGTGGGTCCCATCAAGGCAAAAGCTGCAGGAGCAGGCCCGTAGTTTACAGAACACCTGGGAGAGGCTGTGGGTAGCTGGGTAATTTCCAAATTAATTGTAGGAGAAACCTAACAAAACAATCTGCAGGCTAAGCATCCCGGGAGCTGACAGCCTGGAATCCAGCAAGTACAATGCCTCCGACCACAGACAGGAGGGCCCTTCCTCCTTGCGGGGAGGAGGGCTGACTTCCTTCCAACAGGGGCCCGTCAGGGCCTGCAGCTGGGCCCAGAGGAGAGCAAAACCCTAGAACTGAAACAGCCTTTCCACCCAAATCCCAAACCACGATTAACATAAACAGATTTCCTGAAACATTACCGCAAGGTTAGCTAGCCCGGTGAATTGTCTTGGCGGCGGACACCTTGTTTCTCAGCAAGAGATTTTTCAGGCCTTGTTTTGAAGATTTTTTTCCAGAATTCATCCTCAGGAAACCCCTGAAGACTACCCACAGGTGTGAAATGAACCTGAAGCCTCTGCTGTATTATTAGTGACAGTCAAATCTTACCTTTGTTGGGTACTTTGCAGCTTTCCAAGAGGATACCTGCCTTCATGAGAAAAGCACTGGTTCAAGGCCAGGCACAGAGGCTCATGCCTGTAATCCTAGCACTCTGGGAGGCTGAAGTGGAAGGACTGCTTGAGTTCAGGAGTTCGAGACCAGGCCGAGCAAGAGCGAGACCCCGTCTCTACTAAAAATAGAAAAAGAAATTAGCCAGACAACTAAAAATATATATAGAAAAAATGAGCCAGACATGGTGGTGCATGCCTGTAGTCCCAGCTACTCGGGAGGCTGAGGCAGAAGGATTGCTTGATCCCAGGAGTTTGAGGTTGCAGTGAACTAGGCTGACGCCATGGCACTCTAGCCCAGGCAACAGAGTGAGACTCTGTCTTAAAAAAAAAAAAAAAAAAAAGAAAAGCACTGGTTCAAGTCCCAGCTCTGATGCCTGAGCAAGTTGCAGTCCCCACGAACTCCCCTTGAAAGTAGTGACTATGAACTAGGAAACAGCAGGAGCAAGAGTTTGAAGCCAGTCTGGCTCCAGAGCATCTCAGTAGTAACACTTTGCATGCCTGGGGCTTCCTGGTTCTCAAAGAGGCAGTAGGCTAAAAGTCGAAAGACCCCTGTGCAGCCACCGTCTTTGTGTGTGACCTTGGGTGAATCCCTTACCTTCAGTATTCTCATCTCTACAATGGGTAGATGTATGTGGCTGGGGGCAATAAGATGGCCTCCAATGTCACTTAGCATAACATTTAGTGAGTCTGAGTCTCCCTTCCATGAACAGGAGCATGAGGATGAAATGGCATAGTGGATGTGGGTGTTTTCATAAATTGCAGTGTGATAGTTTACTATTTTCTAAACCTTTCCGTGCAAGTCATTATCTCATGAAATCATCACAGAAACCCCAAAGTGAGTGAGACGGGAGAAGTTTTATGACACTCATTTTTATAGCACGGAGAACTGAAGCCCAGAGAGGAGTCATCCAGCAAGTGGGGTGGAGCCCACCTGCACCCCTACTCTCACTGTCACACTGTATGAATTTTTGCAAGTGAATGAACACCCGTAGTATATTCATGATTCCCCCCACTGCGCCTGGCATCTCGCCTTGCCTATAGTGGGTGCCCACAGCACTGCAGACCTAGGAAAGTAGTTTGGTGGCAAGAGGCATAAGAGACAGCTCTCATCTTGTTTACTCAGCCTGGGTCTAGGGGGGCTTAGGTCTGAACCCACCAAATATAGGCCCAATCTTATAGCCTGCTCAGCCCCAGGGTGTCCAGGGATAACCCCAAGCCCTTGCCCTTCTATTCACCACCTGCTGTGTTCACCTTCCAGATAGAGCACTGATGGTTGCCCCTGACCTGCCCTGGCACCTGGGGCCTCATACCCTGTGTGTCCTGCCCTACCTCTTCCATATGGTCACACAGTGTGGCGGGTAGCTTTTGACATGGCTGCCAGTGATCCCTGCCTCCTGGCAGTCACACCTGTGTAATCCCCACCCCTCAAGTGTGGATTGGACCTAGTGAAAAGGGACAGGATGTCCCTGCTGTGATTAGGTTACAAAGACCATGACTTCCATCTTGTTAACACTCTCTCTTGCTTACTCTAATGAAAAAAGCCGCCATGTTGTAAGGTGCTGTGTGAGAGGCCCGCATGGTGAGGAACCCCGGGACTGATGAGTAACTGAGGCTTACTCCAACAGCCTGCCTTCCAACGCCCACGCGAGACAGCTGGGACATGGATCCTTCCCAGTCGCATCCCGAAATGATGACTATAGGCTTGTGCGAGACCCGGAAATCAAGGACCTGGCTAAGTTATGCCATAGAAGCCGTGAGGCAATAAATGTTTTAAGCCACTAAGTTTTGGGATAATTTGTTATGCAGCAGTAGATAACTGGTACACAGGGGGTGCCCTCACCTTACACCAGTCTCTGGCCAGGCTTCCCCAGCACACTCACGCACACACATGCACACGCACACGGATGGCCTCTTTCCCCTGGGTGGGAGATTGGAGTCCTTCTGCCAGCTCAGCAGAGACACGTTGAACCCTGAAACCTGGGAATCCCCCCAGTCTTGTGTACTTGTAACAGGGGGAGCAAAGAGATTGAGGAGCCCTCCTGAGATGACAGAGGGAGGGAGGATCAGGGAAGCTGACCCCAACGAGCCTGGGTCTAGTCTTAGGACCCCTGATTACCCAGCCACGGGACACTGAGTACGTCACTACTTCTGTGGAGAGGAGCCAAGTTTCACAATACCCAAATCCACCTTGTAGCCTTTTAAAAAATGACTACGTGCAGTGTCAACAAGAGCAGATTCAACCCACTTTCTTTTGGCCTTCAAGTCTGACATCAAGATTACCATGAACTGCTCCCAAAGGAAGTGAGTAACACGCATTACAACCTTAAGCGAGAGGCTTACCTTTGGAGACCTCAGCCAACCCCTATCTGGGCTGAGGCTTTCTCAGAATTACACTCACGACTTCTGCTCCAGTCTGTGTTTGGGCACTGTTGAGAGAGAGGCAGTGTTTCCTAACATTCCGTTCTTCTGCATATTCAGAACAAATGCTACAAAGAGAATCTCGAAACTACCTGGCCCCATAGCAAGATCTTTCTGACTACACCATAGAAACATTAGGAGGGATCGGCCATGTTTTTAAGTAGGGCTGTGAATTCAGAAAACAAACAGCACATGGGCCAGCTGGGATGGGTAACAGCATGTGTGGAGAAGGCTCAGCCAATGCTAAGCTCCCTATGAGTCAGGGGTGTCATGAGGCCGCCATAATAATAAACTTTATCTGAGGCAGCATTAATAGAAGTAGAGTGCCCAAAGTAAGGAGGTACTGGTCCTGCCCGACTTCGCCCCGTTCAGAGTGTCTGCATTGCCCCTGAGTGTCACACTTTTTGGTGGACGTTGATTAACTGGAATACATCATGAGAAGACAAGCGGGTCAGGGCAGGGGCTGCAGCCTGTGTCCCCAGAGGAGCACTTGGATGAATTAGGCTTGTGTGGCCTGAAGAAAGCCGGATGGGGGCACACCCTTTTCTTCAAGTTCCCAAGGAATTTCCAGGGTAGGGAAGGCGGGAGGGGGAGCACAGATAGGATCAATGATACATAGCATCAGATTCCAGCTAATACAAGGAAGAAGTTTCAGATTGTTGGAGGCAGCCGAGAGTGAGCTGGCTGCCTCTGGCAGTCGTGAACTCCCCATTCTGGAGGGGTGTCCAGACAGAGTTGAGAAGGGAGTCAGTGGGGATGTTGTAAGGGAATCCCTTCCCCAGGTGAGGGTTGGGCCCAGATGACTTTTGAAGACGAAGACCCTTTCAGCCCTGAGTCTCTGGGATATCAGGTGCCCACTGATGACTCATCCACATACACATTTCTTGATTTCACATCCAACCTCTAAGAGGCATCCGAGTGGCGTCCCAGGGGGGACAAGGAAGAGCAGCCCCTCCCACAGCACTACCAATCAGGGTGCTTTGGTTGCGAGCAACCAAATATGACTTCGAATAATCAAGCAATAACAGGAATATATTGGGAGGCGTGGGATAGTTTACAGAACTGAAGGGAGAGCTGAGGAATTAGGTCTTGAAAAGGACAGAATTCAGGACAGTAGCTAAGACCCAGGCTCCAGGAGCTACCGGATGGGCTATTCTGAATGCCACTGTCAGGGTGAATCAGATGACCAGTCATTGAGCCACTGAGCTCACAATTCAGCTTCCAGGGACACTGTCTGACTGATCTCTCCAGTATCACATACGCACCCTTAGCCAATAGCCCAACAAGGCTGTTTTATAGACTTTGTGAGGTACAAGAGACAAGAAATAATCATCTAGGGTCTATTCAAGGTAGAGAATGTACAAAGAGACTATACAAAATTTGGGATTCCCAAAGGTAAACATACTCAGAGTAGGGGAGAGTCCATTTTGTGCTGCTACAACAAAATACCTGAGACTGAGTAATTTATAATGATAAGAAATTTTTTGGCTCACAGTTCTAGAGGCTGGGAAGTCTAAGACCAAGGGGTTAGCAGCAGTTAGGGTATCCTTGCTGTGCCATCCCATGGTGGAAGGTAAAGAGAGGGCCAGAGAGAGCAAAAAGGGGCTGAACTCATCCTTTTATAAGGAACCCATTCTGAGATAATTAATTCATTCATAAGGTCAATGTCCTCATGTCTCAAACACTCCCCATTAGGCCCCATCTCCCAACACTGCTGCATTAGGGATCAAGTTTTCAACACATGAACTTTGTGGGACACATTCAAACCATGGCATTCCTCAAACAAGAAAACAATAGAGAAATCAAGGAAAGAAATAGTTGGTTCTTTGAAAAGATGAAGGCCGGGCGCGGTGGCTCACGCCTGTAATCCTAGCACTTGGGAGGCCGAGGCGGGCGGATTGTTTGAGCTCAGGAGTTCGAGACCAGCCTGAGTAAGAGTGAGACCCCGTCTCTACTAAAAATAGAAAGAAATGATCTGGCCAACTAAAAATATATAGAGAAAAAAAAAAATTAGCCAGGCATGGTGGCACATGCCTGTAGTCCCAGCTACTCGGGAGGCTGAGGCAGTAGGATCGCTTCATCCCAGGAGTTTGAGGTCGCTGTGAGCTAGGATGACGCCACGGCACTCACTCTAGCCCGGGCAACAAAGCCAGACTCTGCCTCAAAAAAAAAAAAAAAAAAAAAAGAAAAGATGAATAAATTGACAAACCTTTAGCAAAACTGACCAAGGGAAAAAGAGAGGAGGTACAGATTACCAATATCAGGAATGAAACAGAAAATATCACTACAGACCCTGCATACAACAAAAGGATAATAAGGAATTCTACAAACAATTCAAAACACAAATTTGACAACTTAGATAACATTGATCAACTCCTCAGAAAACATAAACAACCACAACTCACTCAATATGAAGTAGATCATATGAATGGCCTTAAAACTATGAAGAAAATTGAATTTTTAACTTAGAAAAAAACAAAAAGGATATCTCCAGGCCCACATGGTTTTTCACAGGAGAATTCTACCAAATTTTTTTTTTTTGAGACAGAGTCTGGCTTTGTTGCCCAGGCTAGAGTGAGTGCCGTGGCGTCAGCCTAGCTCACAGCAACCTCAAACTCCTGGCCTTAAGCGATCCTACTGCCTCAGCCTCCCAAGTAGCTGGGACTACAGGCATGCGCCACCATGCCCAGCTAATTTTTTCTATATATATTTTTTTAATTGGCCAGATAATTTCTTTCTATTTTTAGTAGAGACGGGGTCTCGCTCTTGCTCAGGCTGGTCTCGAACTCCTGACCTCGAGCGATCCACCCGCCTCGGCCTCCCAGAGTGCTAGGATTACAGGCGTGAGCCACCGCGCCCAGCCTCTACCAAATTTTTAAAGAAGTAACACAAATTACACAATCTATTCCAAAAAATAAGAGAGAAAGGAATATGTTCCATTTCATTTTATGAAGCTAGCATTATCTTGATAGCAAAACCAGGTAAAGATAGTATAAAAAGTAAAACTATAGACCAGAATTCCTCATAAATATGGATGGAAAAGGCTTTAACAAAACATTAGCAAAGAGAATTCAGCAATATATGGAAAGAATTACACACCATGACCAATCAGAGTTCATTTCAGAGATGTAAGACTGGCTCAATATTCAAAAATCAATGTAATCCATTATATTAACAGGCTAAAGAAGAAAAATCACATGATCATATCAGTCAAAGCAGAAAAAGCATCTTACAAAATTAACACCCATTCATGATAAAAACCCTCAGAAGACTAGGAACAAAGGGGAACTTCCTTAGCTTGATAAAGACTATCTACCAAAAACCTACAACTAATGTTATACTTAATGATGAAAGTCTAAATGTTTTCCCCTAAGATCAAGATCAAGGCAAGGATGTTCACTTTCATCACTCTTATTCAATATAGTGCTGGACGATTAGCCAGTGCAAAAAGCAACAAAAGGAAATGAGTCATATGTATAGGAAAGAAAGGAAGGAATCTGCTCCTATTTGAAGATTACATGATTATCTACATAGAAAATTCCAAGACTCTACCAAAAAAAAAAAAAAAAACTCCTAAGAACTCATAAGTGAGTCCATCAAGGTCATAGAATACAAAATAAACATTGTTGATACAGACAAGATAATCATAAAATTTATTTAAAGGCTAGAATGTAACTAGAATGGTTAAAGCAATTTTGAAACAAGAATAAAAAGGAATCACCCAATTTCTAGACTTGTTTTATAGCTACAATAAACAAGACTGTGTGGTATTGGACAAAAATATGGGTCACTGAAACAGACTAGAGAATCCCAAAATTGACCCACAAAAATATATGCAACTGATTTTTGAAAAAGATGCCAAATCATTTCAACAGAGGAAAGATAGTATTTTCAGCAAATGGTGCTGAACAATTCGACATCCACAAGCAAACCCCCCCCACCCTGCAAAACCAACAAACAAAAACCCTTGACCTAAGACCCACACTTTTTACAAAAATTAACATAAAATGGATCTTGGATTTAAATGTAAAATGTAAGACTATAAAACTGTTAGAAAAAAATCATGGGAGAAACTCTTTGGAATGTAGGGGTAGGCAAAGAGTTCTTACAATTAATACCAAAAGCACAATCTATAAAAGGGAAAATTACTACATATGTCTTCATGAAATTTAAAAAATTTGTTTGTGAAAGATCATATTAAGAGAAAGAAAAGACAAGCTGCAGAATGAGAGAAAATATTTGCAAACCACGTATTTGACAAAAGATTCACATCTAGAATACATAGACAGCTCTCAAATCTCAACAATAAGAAAACAAACAATCCAAGTAGAAAATGGACAAAAACCATGAAGAGATATTTCACCAAAGAGGTTATACAGATGGCAAGTAAGCACATGAAAAGATGTTCAACATCATTAACCATTAGGGAAATGCAAATTAAAACCACAGTGAGAGATCACCACACACCTATCAGAATGACTAAAGTAAAAAATAGTGACACCACCGAATGCTGGCAGGGAGTCAGAGAAACTGGATCACTCATACATTGCTGGTGGGAATGTAAAATGGTACAGCCACTCTGGTAAACAGGTTGGCCAGTTTCTTAAAAAGCTAAACACGCAACAACCATACTACTCATGAATTGCACACCTGGGCATTTATCCCAGAGAAATGAAGACTTATGTTCACAGTAAAACCTGTAAATGAATGTTTATGGCAGCTTTACCCATACAGTAAAAGCAAAAAAAGAAAAGCAAAAAAAGCCAGATGTTCTTCAATGGGTGAGTGGTAAAACTGTGGTACATCCATACCATGGAATACTACTGGACAATAAAAGGAATGAATTATTGATATTCACAACAATTATCTATAATCTCCAGAGAATTATGCTAAACAAAAAAAGCCAGTTCCACTAGGTGACATGCCGTATGATTCCATTTACATAATACTCATGAAATGAAAAACTTACAGAAATGGGGAACAACTTGGTGATTGGCAAGGGTTAAGGAAGGGGTGCAGGTGGAAACGAAGTGGGTGTGGCTACGGAAGCACAATAGGAGGTATCCTTGTGGCAGTTGAAATGTTCTGATCTTGACTGTATAAATGTCACTGTCTTGGTTGTGATATCATACTGTTGTTTTATAAGATGTTACCATTGGGGAAAACTGGGTAAAGGATACACAGAATCTCTCTATGTTATTTCTTACAAGTGCATGTGAATCTTGAAAGTAAATGTTGAGCATAAAAAAGAAAGTCACTGATGAATACATCCCTTAAGATTCCACTCATTAAAAATGCCACATGGAAGGAACTCAATGATATCTTTCTTGTTTAGGGATTCATCCCTCAAGGAGTGATATTAGAAATATTCGCTGTCTAGTTCAGCACAAGCACCAACCAATCCAAGTAGACGCCCCGCCAATCAGAACAGACACTAGCTGTAAACAACAGGAAATGCTCCAATGTACATGAACGGCTCGCTGAACGTTAGTCCTCCATATACCATCACGGTATAACTATAAAGAAATATGTAGGAATGATTACACAAAATTCTGGTTGTGGTTATCTCAGGCAAGGAGGAATTAGGAAGCAACAGGGAAAAGGAGCCCAAAGGGGTCTATGGTGATGTTCTGGTCACTAAAGCAGAGTGGTGGGTTTAAGAATGCTCAGATGATGATGACAATGATAGCGGTGGTGGCAGTGATGGTGATGTATGTTGTATTTATTCCCTCTTTTACAAAGTTGATAGATTTCAACAAAAACTTTTTTTTAGGAATACTGGACATCTTACCAACTGCAGATCATAGAGTTTGACCTCAGTGCCTATGGTAACTGGGTCTCAAACCTAGCTGCCTGACTCCTAATCCAGTGCTCTTTCCTCTCCACTTGATTCCATGCCAGAGCATCCTCTTGAGCATGGATGGCTTGTCAAATGTTACAGGTGAGGCCGGGCGTGGTGGCTCACGCCTGTAATCCTAGCACTCTGGGAGGCCGAGGTGGGTGGATTGTTTGAGCTCAGGAGTTCGAGACCAGCCTGAGCAAGAGCGAGACCCCCCATCTCTACTAAAAAATAGAAAGAAATTAGCTGGACAACTAAAAATATATAGAAAAAGTTATCTGGGCATGGTGGCACATGCCTGTAGTCCCAGCTACTCAGGAGGCTGAGCAGAAGGATCTCTTGAGCCCAGGAGTTTGAGGTTGCTGTGAGCTAGGCTGATGCCACTGCACTCTAGCCAGGGTGACAGAGGGAGGCTGTCTCAAAAAAAAAAAAAAGTTACAGGTGAGAGTTGTTGAACTCTCCTGGACTACCAGGGTAAAAAACTTCAGGGTTACCATGTATACACTGCGTAAATGGCACTTCGTCTGAAGACAATGGAGTGGGGAACCTGCAGCCTTCTAATTTCAAGATTGTTCTTTTTCAAACACCAAAGGAAGCAAGAAAGCTTCATCTTTCTCAGCTGCACCCTTTTTAATAAAAGGATTTGTTCTGTAAAATTTGGATTCAGTCAAAAGGCCGCAGGACCTAGAAGGACCTAGAAGGCCACATGTGGCTTTAAGGCCGTGGGTCCCCCACCCCAAGATGGGTACATAATAGCTGTATATCTTCATAGGATACATGTGATGCTCTGATACAGGCATACAATGCAACTTAATCAAATCAAGGTAACTGTGATATCCACCACCTTGGGCATTTATCGTTTCTTTGTGTTAGGGACATTCCAACTCCACTCTTTCAGTTATTTTAAAGTATACCATAACTTATTGTTGACTAGAGTCACCTTGTTGTGCTATCCAAAATTTTTCATTCTATCTAACTAACTATGTTTTTACACCCAGTAACCATCCCCACTCTATCCCCCTCCCTCCTTACTACCCTTCCCATCCTCTGGTAACCATCATTCTACTTTCTGTCTCCATAAGATCAATTATTTTAATATTTAGCTCCCACATGAGTGAGGACATGAGAGATTTGTCTTTCTATGCTTGCCTTATTTCAGTTAACGTAATGTTCTCCACTTCCGTCCATGTTGTTGCAAATGGCAGGATTTCATTCTTTTTTGTGGCTATATGATATTCCATTGTGTATATGTACCACAATTTTTATCCATTCATCTGTTGATGGACACTTAGGTTGATTCCAAATCTTGGCTATTGTGAATAGTGCTGCAATAGACATGGGAGTGTAGATATCTTTCTGATATACTGATTTACCCTTTTGGATATATACCCACTAGTAGGATTGCTGGGTCATATGGTACTTCTATTTTTAGTTTTTTTGTGGAACCTCCATATGTTCCTCATAGTTGTTGCACTAATTTACATTCCCACCAACAGTGTACGAGGGTTCTCATTTCTCCACATCCTTGCTAGCTCATGTCTCAGGTGTCTGCTTTCACCCCCAGAATGTCCCCTCCAGAGTACCCTAACATCTAGGCCAGCTAAACCACCCAAACCATTTCAATGACAGCAAATGACATACCTCCAATGTAGTCAACAAGGGGCAGATGAGGGAAACTCTGCCTACAGTGGGTTCTCAGATTGCCCACTTCAGCCCTCCCACCCTTTGTCATTAGGCTAATGGTGAAACCAAGACAGCAGGAAGGACCTACTCAGGATTACCTGGCAAGTCAGGAGTAGTCTAGGACTCTGGCTGCCTGCACAGGGCTGGCAGCAATGGGACCCATCCACCCACCTTTCGTGGAAGCAGCCCAGGGAATTAGTCCTGATGCTGACGCCTGGCGCTGGAGTTCCTGACACCTCTTCTTGGATCTAGGCCCTTACAAAAGGAGCATTTCAAATAGGAGCCATCAACACTTACAGAGGGTGCGTCTTAATCCATAGAGGATCATTAGCTTCACCCAAGTGATGGGCTGTCCATCAGCACCTCCTGTTCTTCCACCAATTATCTATCTGCTAATTATCTGGGATTAAGAATTGACACAGAGCGACATGGTTATTAACCACATATTTGCACAGCTTATTCATGTTAGTGGGGCTGCTCCGTCTCACTGAGTCCAATTGGACACGCCCACAATGCTGCACAACACATTTACATTGACCTGGCTGTCAGCAGCCAATAAAGGACTGCAGGATGTGTTTACTTCCACAGGGACGTGGCCCTTGGCAAAAGCTTGTTTGTAGGCCAGCCGGGTGTCTTGGCTTTCTGGAGGTATGGACTATGGCTTAACCCAGAGCACATATTTGATCATTTGTCAAACACTCGTTAGTTCAAGCTCTGTACCAGGCACAGCAATGGCCCCAGGAGGTTCTACAAAGATGAATGAGACACCATTCCTACCGCCTTGGAGGCTTACTTCCAGTCAAGGGAACGCAGGCAAGCAGAGAGAGCCCAGAGCCGTGAGAGAAGGAAAAGCAGTGTACCATGGGAATGTGACACAGGGAGAGATTGGGGCAGTCTAAGAAATCAGGAGAGGCCTCCCAGAGGAGGTGGTATCTCCAAACAGCCAGATGGAGAGAGGAACTGCAGGCTGAAAGGACAACACAGAGACCTGTAAGGAGAAAGGGAAGTGGCCTGGTGGAAGGCACGCATGCCCCACGCAAAAAGGGGTGGCCTGGCAGGCTGCCACACCAAGGAGAGCTCTGAGTGTTCTGCTAGGGTCTGGAACTTTCTTCTCTGACTATGAGGAACTATGGGAGAGATCTTGTTTTGGTGTGTATGTGTGGGTAGACGTGTTTTAGTAAACTTTTCATTGAAATATACCTACAGAAAAGTGCAAAATTCTTCAGAAACTAATGACACCTATGTAAATAGCACCCAGATTTTTAAAAAGTTTTTTTTAATTATTATTATTATTATTTTTTTTTGAGACAGAGTCTCACTCTGTTGCCCGGGCTAGAGTGAGTGCCGTGGCGTCAGCCTAGCTCACAGCAACCTCAAACTCCTGGGCTTAAGCGATCCTACTGCCTCAGCCTCCCAAGTAGCTGGGACTACAGGCATGCGCCACCATGCCCGGCTAATTTTTTCTATATATATTTTAGCTGGCCAGCTAATTTCTTTCTATTTTTTAGTAGAGATGGGGTCTCGCTCATTGCTCAGGCTGGTCTCGAACTCCTGACCTTGAGCGATCC
>CM052443.1:101691295-101714174 GCA_028533085.1 Varecia variegata | reverse complement strand
CCGGAAGCTGGCAAAACGAAAGGAGACAGAGACCTTGCTACACAAAGAGCCCATGAATATGCATGGACATCCCATAACCTGCCCTATTCCTTCTTTTGCTTTAACTACTAGGAGACTTGGAACAAATTTAGCATTGGTGGTGATAATTAACTCATTCCAATTGTCTGGCAACATCCTTTGATCCTTTTAATTGATTCTCTTAGTTTTAAATCCATTTTTCTTTAATGTATTTTTATTGTAGTAAAAAACATGTAACATAAAATTTGCCATTAGTGACATCAAGTATACCCACAGTGCTGTACAACTATCACCGCTATCTAGTTCCAGAATATTTTCATCACCTCAAAAGGAAACCCCTTACCCACTAAGCAGTCACTCCCCATTCTTTAGCTTTTAAGAAACCACAGATATCTTTGTGAAATGAGTAGGGGGTATGAATTCTAAATAAAAATAAATAAAAGAATAGATGACTCATAAATTTCATTGCATTAGCTGGATATATTCACCTTTTATTTTATTTTTCCACATTCAGTTTTGTTTCATGCTCTTTTATTCATTTAGGGACTAAGCTATGGCTCATTCCTGATCTGCCTGTGTCATTTCAAATTCTCTCCTTTCTTCTTCTTCCCTTCTTCCTCCCTCCCTCTTCCCTTCCTTTAGACCTTCAGATCTACTATCTACCTACCTACCTACCTACCTACCTACTATCCATCTACCTCTCTATCCATTTATCCATCTCATCTGTCATCTATCAAAAATCTATCATCTATCTATGATCTGTCAATCAAAAAGCTATCATCTGTCCGTCAGTCATCTATCTGTTATGTATCTACTTACCGTCTATCTATCTACCTATCATCTTCCTACTCTCCAGCCATCTAGCCATGCCTCTTTAAATCTAGATCACTGACTGGTTCTCAGACCTGTACATGAGAATCACTTGGGAAGGTTTTAAAATCTGCAGATGCCTGAGCCCTATCTCAGGCCAAATGACACGGAATCGTTTGGTGGGGGGCCTGGGCACCTGCATATCTTTAGTTCTCCCAGCTGATTCCAATGCATAGTGAAGGTTAAGAACCACTCACTTAGATCTGGGTCAAGAACATAAATTAGCCTGAAATTAAGGCTTCTTTAGTTCCACATGGGAGTTCTACTAAGCCTGCACTTCTTCCTTTTAAAGTAAGTGATATAGGGCCTTGGTGGGAGTGGAGAAATGAGCTCAGTACGAGGAGGGAACGGTAAGATACTGTGTGAGGCAGTTCAGTACCGAAACACGGGACTGAGAAATTAGGCAGCCAAGTCCTCATTCCTCTTTGGTTTTTGAATCAAATCAATTAACTAACTCTTCAATAATAATAACAATAATAATAATACAGAACCACTCACTTAGATTAACCCCTCTGATACTTAACCTTCTGCAAAAACTTATCCCAGTTCTAATCCTCAGTCTTTTTTTTTTTACATTAATGGGTGTTTTCTACACATAATGTTTTATAATCTGCCTTTAACAATATTTATAAAGGACTTTCTATCTACTTAAGTATGTTTTATGAACAATCATTTTAAATGTTGCCTAGTATTCTATTTATATATGTCACATTTATTTAGTCTTCTATTGGGATTTTGATTAGGATTGTATTGAATTCATAAATGAATTAGGGAAAGCTTATGTATATTAGATATATATTTATTTTAATTTAAAATTTTGGAATTTCAAACATATACAAAACAAACTGTATGATGTAGCCGCAGGTACCCGTTACCCAGCCCCAACAACCATCAGTCCGTCCATTCTGTCCCATCCGGACCCTGATGTCCCCTACTTTCATATGACTTTGAAACAAATCTCAGCCGTTATGTAAATTCATCTGTAAATATTTCAGTATAATCTCTAAAAGATAACAAAACCCCAATAGTTGTACCCAAAACAATAAATAATTTCTTAATACCGTCAAAGGCAACTTGATGACTTAGTAAAAGACAAGGTTCCAATTTCCAGTTGTTTCATAACTGTATTTGTTTTTATTCTTACATTTTGTTTGGCATCGGTTTTATGCCTCATTTAATACATAAATTCCTGCTCCATCTTTTAGTTTCTCCTTGGAACTTATTTGTTGAAGAAACTGAACTATTGGTTTTGCAGAGTTTCCCATATTCTGGATTGTATTTTTATGGTGCAGTTTAACATGTTTCTCTATCTTTTGTATTTCCCATAAATTGTTAGCTGGGGCTAATAGTTTATATGATACTGAGCTTTCCAATTAATGAACATGCTTTATTTATTACTTTGTCTAGGTTTTTTTTAATGTCTATGAATGAAGTTTCTATTTTCTCTGTAAAGGTCTTATACATCTTATTAAAATTATTCCTAATACTTTGTCTTTTTTTGGTAAAATTGAACATGATAGCTCTTCTGAAATTGAATTTTATGTTTATTGATAAATATAAATATAGCTTTTTTTACATTAATTTTATATTCAGCAACTAAACTCTTTTTAAAATCGAGTAATTTATCCTAACTTTCTTTGGGTTTTCAATATAGATAATTATATAATCTATGATTAATGACACTTTTGTTTCTTCTTTTCAAATATATATGTAACTTTTTCCCCTTGCCTTATTGCTTCCAATACAATAATGAATTAAAGTGATGATAGTGGGCATCCTTGTTTTAATCTCTATCTTAACAGAATGTTTTAATGTTCATAAATCAATATAATATTTTATTGTAGACTTTTAGGGGTATGCTTATTAAGAAGTTCCCCTCTATACCTAGATTTTAGCAAATTTTGTCATAGATTGGATGTTGATTTTTCAAATGCTTTTTCTACATCTGTTGGGATAATCATTTTTTTTTTTTTTTTTTGAGACAGGGTCTCATTCTGTTGCCTGGGGCTAGAGTGCAGGTTGTCATCACAGCTCACTGTAACCTCAAACTCCTGGGCTCAAGCCATCCTCCTTCCTCAGCCACCTGAGTAGCTGGGACTACAAGTGCCCACCAACCACACTCAGCTAATTTTTCTATTTTTTGTAGAGACGGGGTCTCACTCTAGATCAGGCGGGTCTCAAACCCCTGACCTCAAGCAATCCTCCCACCTAGCATCCCAAGTAGCTGGGACTACAGGCATGCACGACCTCCCTCACCTGAGATAATCATATTTTTAAATCTGTTAATGTTAATCTGATTTTTTTTTATTTTTTGAGACAGAGTCTCACTTTGTTGCCTGGGCTAGAGTGAGTGCCGTGGCATCAGCCTAGCTCACAGCAACCTCAAACTCCTGGGCTTAAGCGATCCTACTGCCTCAGCCTCCTGAGTAGCTGGGACTACAGGCATGCGCCACCATGCCCGGCTAATTTTTTCTATATATATTTTAGTTGGCCAGATGATTTCTTTCTATTTTTTTTAGTAGAGACGGGGTCTTGCTCTTGCTCAGGCTGGTCTTAAACTCCTGACCTTGAGCGATCCACCCGCCTCGGCCTCCCAGAGTGCTAGGATTACAGGCGTGAGCCACCGTGCCTGGCCTGTTAATCTGATTTTTAAAAAAGTTAAACAACCTTGCATTTTGGGGATAAATCTTATCTAGAACAAGATGTACTATCACTTTTACTTATTGCTGGATTTGATTTGCTAATATTTTGTTTGGAAGTTATACATCTAGCTCATGAATAAGGTTGGTCTCTCATTATCCTTTCTTCTAATGTTATTTTCAAGTTTTCATATCAAGTTTACGGTATCATTATAAAATAATTGGGGAATAGTCCTGTCATAGTCTATTTAGGCTGCAATAACAAAATACCTCAGACTGGGTAGTTTATAAACAACATAAATTTGTTGCTCACAGTTCTGGAGGCTGGGAAGCTCAAGATCAAGTCACCAGTGGATTCAGTGTCTGGTGAGGACCTGCTCTCTGCTTCAAAGAAGGCACCTTCCACCTGTGTCGTCACGTGGTGGGAGGGACAAACAAGCTCCCTCTGACCTTTTTTATAAAGGCACTAATCCCATTCATAAGGGCTCTGACATCACGACCTAATCACCTCCCAAAGGACCCATCTCTTAACACTATTGCATTGGAGATTAGGTATCAACATATGAATTTTGAGGGGAGACACAAACATTTAGACCACAAGCAAGTCTCTTTTTCTACTAGGATTTTTTTCTTAAGTGTTTGATAGACTTTGCTGTTAAAATCATTTGGGTTTGCTGTTTCCATTGTGGAAATATTTTTACCACTTAATTCAATGTGTGTGATGACTGTAGGACTACTAGGTCTTATATTTCTTCTGAAGTCAGTTTTAAAAAATTAATAGATGTTTTTTTTAGAGCAATTTAGATTCACAGCAAAATTGAGCAGAAAGTAGAGAGAGTTTCCACATACCACAGCCCCACCCTACAACACAAACACAACCATCAACTCCCCCCTCTAGTGTGGTAAGTACATTTGTTATAGTTGATAAACCAACATTGACACATCATTATCAACTAACGTCCACAGTTTACGTTAGGGTTCAGTCTTTTTACTTACAGTATATGGGTTTTGAAAAATGTATAATAACATTTACCTATCATTATAGAGTAATACAGAATAGTTTCACTGCCCTAAAAATCCCCCCAGCTCCATTTATTCATTCCTCCCTCTCCCCAATCCAGGCAACCACTGATCTTTTTACTGCTTCCATGGTTTTTCCGTTTCCAGAATGTCATATATTTGGAATCACACAGTATGTAGCCTTCAGGCTGGTTTCTTTCACTTACTAATATGCATTTAGGGTTCCTCCATGTCTTTTCATGGCTTGATGGTTTATTTCTTTTTATCACTGAATAATATTCTCCTGCATGGATGTACCAGTTTACTTATCCACTCAGCTACTGAAGGAAACCTTGGTTGCTTCCACATTTTGGCAACTAGCTGACTCCATTTGTGCTGCTATAACAAATTACCACAGACTGGCTAATTTTTTTTTTTTTTTTTTTTTTTTTTGAGACAGAGTCTCACTCTGTTGCCCGGGCTAGAGTGCCGTGGCGTCAGCCTAGCTCACAGCAACCTCACACTCCTGGGCTCAAGCAATCTTTCTGCCTCAGCCTCCCGAGTAGCTGGGACTACAGGCATGCGCCACCATGCCCGGCTAATTTTTTTTTTATATATATATTTTTAGCTGTCCAAATCACTTCTTTCTATTTTTAGTAGAGACGGGGTCTCGCTCTTGCTCAGGCTGGTCTCAAACTCCTGAGCTCAAAGGATCCGCCCGCCTCGGCCTCCCAAGTGCTAGGATACAGGCGTGAGCCACTGCGCCCAGCCTGGCTAATTTTTAAAGAATAGAAATTTATTCCTCATAGTTCTGAAGGCTGGGAAGTCCACAATCAAGGTATAGTTAGGTTTGGTGTCTGATGAAGATTATTCTCTCTGCTTCAAGATGGTTCCTTGTTACTGCGTCCTCCAGAGGGGAGGGACACTGTGTTTTCACATGCTGGAAGGGACCGATGGGCAAAAAGGGGCAAACTCCCACCATTAAGCACACTTATAAGGGCACCTAATCTTCTAAATGCCACACCTTTTACTTATATCCATCATTCCCCTATTGTTGAACATCGTCAGTGCCACGCCTGTATTGGATAGGCACTTAGCCCTGCACACTGGAGGCTAGGAACACCTATGACTTTCCTGTGGACTTTTTGCTGTCTATGAGAGGCTTAGCTTGCATGTGGCATGAAATAAGAGTTCCAGGAAGTTAATGCCCCCAGAAGCCACATAAAATCATGACAAATATGGAGTTGTTGGGTAAGTGCCCCAGCTCCTCACTCATAGGGGGGGCTAACTCTGAGGTATGGTCTACACTGTCACTGATGGTCCCCCTGGGATTGAGACCCAGTTGCCCGTGGTGAGACCTGTTTGATCACTCACCCCTTACAGCTTGCTTTCCTTCCCTGACCCGCTTCCTTGTGCCCCTACAGGTGCTTCCTAGGGTCACGTCTAAAATAAACTACTTGAATTCATAGCCCTGCCTCAGAGTCTTCTGGGGAAACCCAGGTTAAAGCAGACATTTGTTTCTAATTTTTAATACTATAAATAATGTGGTGATGAATGTATTTGTATAAGAGTCTTTGTAACTTTCACTAATTTTTTAAGAATAGATTCCTAGAAGTATGATTACTAGGTCATAGGGTATAAATATTTTAAATCTGTAGTAGATACTGCCAACTTTCAAGTAGGTTTTAGACAGGAATTAGGTAGCCGTCTGTAGCTGATCTCTCTGAAAGAGATCAGTTTTGATAACTGCTTCATTTTTCTTTTTTTTTTTTTTTTTTTTTTTGAGACAGAGTCTCGCTGTGTTGCCCGGGCTAGAGTGAGTGCCATGGCGTCAGCCTAGCTCACAGCAACCTCAAACTCCTGGGCTTAAGCGATCCTACTGCCTCAGCCTCCCGAGTAGCTGGGACTACAGGCATGCGCCACCATGCCCGGCTAATTTTTCTATATATACATTTTTAGCTGTCCATACAATTTCTTTCTATTTTTGGTAGAGACGGGGTCTCGCTCTTGCTCAGGCTGGTTTCGAACTCCTGAGCTCAAACAATCCGCCCGCCTCGGCCTCCCAAGTGCTAGGATTACAGGCGTGAGCCACCGCGCCCGGCCAACTGCTTCATTTTTCATGCTTGCTTGTTGCTATCATTTGAATGTCCCCACCAAAACTCATGTTGAAATGTAATTCTCATTGTAACTGTTGGGAGGTAGGACCTCTACGAGATGATTAGGTCAAGAGGGCTTCACCCTCATGAATGGATTAATACCATTATTGTGGAAGTGGCAGTGGGAGCCTGATAAAAGGATGAATTTGCCTGATTTCCTCCATCTGTCCTGCATGCTTGCTTCTGCTCTCCACCCTTCTGCCACCGGACGACCCTCGTCAGATGCTAGTGCTGTGCTCTTGGACTTCTTGGCCTCCAGAACCATGAGGAATAAATTTCTTTTCTTTATAAATTACCCAGTCTGTGGAATTCTGTTACAACAGCAGAAAATGGACTAAGACAGCCATATCCTTATAATCTTAAAGAATATGGACAAGGCAGCATTTTTCTGGAGAGAGTGTGTGTGTGTGTGTGTGTGTGTGTGTAGGGGGAGGGCAAATGCTGGCTGTGTGTGATTTTGTTAAGGTTATCCTCACATACCAATCTTATTCAAATGCATCAATCCTTATTTTGAATTTATTAACTTGTAGACTCTATGACTTCCTGCCACAGACACTAACCTTAGCCACAGCCTCACTCATGTTCACACTACTTATTTTATGGACTCAATTTATCCAAAGTCCTTCGAAAGATCCTCAATTTGTTAAGCACTGTGCCCCCTGGCATCAGAGATGAACAGATCTGTTTGATGTATTGAAAGGGTGTTGAGCCAGGACCCTGGACTCAAGGTTTATAATCGCAGATTCATCCCCTTTCCCCTCTGAGCCTCAGTTAGAGTTGATGAAAATGGGGCTTAGAAAAAGGCAGTGACTTGCCAAGATCAAACAACAGGTTAAATACGGAGCTGGGTTCAGAATCCAGCCGCTTCGAGACCCTAGGACTAAAAACAAAGCTAAACAAACAAGCACACAAAACCCTTCTGGGTTCCCCCCTCCCGGTCTTTGCCCAATTTTTCTAGCTCAAGCAGATGTTCAACCTGCTGCACAGCTCCAGGGCCTCCCTTCATGACCAGGGCTCTTCCCCTCTCTCCGGGATCCTCCGCCATCTCCCCGCCTCCTTGCCTGTGCATCCCCAAAACATCTCTCTTGCTCCACTCTTGTCTGGTCCTGCCCTGCCCACCCCCTCCACCTTCCCCGGATGATTCCCCAGGTGCCACCTCTGCAGGGAAGCTGTAACCAGGGATGGGTTTGTCTGCTTTCTGGACTAGTCTAGAGGCTGCTGATGCCAGGAATGGGTCTGGGTGGCAACTGTGTCCCCAGCACTTACCACAGTGCTTGGCCCAAGGCAGGTGCAGAGTAAACACCTGCTAAATGGACAAATAATTGAATGAAAGAAAAATGAATGGAGGACATTTGTTGATCTCCTTGAATGAGATTTTGCTTGACGATCAGCAGTCAAATTATTTAAAATCCCATCCCCACAGAGAGTTAGGGAAATGAAACAAGAATGACAGGCAAAATGGCTGCTAAAAATACCAGCGCCTCAGGATCTCACTCTTCACACCTGGCTTGGCCAGTTTTGTTTATTCAGAATCTTCTTATTTCCATGTAAATCACATTCCCTGAGATCAATCTGGCAGTGACTCTATGTCTTCTTGTCCTTTGGTTAGAAAAAAATGACCGTGATTAGTAAACTCCTGGGTCCTAGATTTAACATCCTGCGGTTGTTAAGAGCTTCTGTTTAGTAGAGCGTCCTGTGTCAGGGAGGGTGCCAAGAGCCCAATATCTGATCTAATTAAATCCTCACTGGTCAGTGCTATTACCCCCATCCTGTAGGGGAAGAAACAAGTTCATAGAGGTTAACTTATTGGTAGTCACTCAGGAGATGAGCAATGAAGCTGGGATTTGAACCAGGTTGGATTTTTAACACTCCAGTTCTTGTCTTCCCCAGTTTACAAAGTGGTTCCACTTCTGTCATTTCAATGTCTCCCTGAAGCCACTCTCCGAGGGAGGAGAGCAGGGACCCTAATCCCACCTTATGTATGTGGAAGGTGAGGGAGTTAATGGTGGACTTAGAACTCGAACCCAGGCCAGCAAACCCTTCGCTTGTCCCTTGCTAGGAATGTGACTATGGACAATTTACTTTCTTTCTCCAAGTCTCAGGGTCCTCATTTGCAAAATGGGAATCATCGCAGAACCCTCCTGCAGGGTTGCTGGGGGCATGAAATGACATAAGATAGCATGGGTAAAGCAGCTAGCAAGACTTGAGTGGTCTGTGGGAAGCCCGGAGCCTTTCAGGCAAAGGGAGGGAAGACAGCCCTGAGGCTAGCGTGGCGAGGATGAGCTGCAGCCCCTGGAGCAGCCGGGATGGATGGCTGAACGCTGCAGGCCTTCTGGTGATCTCCAGCAGAGACCCACACGGTGTTATCTGAGAGGGATCAGAGCTGAGAGAATGGCCAAGTCCAAGCTGCCCGGATGATGCCAGTGAGGGCTGAAGTCCTCGGCCAGCCCCTTCTTCTCTGACCTCCCCTTTGTCCATGCCTTCCCCCTCACCTTTCCCTCATCAACCTCTCGAAGGCTCCTGTCTCCTCTTCCTACCTCCCACGGCCCACCTACATATGCACATACACACACACACACACTGCTGGGACTGAGACACTCTGTTCCAAGAGCCAGCCCATCACTTCTCCCAACAGTTAGCATCAGCAGCTTCCTATGTGGCTCTCCAGGTCACTCACCCATTCATTCCTTCATTCATTCACCAAGCATTTCCCAAGCTGTTGCTTGCCTTCGACTCACTGAGCTGAACAAGTCATACTCCCCTGCCTGGTAAAGGAGTTTTCCCGTCAATTCAGCAAGGTCTTAGTGATGCTGTTTCAGCTGCATACTCATCTCCAGAGGAACGTGGACCTTCCTCAGAGAGAAGGACTTGGGGGAAGCACATCTGACCTTGAGGTGGAGCCAGCATGTGCCAGACACAGTGCCAGCACTCTGGGAGGTGAGGGGAAGGGGAGGCCCATTTCCACTGTGGGCGACATTCACTGCGTGCACTGCACGTTCTGCACCACAAGCGCTCTTCACGCTCTTCCCACCTTGGTCATGTTCACCACCTGCCCGTGAAGGAACGCTTTGCCTCTGGCCCTGCAGTTAGCACCGGGAGGAAAGGGTGCCCTGTGTTAGGGGCCGGAGGGGCTGTCTCACCTGTGTGATGGTGGGCAAGACCTGAGCACTCTCAGCATGGATGAGAGACGATGAGGTTGGGCTACCTGTCATAATTTTCTCTTCATGGTGAGAGGACTCAGGGGAGAACTGCCTGTGAGGGACAGTGTGAGCAGGGCTGAGGATTGCTACCTCCATCTCCCTAAGTGGCCTCCTCCTGTTGTCCCAGGACCCCTGGACAACCTCATCCCCAGCAAGCAAAGGATTAACACATAGCCCAGCAGGGAGCCAACACGACCCTGCCAGGGTCTGCTCTGGTCTGTGCTATCCAGGTGGTTTTTTGGTCAGTCCACTTCTTCCCAGCCCTAGGACACCAAGAACTAGCCACATGGTGCCCGTCAGGCAGCAAATGGGTAGATTTAAACCCTGGTCTCCTGCTTCTTCCCAATAGGCGGTCTCTCTGGGCTCCTGCACAGCAGGCTCTGAGGTGGGGCCTGGGCGGGCCTGGGGCCGACTCGGAGGCACAGCCCTCCTCTTCTTCAACGGTGGGAATCTGGACCCGAGGTCCAACTCTGACCCAGGAAAAATTATGTTCCCACTTTTGGGAGCCTTTCTCCAGGGAGCTTGATGGCTCCCACTTGCCCAGGAGCCTGCATGTCTTTGCCCTTGGGCAATCCCTGGAGGTGAGTCACCGGGGAAGGGGCCACCCACCAGGGCTTTATGATCCCACATAATAGTAAAGTAATTGCCTGCATTTATGCAGGCCGCACATGCACCTGGCACGGTGGGAGGTGCTGCCATGCCTTATCCCACTTAATCCTCAGGAGGAGGAAGGTCATGTTAATTACATTTCAAGAGGAAACTGAGGCAACCTGGTATGCATTCCCTGCCCTTTGCTGCCGGCAGAAATCTCACTCACCGCTCAAGATGCACCGCTGGCACCCACGGCTCTGCTCAGAACCACCTCGGGGCCTCCGTGCCACCACATCTGCCTGTCTCCGCGGCACTTTGGCTGTAGATCTCGGAGTCTGTGTCAGTTGCCCCACTTGGTTGGGAGCTCCCGGAAGACAAGAAACTGCTCCCACTGGGCTCTGACCCCCAGAGCCTGGCCAGGCCTTCTGGATATGTGGGCTGGAGTGGTCCTCAATTTACAAACTGGGTCAAGATCCACAGGTAACAAGAAGGAGAAAGAATGTAAGATCAGCAGTGGTGAAAGTAAGTCATACTCCTTCCTCCCACCCTACGAGGTCTGGATAATGATCTCCATTAAGAAGTAATGAGGAAGCAATCTCAGAGAGCTTGAGTAACGAGGTCACACTGCTAGCAAGTGGAGAAACTGGATTCAAACCCTGGCCTGACTCCAGAGCCTGTGTTCCTTTCATGGGTCCAGGGAAGTTCTCTGTTAATTTTAGTCTTTTGTTTCCTCCTTGGCAATTTTTGCCATATCCACAAACCACCTGTGAGATTAATCAATACTTTTTCTTTAAATCTATTTACTTTTTAAAAACATACATGTATTCTAAAAAGGAACTTCACATGGAAACCCAGTATCATCTGCCAGTCATAATTAATTACATGAATTAGCTATTATAACAATGAAGTTCATCCTGGTGCTACCTACTCTCCCCGTTGGCGGTATGCATACAGCTCCGCACCGTACACGCCCTGCATGCTCACACTGTCCCCAGGAACCCTTTTAAATCTTTTGTCTGCTCCTCTCTTGTTTACTGTCCATTTGGTCACATGAAGCTCAGAGTCCTGGCGGGTGAGTGTTGCAAGGGACATTGAAGAGGTCCATCATGTCACCAAGCTTGAAAGAGCTAGTGACGTGCCCACAGCCATGTGGGAGTCAGTGGTCCTGTGGCCCAGGTCCCACAGGTGCTTTTCACTGCCCTAATTCCACTGGCCAGAACTAGCCACAGGTTGCTGCCTTACTGCAAGGGAGCAGGAAGTGTAGACGCCTAAGTGTCCAGGAAGGGAGGGAGAACCATATAACGGTGAGAATTTAGAATATCTCCCACACGTCATTCCTTACATCATTCCTATGGGGGAGGAGGGTACTAAATATTATTTCTCTTCTATAAATGAGGGAATCCGAAGCCCACAGAGGTGAGTTGACTCAAGCCACACAGGTGGAAAGCGGTGGAGCCAGGATTTGAACCCAGCCAGTCTGGCTCCAGAGTTCATGGCGTGAACTAGCACATAATCAGCAATCTCTCTGTACTAGATGTGTGGCTGCTGAAACAAATGATCACATTTAGGGCCCACCTGGATAATCGAGGATATTCTCCCTACATCAGGATCCTTGATTTGATCACACCCGAAAAAACTCTTTGCCATATAAAATAATATTCATAGCTTCCAGGGATTAGGACATGGATGTCCTTGGTGCCGTTACTCTGCCCCCCACACCATCTGTGGGTGTTCTCATTGTCTGGGTTCCAGTTCTCTTTGGTCTGTCCCTTCATTTGGGCCCTGATCAATTTCTATCTTGCAGGATAGTAATTTATCCTTTCATTCAGCTGGAATTTGAGCTCCCTGAGGGCATGGATTATGGTTGATTCACTTTCCTCTCTACAGAGCTGGGCGCATACAAATCACCTAATTGTGGAAGTGATGGAATTGAGGGAGCTAAAAATTTCCCTGGAGGGCATCAGAAACAGCCGATGGCACGGGAGGAGCTAGTGGATGGTGGTGCCCTGATGAACCACCTTGAGGATGAAGAGAGGGAACCAGCTGTCCCCCAGGGTCACATAGGACTGCTTTGCCCTGCCACTGCCTCACACCTATGTGCTGGGGAAGTGCTGGGGAAGTGGGAGCAGGGAGAAAGTTGGCCGACTCCTCCCCAATGATTCATTGGCTCATTCAGCAAATGTTCACTGACTGTCTCTACACTTTTGTTTCATCTTCAGCTGGGGCAGCCACAGAATTAGAAACCTCTATTTGGTGCCACATGGAAAGACTCTGGGTCACAACTATATGTGCAGCCCACAGGCAAATTCCCAATCGACGAGGTGGAACAGAGGGAGGTGCAGGGTAGAGGGGCTGAAGTTCTAACCTTGCTGCTCCCTTAAATAAGTCACGTCCACTGTCTGGAGTGTCCACACAGATCTCTGCTATTGCATTTACCACATTATTAAATTGCAATTATATATGGTTTCTGCACCCTCCTTCCATCGGATGAGTTCCTTGAGGAGAGGACAGTGTCCATGTCATCTTTGTCTTCCCCTTTACTATCTCAAGACCTGGTGTATCATAAACTCGTAGTAGTAATAATAGTGTAGTAACGATGATGACGACGATGATGGTAAAAGTTCTCCATTTATGGAGAGCTTACTATGTGTCAAGCACTGTCTTTTGTACTTTCATGTTGTAACTCATTTCATCCTCCTAACCTCTCTATGACTTAAATACTATTATTATACACACCCTACAGATAAGGAATCTAAGGCACAGAGAGGTTAAGTAACTTACCCAAAGTTGTACAGTTAGTAAGTGTTGAAGCCAGGGTTTAAATTCAGGTCCTCTGTCCAGAGTTCATGGTTTAAACCATTCTATACAACATGGTTTGTTTGAAGAACAGAAGAAAATGTGGAATGAGGACCTCCAAGGTCACTTTATCTCCCATGTTCTATGAGTCTCGAATGCCTCTCTGCAGACTATAAAAAAGGACATCTTCTCTGTCATGGCAGTGTGGACCACGGACACTGGTGCAGGGTGGGGTCTCCTGAGAATCAGAGTTTGAATCCTGGCTCTGCCACTTAATGCTGTGACTTTGAGAAAGTTATTTAACCTCCTTGAATCTCAGTTTCCTCACAGGGCAAAATGACACTAATACCTACATTGTAGTTGTTGGGAGAATAAAATAAAAATGTAAACATAAAATAAAAGAGAATAATTTATGGAAAAAATGGTTAGTACAGAGGAAGCTCTCTTCACAAAATAGTGGAGTTTGGAATGTAACTGCTACAGAGTTGACTATTCCTCTTCAGAACAGAGCTTGGTGGGAGATTTACACTGGTCTACTTCTCTCAAGGATTAGTAGGAGAGACTCCCCATGGTGAGAAATCAAGTGAATCCAAGCTTGATCTGCTTTCAAGATGTGGTGAATTTGGATGGAAAACTAGTAGGCTGCCTGTTTTACTGGTGTGCATGCGTGTGTGCATGCATGTGTGCATGCATGGAGTCTTGAGGTCCATTGCTGGAATGGGTAAAGACATACATCAGAATGAGCAAGGACCAGGGAGTGAGGAAACATGTTCAAGTTCCAGCTCTGCCATTGCCTTCCTGTGCCCCCTGGCAGGCTTGGCAAGTCATCAGTCATTTTTGGGTTTCCAGTTCCCCAATCCCAACACGGGGGTGGAATTTGAAGACCTCCAAGGCCTTGATGAACACTACCAGTCTAGAAATCCACAAGCCAAGTTCTTCAGTGAATGAAAATTCCTCCATTTGCCATTTCTACCAAAGGTGAAACTGTTTTTTCTCCCTGCTGACATTGCCATGTATTTGAATGAGGTACAGGTGAGAGGCATTTTTATCAGGTATGTCCCTCACTTTCTTAAGGGTCACCTCATTTAATCCTCCCAACAATTTGGTGAAGTGAAGACAATCATACTTCAATTTCTTTTTTGTATTTGTTTATTTTTTTCATTTTGAATGATGGGTATTTATTATTTTTATATTATTCTTTGTTCCATTTTGTCCCTCATAATTTTATTTTTCAAAACTAAAAAAGGGAAGAAAGAAAGTAGGGGCTCTCAGGACAGATCCAAGGAGTGGCTCCACCATGGAAACCATCTTTGGTCACCACAGATGTGAGCCTGAGCAGGTGACCAGCTCTGCTTCCTTCCCACAGCCCCTGAGCTATGGCAGCAGTGAGCACTATGATCTCAAAGTGTCAGTGCAGAATGAGGCCCCATTGCAGGCAGCTGTTCCCAGAGCTGAACGGGGCCGGGCCAGAGTCAGCACGCATGTGCAGGATGCCAATGAGGCTCTTGTGTTCTAGGAGAATCCACTGCAGACAGCCTGGCAGAGGGGGAAACTTTTCTTCCTGGGACCCCGACACATAGCAGTTGCAGAGACTCAGGTGGGGCTCCCTGGGGCCCTGGGAGTGAGGCAGAGGGGACTAAAAGCCCCATTTCAGCTCAGGGTACCCCTGGCTCTGAGGATCAAGGGTGGAGAGGCAATTTGTGCACATTCCTGAAGGTCCAGGGGGTGTCATGTCCTACACATGCCTCTGTGTGTGTGTTGGGGTGGCCTTGTCCCATAGGGCGGGGCTGGGCTCCAGGTAGTGCACACTGACGTGGCCCCAGTCTGTTCCCCGTTGGCCTCTGAGTGTCTGGCCATGTCCTTTCCGGTGGGCCCTCTTGCTCTCCGGACTGACTGTTAATGTTTTCATTTCACCCTGAGCTGGCCCTGCATATCCATGTCTGTCTCCACGATCCCCCTGCATAGGCCCAACACCCATTGAGGTGGAATTCAGGCTGTCATTCAGTTGCCACAGGACCCTGGGCAGCTCACCTAACTCCCCTGAGCCTCAGTTTCCTCATCTGTCAGGTGGGACAGAAACACCAGCTTAGGGCTGTTGGGAGGACTTGCCTCAAAGGCTCACAGGTGCCAGGTGACTGCAACTCCTGTCAGACCTGCATGGATTGTGTGTGCAGTATATAGTGTGTGTGTGTGTGTATGTTGTGCATATGCATGTGAGTGTTGTGTGGTGTGTGTGTCCAAGAGATTTGTGTCTACGTGTGAGCACACTTCTGGGAGTTCTGGCATAAGCTCAGGATCTTCCATCTCTTTCCACCTCTCCCCCTCAACAGCTACTCCAAGGACTATGACCCTAAGAACTGGCTGCAAGTGGATGGAGTCACCTGCCATATCCAGACGCAGCGCATACTCAGCCTTCCTCAAGGACAGCTGGTACAGGCCCATCATCTTGGCCCAACATAATGACGAGCAGCATCCTTCAATTTCTGAAAAGGAAACTGAAGACCAGAGAGAGGAGGCAAAGTCTTCCTCAAAGTCATCCAGCAAGTCAGTGGCCACAATGAGAACGCTGGGTTTTTGTTTTGTTTTGTTTTGTTTTGCTACTCTGTCGCCTGGGCTAGAGTGCAGTGGCATCATCATAGCTGGCTGCAACCTCAAACTACTGGGCTCAAGAGATCCTCCTGCCTCAGCCTCCCGAGTAGCTGGGACTACAGGTGCATGCCACCACACTTGGCTAATTTTTCTATTTTTTGTAGAGACGGGGTCTCACTCTTGCTGAGGCTGGTCTCGAACTCCTGGCCTCAAGCGATCCACCGGCTTGGGCCTCCCAGAGAGCTAGGATTAGAGGCGTGAGCTGCCGTGCTCGGCTGTAAACCCCGGTTTTGACTGGCAGAGTGTGGGCCAGGCGGACGAGCCTGGCACACAGAATTTTAGCGTGGCCACCATTCTCCATGTACCTAATGTGCGCCTGGCACTGTTCCAGGCCTCACCGGCATTATTTCTAAGCCTCACAACCACCACAAGAGGTGGCGACCTGACTCCTAGTGCACAGAGGAGCCTGGGGCTCAGGAGCGAGTGCGGCACTTGTGCGACATCACGCCCCCTAGCAGGTGGCAGGGCGTGGCGGGGAACTCGGTCTCCCCCAGCCCTAGCAGCGACGTCCAGTCAGGCAGCGTCTCTTTCCCTCGGAGCTAGGCGGCATCTGGGCGGGACCAGCCGGCGGCGCCCGGGACCCCGGCCCGCCTCTCGCCCCCGCGCGCATGCCTGGCCGCTGAGGCGTGAGAGCCGCCGCCGGGGGCCGGCCCTCCCGCGCGCCTTGCACAACCGGCGCAGATAAACGCTGCGTCTCTGGGCAATTATCGCCCTCCCGCCGCCGGGGCGAGCCGGGCACAGGGCCAGTGGCCAGGGGACTCGCAGCCACCCAGGGAGAGCGGTACCCGAAGGCCGGGAGGCCGCCGGCGCGGCGCGCCATTGCGCAAGGCCCGGACGCGGTGACGTCACACGCAGTGGGCCCCGCCCCCTGCGCCCTGGGCGGGACCCGGGGAAGGCGGCGGTGCGGTACTACCTGCCGGAATGCGTTCCTTCCCGCCTTCTTTTTCCTCTTGTCCTCTCTTTTTCTTCCTTTTCTTCCCTTCTTCTATCTCTTCTCTTTTCTTTTTCAGCCCTCCCATTTTCTCCCTCCTCCTCCCATCCCCTTTCCTTCCATTTTCTTTTCTCACCTTCGTTCTTTTCCTCCTTCCTTTTCTCTCTCGTTTCTCCTCCTCCCTCCCTTCTTCCCTTCTCCGTGCTTCCTTTCTTTCTCCTCTTCCTCCTTTCTCTTCCCCTTCCTTTCTTTCTTCCCTCCTCCCCTTTTTAATTTCTTTTGAAATTTCATTGTTTTTTACAAATTTTTAATTGTGGTGAAAAAGACATCCCATAAAATCTACCATGTTAATCATTTTTTTTAAGTGTCCCGTTCAGTAGCGTTAACTATATTCACATTGTTGTGCAACAGATCTCTAGGACGTTTTCATTTTGCGAAACAAACTCTAACTCTGTACCATTAAACAACTCCCCATCCCCTGGCAACCGCCATTCCACTTTCTGGTTCTTCACTTCTTCCTTTTCCCTTTTGTGCCTTTCTTTCCTTTCCTTTATCGCTGCTTTTTCTTCCCCTCCCTCTTTCTTTCCTTCTCTCTCTCTCTCTTTCTCTCTTCTTAAGAACCGAATGGCCCCTGTGCACCCTGGGCAGCCCTCTCCAGCCTCTGCCTGGGCTGGGCCAACATGCCTGTCAGCAAGGCTGTTAGAGGCTGGTGAATCATCATTCCTCCCTGGTTTGTCAGGGCCGGTGGGCGGCCCATGGAAGCCTCACCTGGCTTTTCACTGGTAGGCAAACATGTCCAGCAAGAAACTTCTGCCAGGAAGAGTTAATTAGAGAGAGGCCCTGACTGCAGCAGAATCAGAGGGTCGAGCTGGAGCCCCTCTTTCCTCTGGGCCTTCTCCAGCCCTGGGGCACCCCTTCCAGACGGTACAAGACAGCCATGATGCTGCTGATAAGTTGATAACTTGGACTGCCACAAAACTTTGCAATTTACAAAGCATTTCCATAGACGTTATCTCATTCCTGTTCTCACAACAATCCTGGGAGGCAGACTTTATTATTCCCATTTTACAGGTGAGAAAACTGAACCTCAGAAAGGTGAAGGGATTTGACAATGGCCACAAAGCTGCTAAGCTGCAGAGTTGGCAAGGTGGGGAGCAGGATTTGTATCACAAAAGCAGAAAAAAAGTGACTGGGTCAGAGTTTAAGAACATTTAAAACAAATTCTTTGCTTCCTCTTCAAAGTGTTCCTGTAGCACTTTGTTTAGACTCCTTGAGTTGTGGACCCTACTTGACAGGTTTCTCCAACAGCTGGGCACAGGGAGGGATATTGAGTGAGTGAGCAGTGGAGGTAGCAGACAGTATGCATAGCAAGTGCAAAAGAGCTGATTTCCAGGCAGCTAATACAATACATTGAATGTATTGAAAGAACAGAGGACTTCTAAGTGTGGCTGGAGTTGCAGTGCTCCCACTTTTTCTGCGTAGAACCCCTGCTTCATGGGAGAGTTCACATTCCTTGAGTATGTTCTGTTTCAATCTCTTTGCAATATGTTGGTGTGGAAATAATTTTTAGTGTCATGAGAAATTGTGGTAGATTATTAATGATCACCAATATCCAGTTCTTCTCTACTTCTGGGTACATGGAGGCTCCTCTGTCCCCTTGCAAGTAAAGCATGGTCTTGTGACTATTTTTGGCCAATAAATGTCATTAGAAGTGGTGTTTGTCACTTGCGGGCTGGAGAATTGAATTGCTGGTGCTGCATTTTTTAGTTCTCTTTTCTTCAGCTGCATTGCCCAAAGAGGCCACATATTCCAGAATGTTCGAGCTTTATTGGCCTGGGCCTCTGGGAGGCTATCATGAACAGAAACCCCTGTCAACTGTTGTAGATGAACAGAGAAAGTGAGAAATAAACCTTGGTGGAAATGAGCCACGTGGATTTGGCTTGCTTGTTACTGTAGCTTAATCTAGCCTTTTCTGACCAACATAGTAATGAACACAATTCATTGAGTGCTCAGTTTTTTAAATGTACTTCACCTTTTGGAACAACATTTAAAATTTTTAAAGATAAAGGAAAAAATTATAACTGCACAATCTAGTGGAAAATATGTTTGATTTATTAATACATTGCCTTCCCTAAACGTCTCTTATTTACATATACTTTTAAAATGTTTTTAAGAGCTTCACTGAGATATAATTGGCATACAATAAACTCCGCATGTTTAAAGTATGCAATTTGATAAGTTTTGGTATGTGTACACACATGTGAAAGCATTACCGACAAGCGTGATAATGAATATATCCATTATCTACAAAAGTTTCCTTGTGTCCCTTAGAAGTCCTTCTCTCCTGTCCCCTCCCACCCACCTCACCTGGTCACCAGGTAACCACTGATCTGCTATCATCAACATGGCTTAGTTTGCCTTTTCTAAAATTTTATATAAATGGAGTCACACACTATGTACTTATTTTTGTCTGGCTTCTTCTTGTTCAGTATAATTCTTTTGAAAGTCAACCAGATTGTTGATGTGTCAGCAGCTCATTCTTTTTATATTGCTGAATAGTATTCCATTGTATGGATACACCACAATTTGGCCATTCCCCTGACTTAGGTTGTTTCCAGTTTTTGGCTATTTTAGTAAAGTTTTTATGAACATTCACAGGCAAGATGTGTGGACATGTGCTTTCATTTCTCTTGGGAGAAATGCAGAGGAGTGGCTGGATCCTGTGGTAGGTGATGTATGTTTAACTTCTAAACAAACCACCAAACCGTTTTGCAACGTGATTGTAACATACATTCCCGTTAGTGATGTATGTTGGAGAGTTCTAGTTCCTCTACATTGTTGCCAACACTTTGTGTGGTCAGTTTTTTAGTCTTTTTAATTTTAACCATTTTAATAGATGTGCAGTGTATCTCATTATGGTTTAAAAATTGTGATAAAATACACAAAGCATAAAATTCATCATTTTAACCACTTAAAAGTATGCAATTCAGCAATATTTAGTACAGTCGCAATATTGTGCAACCATCACCACTATAGTACCAGAATATTCTTATCACCCCAAAAGGAAACCTCATACCCATTAAGAAGTCACTCCCTGTTTCCCCCTCATCTAGCCCCTGGCAACCACTAATCTGCTTTCTGTCTCATGGATTTGCTCTATCTGGATACTTCATAATGGAATATGGAATAAATATAATCATAAAATATGCAGCCTGGATTCTTTCACTTAGCATAATATTTTCAAGGTTCATCTATGTTACAGTATGTATCAGCACTTCATTTTGTTTTGTGTCTGAATAATATTCTGTTGTGTGTATATACCACATTTTCTTTATCCATCATTCAGTGGACATTTGGCTTATTTCTAACTTTTGCTATTGTGAAGAGTGCTGCTATGAACATTCATATTTAAGCTTTTGTTTAGACTCTTGTTTTCAGTTATTTTGGGTAGATACCTAGGAATGGAATTGCTGGATCATATGGTAATTTTATGTTTAACTTTTGGAGGAATCACCAAACTATCTTCCACAGTGACTGCATCATTTTACATTCCCACCAGCAAGGCACAAGTATTCCAATTTCTCCATATCCTTGCCAACACTTGTTATTTTCCTATTTTTGTGTAATAGCCATTCTAATGGATGTGAAGTGGTATCTCATTGTGTTGCCTTTGCTTTTGAAATATAATTTTACTGTGTGTAGAATTCTAGGTTGACATTTTTCTTTCTCATGTTAAAGATTTTGCCCTATTGTCTTCTAGCTTCCAATAACAAATCTGCTGTCATGTTTACCTTTTTTCCCACTGCATATAATGTCTATTTTTCTGACTGCTTTTTAGATTTTCACTTTATCACTTGTTTTGAGTTATTAGATTATGATGTGCCTTGGTGTCACTTTCTACATATTTCTTCTTTTTGGGATTCATTGGGCTTCTTGGATCTTTGCATTTATACTTTTCAACATATTTGGTTGAAAATTAGTTTAGATGGATTTATTGAGATATAATTTACCTACCATACAATTCACCCATTTAAAGTATACAGTTAAATGTATATTGTAATATGTATGGATAATGTGCATCCATCACCACATTCAATTTTAGGACATTTTCATTTTAGCCACAACCTCCCAACCCTCCTCACCACACCCCACCCCAGGCAATCACTAATCTATTTTTCTGTCTCTACAGATTTGCCTGTTCTAGATATTTTGTATAAAGAAATCATATAATATGTGGTCATTGCTATTATTTCTTTAAATATTTTTTCTGTCCTTTCCTCCTTCTCCTCCACTTCAGGTACTTCCATTTGTTTTAAAGTTATTTTGAAAAATGTATTTGAGTATAATTTATTTCCCATGTATTCCTTTATATTTTTTACTGCATTTTGAAATATTATTCTAAGAGGATGTCCACAGTCATCACTAGACTGCTAGAGGGGTCCTTGGCACAAAAATGTTGAATTATAGATGAGTGTTTTCCAAACTGATTTTTCAAAGAAAGCTATTCCTTAGGATATTGATAGTTGCTGCAGTAGAGGTGTTCTGTGCTCAAATCAGCTTGGGACACATTGAGTAAAACAACATTGACATCTTTTTCTGTAGGATTTCTCTGAGTCTTTTATTCACTAAAATACTCTGTGTATATCTGATAGGTGATTTGATGTGCAACAGTGTCCAAATCCAAGATACTACTCAGTACACTCTTTTTTTCAATTTGTTACTTAAAAACCCTATAATAATATCTAGTTCAATGAATTCTGCAAATGAAATGCTCCAGAAACACAAATCCCCTTTAAAAAAATCATAGAACTTTTACATTATTATAAATGTTTCTCAAACTAAGAATAACAGACTAATGGACCCATTTAAAAGGACAAAAATCCCATGGACTCCTCAGTATTGGAATTAAATGTGTTTTCGCTTAACATTATTTAAGTATGTACAGATATACAACTAGATATAACCTCCTTATAAACAATAAAAAAAACAAATTTACAAATTAAATATTGTACTACAAAAAACATCAAAATCCAAACCAGTACATTTAATGTGATGGATTTGTTTTTCTTACTAACACTGAATGGCTATTTGCAACATTACTATGGGGCTGAGCTTTTAAGGGGCAGGTTCTTTTGAATTTGTCATGGCTATGGTACTGTGTGTGTGGATGACTCAGTTCTCCCCAGCCTCTCTTTATATTTGAACTTCTGAGAAAGCTTGCTTCTTACAGGGCTGTAATACTGTTTTGTCTTTAGTTAACATGACCATATCACACCTTGAGATTAGGTCTGCCTCCCTTTTCTCATTAACTGTTACACTTAAAGTACTACTGCTTGATCCCAATTCCATCATAAGCAGTGCAAACACGACCCGTGTAATGGTTAATTTGATGTGTCAACTTGACTGAATCATGGGGTGCCCAAACATTTAGTCAAATATTATCTGCATGTTTCTGTGGAGGGTGGTTTTGGATGAGATTAACGTTTAAATTAATAGACGAAGTAAAGCAGATTGCCCTCCCTAATGTAGGTGGGCCTCATCCAATCAGTTAACACTTGACTAGAACAAAAAGCTTAGCCTGCCTACCTTTTCTCCCCTTTAGAGACAGGGTCTCGCTCTGTTGCCCAGGCTAGAGTGCCGTGGCGTCAGCCTAGCTCACAGCAACCTCAAACTCCTGGGCTTGAGCAATCCTTCTGCCTCAGCCTTCCGAGTAGCTGGGACTATGGGGGCATGCAACCACACCTGGCTATTGCTGTTTGTTTTTGAGACAGGGTCTCACTATGTTGCCCAGGCTGGTCTCAAACTCCTGGGCTCAAGCAATCCTCCTGCCTGAGCCTCCTGAGTAGGCTGGGATTACAGGCATGAGCCACTGCATCAGGCTCAGCCTAGCTTACCTTAAATGTGCTCAGAACACTTCCATTAGCCTACAGTTGGCAAAATTATCTAATACAAAGGCTATTTTATTAAATATGTAATTTATTGATTACAATATTGATTAAAAATTTACTTTTTATTGAAAGTAAAAAACAG
>CM052443.1:101637827-101690795 GCA_028533085.1 Varecia variegata | reverse complement strand
AAAAAAAAAAAAAAATCAAAACATTTACTGCCACCCATATTTTTACTACTTCTCCTTTCCTCTGTGAGTTTTTCTCAAAGATTACAGGGAATAGTTTTGATATTGCAGTTATAACTTCCTTTCACACATCAAGATAGAATTTAGCTAGACTTGGAGATAACTTTGTTATTTTATTAAAATGCAAATGCCTATATAGTATGTATTGAATACTTACTATGTGCCAACCCTGTTCTAAGTGTTTCACATGGCTTAGTATATTTAATTCTCAAAACAACTCGATGAGGTAGGTGCCATTAGTATCCCCATCTTCCAGATAAGAAAACTAAGGTCCAGAGAGGTTAATAGCTAGTAAATTGCATAATCAGACTTTGAATACAGGTGGCAAGACTCCAGAGTCTATGCTCTTAACCACCATACTATGTCGCCTCTGTACAGCTCCTAAAAACTCACTTTTAGGAGGCACTTTCTGATTAGCATCTGAGTGGAGTAACAATCACCCCGTGATTGTAGCAGTTCTGGGATATTACTGCTTAACCATTTCATGGCCAATAAAACCAGTTTAATTGGGATAATCTTGGTCTTCTAAGCCAGAGGTTCTCACACTTTTGCATTGGCCAAAATTTGAAGTAAAAGTGGGGCAAATCTGAATGGAATAGCTAATTTTTTGTTTTCCAAGTCAGGACAATCAAAGAAACTTACAAACCACCAAAAAGTAAGGTCTACCATCATTTCATAAAAGAAAGATATTTTAACAGCCAAAAAAAGAAACTAATTAGGAAAGACATAAACTTAGAGTAAAGGCCAATCAATCCTTCCCAATAATGATGATCTGATAATCTTACACCAACATTTCCACTGTGGACTGATGTTTGGAGGCCATTGCTCTAAGCGTGTTTCTTTCTTTTCTTTTTCGGAAGACAATGATAAGCCTGTGATTTGTGCCACAATATACATTTCAGAAGTTCACCTAGCTATAAATAATAGACATGGCTGCAGGTTATTATGTTTTGGTAACAGGTTAGGAGATATAAGCCCAGAGAGGGAATATGACCTGTTTAAGGTCACACAGCAAGCACCTGGAGGAACAGAGCCTTTTAACACTGACCCAACATTTCTCCAGCTACACTTGTGTCTGAAACATCCCTTGGACTTCACAATGGTCAACTTCAGAATGTTCTAAAGATAAGAGGCCTCTGGAATATTAGTTATTCTAAATACACTGGAATAAATCACTTCTGTGCAAAGTAGGGCTCAGCAACTGGCAAGACTGAGCGGGGTTGGCAGCCATCCGAAGCCTCAGTGTGAAAGGCGAGAATGTCTCCACACCCTATAATCCCAGCAATAGGGTCTCTATTTTTTAAGATTCCTAAGCAGTATTACACATAACCCTCCAGGGGCTTAAACTTGACACAGAGACAGGTAAGCAAGGACTGGCGAGTAATCTCCTTACACGTCCTGTTGCACCTCCCTAGCTGGTGAACAGTGTTGCCTTAATCCCTACGAGGCAGATCTCTTCTTGCTCCTGTTGGTAACTAGGAGGCAAGAAGTGAGAAATGGCACCAGGCCTGAAACAAAATCATTCTCATTTTTCAGAAGTGAGCTCTACAGTATAGAAAGAGAGCTGCATTCAGAAATGCCCAGGACAATTCCTGCATAATTAGGGCTGTGGTGAAAACGTCTTTGACACATGGCCCAGGGAGTTGATGGAGACTCTATGTCCTCTGGAGGTAGGGGATGCCTGTGTCTCCAGCTGTTTGTACGAAAAACAGGGCAGCGGGATTGGTCTCCCTACACCCTTAGGGACAGCACTGCCAAAGAAGGGGGTCACGATGCTTTCTCTTTCAGTCTCCAAATGTCCCTAACCTTCATCCTTGGACCTAATCAAGTTCTCCCCAGCTCTTCAAGGTCCAAGGTCTCAGAATCTGCAGTCACATGCAAACAGTTTGAACAGTACCAGGAGTGACTCAGCTGAGCAGCTCTGAGAATGGCCAGACCGGCTACTGTGTGCAGCCCATGGAGCCTGGGGGCAGGGCAAGCAGCCTGGCTAGTAAGGGAAACAGGGAAGTGATACTCTCCCCACCATCGCCACTACCTCCCCGACTCTGGGGTCCATAGTTTCATTTGGATTGGGTGGTGGAGACCACAGAGTTCTGGAGTTAGAATAAATCTCAGTGACATCTCATTTGAGAAAGAAGTGTTAGTACAGTTGAGGGCCTTGTCTAGGGCAGGCTAGTGCTGCAGTTGCTAATAGCAATGGTGGTAATTGGGGGCTTCCTATGGGTGCTTCCTATGGGTGCTAAGCATGGAACTAAATATCTGCATCCATTAGCACACTTAATCATCCCAGCAACTCTATGAGAGGGGTACTGTTATTTCTCCTGTTTTAGAGTTAAGGAAACTGAGGATCAGAGCACTGAAGTACGTTGCCAAAGTCAGGGGTCTGGCGAAAGGCAGGAGCAGAATTTGAACTCAGATCTATCTCCTGCCAGAGCTTGAACTCCTGGACTCCAGTGAGATGCCAGGTAGGGCAGTACTGTGGATAGAAACTGGAGCACTGCACTTCTCTCTGTTCCAGTGCTCATATGGCACTTGGCACTAATTTAAGGAACAACTGGGGGGGCTTGGTGGAGTGGAAGTTGGGAGGTCTTAGGTCTCAGTCTCCTGCCTGTCTTGCCATGTGACTTGGGCCAAGTGTCTTGCCTTCACTCTCTGAATCTCAGTTTCCCCATCTTGGGACCATTCTGTACTACAAAGCAGGGGTGGTCATGAAGAGATGACTTGTGTGGTGCACAAGCTTCTGTCCAGCACTCAGTGGCAAAAGGGAGAAAGGCCACCAGAGGAGATTCCAGGAGGTGGCTCAGGGCCTGGCCTCCCAAGAGGCTGGGCGGCTTCTAGCCCACCAGCTGGGCCAACACAAAACCTCAGCTTTTGTTTGACTTGGCTCCTTGCGCCTTGTTTAGTCTGCAGAGCAGGGAGCTTATCCTGCTGCCTTTGTCACAGGCCATTAGTACACACATAATCCCTGGGGGCTTACAGCTGGCTGCTTTCTCTAGGAATTCAGGGAGGGCCACAGAGGAAGCTCAGCTCTTAGGAGCCATCCCCCCACCCCCATCAGAGCAGCCTCAGCTGAGAACCCATGGAACTATGCACTCCTGGTCTGCAATTCTGGCTGTGTGACTTGCAGCCAGTCTCTCACGGTCTCTGGGCTTCGGTCCACCCACCTTTGTAGGCAGAGCTGGCTCAGATGCCCCTGGAGGGCCTTCGACTCCATGGGGATCAGAAATACATTCCTGGGTGGTTCCCTCGCCCCTCTGCTGTCCCCGCCCCCCAATCCTGAAGCAATTTGTAGTGTCTGCTGGGTTTTCACTGATCCCATCTCTGCCCTGAGCCTGGGGCCAATCCCTCTCTCAATTCCTCTTTCCCTCAACCTCCTGCTTGTAAACTGGGGCTAATAATACCTGATAACTCACCCTGCTGCTATGGGGATTAACTAATTAGTGGTTATTAAGGGATGGAGGAACACAATACTCTGTTGCCATTTAAGACAATTTCCCTCCTCTGATTTCCTGCTGCTGTCTACACAATCGCAGCATGTTAGAGTCAGATCCTTAGAGTCCTGACTTCCAGTACCCCCATTATGCAGATGGAGAAACTGAGAACTGAGGAGCAGCAAGGAATAGCCTGGGGCCGTGCAGCCTCTCGCAGCAGAGAAGAGACCAGAACTCAGGGCTCTGGATTTCTGTCCAGTGCTCCTCCCCTGTCCCCAGTGGCAAGTGGTCCAGGGCTGTGTAGGTGGTCCTTGTGCTAGGATGGAACATGTTCCAAAAGGGTCTGGCTCACCAGGGATCCACAGTTTGGTTTCCAGGAAACAAAATTTGGCATTGGCCAGACCTGGGTGCCAGTTCTGGCATCTTGGCTTACCGGGTGACATTGGGCACGTCACCCTGCTTCCTGCTTAACTGTCAGTTTGTTCACCTGTGGATGGCATAACGACATCGTTCTCAAAGGTTGCCGTGAGGATTGGCTCAGTGCAGGTACTTGGGAAACAGTAGGCATTGTGTTATTGTTATTATGTTGTCGTTTTTCCGGACTGCCGTGCTGGCCAAAGCTCTCAATGCTTCAGGAGCAGACGCTCCCCAAGGCTCCCGTGGGCTGCACCCTGGCTAGGGGCTTCCACATTCAGCACCTCACTGTCTTCACCCCGATTCAGCAGCAAAGGTGTTACTATCCCATTTGACAGAGTTGCACATGGAGGCTCAGAGGGCAAAATAACTTGCCCAGAGCCATGCTTTCTTCAGGAGTGAGATGATCTCATTTTCTGTCTGTCTTTATCCTTTCCATCTGTTCGCTCCCCTCTGCACTTTATTTACTGCCCCTTCCCCTCTCTCTTTTCTGTGGAGAAGTGTGGGTGATGCCCAGCTCCCCAAAGGGACAGCCCGTGCCCGCTCAGGTTCCTCACGCCCCTCGCCCATGAGCACATCTGGACTGGGCTCAGGTTTCAGGCCGGGTGGGAGCCACGTGGGGGTGCAGGCAGCCATCGGGTCTGATCAGGCTGGGCGTGGGAGGGCGAGACTATGAAGTGCACCTGCCTCAGCCCCGGTGTGGTCTCTCTATAATAACGATGATAATGTTGGTGTTAGCTTCTGTGGCTGCGCACTTGCTACGTGCCACACACACAGCTAAGCATCTGCTGTCTCCTTACTGCCACACTGAGCACAGAGGGAGCAGGTAGAGTGTGGGGAGCATTCCAGAGGACAAAGCCAGGAGGGGAAGAGGTAGGAGGGAGGCTGATTTTTAAATGCTCAAAGAAGGAAAGTGTTGCTCTGAGTGGTGTTGAACTCGCCCAAACTGGAGGTGTAGGAGCAGAGGCTGGAAGCCAGCTGGCATCGGCACGGCAGAGGGTGTCTGCACCGACAGGGACGTTACAAGAAGGCTGATTTTGATGCAGCATAACCTAGTGTTTTCTGGCAGGGCTATCTAAAGATGAATTTCACTGCTTCAGGAAATTGTAATGAGGCTCGCTTCTGGGGGAATATTTAGGCAGAAGCTGGATAATCACTTGACAGGGATGTTGTTGAAGGCATTAGTGTATCAGACAGCAGGTTGGGTTAGATGATGCCTTAGTGAGAGGTGACCTGGTACTAGAGAAAAAGAAAGGCCTGTGACTGAAGTCTGATCCAAGCTCCAACATTTGCCTGCTGGGTGACGATAGGCAAGTGTCTTCACTTCTCTGAGCTCTGGTTTCCTTATTTGTAAAGTGAAAATTATAATCTCTACACTCCTTACCATCTGGGATTGGAGTGATGGGTAGAGATACTCAGACTGTTAAAAGGCTTTGTGAACTCTGAAGCCGCTGGGAATTACTCACCTGACCCTGTGGGGGGATAGGGAGAGCGGGGTTTGGATCATGATCCCAAAAGACAATCCTGAGTGCATAATCCTGAATGTTGAAATCCCGAAGGCTGAATTCTGGGGAAGGGATTAGTGGATTTGGGGTTGTACACAGGAGAGTTACATCATGTTAGTTGCATCATGTTAGGTGTGACTATTACCTTGCTATTGTCTTTATTTGCATTTGGTGGAAAATTCAGATGAGTGGATTGGCAACATGATATGGCAATGATGAAAACGTCAATTTAAAAATGCCTGCATTGACATTCCTTCCAGCTGATGACATTCTAGGAGCTTTTAATGAATTAAATCCACTGAAGAAGCCAGTGAAGCTACTGGCTGGTTCAAAAATAATTATGTGCGTGGTAGGGTAAGAAAACATTTGTCCAACAGTGTTGCTGTTCGGTTAGCAGTGTTGTTTCCACAAAATCTGTGGTCTGTATGAGTACATGTGGAATGGATCTTCACATACTCAAAACAACACAGAACCATGACACAGAAGATGTGAAAATTTAATAGGGAATGCTCATGTCAGCATATATTGAATCATAGCAAAATTGCAAAAAGAGCAGCACCACATAGAAAATGAATGTGAACATATTCCCCCAGGAAAGCTAAGTCCTAAAAGAAAAAAAGGAGCTATTCACCATGACGCAAGACTTCAAAATACACTTAGTGATTGTGAAAGTTGGTCAGCTCTTACGGACTATCTTCTTGCAATTGCCCATAATCTCCCTGTAACATGCTTTTTCACATGACAATTTTTATTTTTAGTTTTTCTTTTTCTTTTTCATTATTTTAAATTGTCAGCATTATTTTTTACAAACCACTCTGCCATGTATTTCATCTTTGCATCATTTCCGACACTGGAGGTATAATTTGTGTAGAGACTTTCAGAGTGCATTATCACAATGTTGGCTTTGTGTGTAAGCAGTGTGCTTGTATGTAAAAACATAGAAACTTCCTCAATACATGAAGAGATGTCTTTTTGGTACATCCACATTTGTGACAGATAAAATTTCTTGAGATCTCGGCTCTTTGAGTGATTGCATATTTGGTGGCGACCCATCATTGTTTTCGATTAATCTTGTCAAAGGACTTAGGTTATTTGTCATGGCATTTCAGATGACCACAGTTATGCATTTGGGTGCCCACAGTTACCAGTCATGGCGGATATGCATTTATACATTTCCCTTTTTAATCTATTTCTTCATGAATATGGTTCATCTGCTCATAACTGTTATACCCGTGCAACTGTCATTAGTATACCTGTGTGTTTATGCTTGCAAAAAGATGTACGTTATTATTGCATATTTTATGTGTAAAGTGGCCTATGAAGTATTCTGTTGTGTTTTTATATATTTCTCAAATAAATCACCTTTTAAAAAAGTAAAGAATTATCTTTTAAAGAATTTTAAAATTCCTTTTCCTAGAATTATATTTCGGGACTTTGACTTTTTTGGGATTTTAATATTTGGTATTATGACATTCAAGATTATGTCTTCCAGGATTATGATGGTTCCTGGAGAGGGTTGTGGAGAACGATGGGTGAAAGGAAGGAGAGAGAGAAGGAAGGAGCATGTCTGCCCTTGCTCTGGGTGGTGGGTTGGAAAAGAAAGGAGCTTGCAGCAGACGGTCTGCCCCTCTTAGAGCTGCAGCAACAGTCTGAGTCTCTAGAATAGAACTTTCTGCCACAATGGAAATGTTCTGTATTTGGGTTGTCTGATTAGTAGTCTCTACCTACATGTGGCTATTGAGCCCTTGAAATGTGGCTAGTGTAACTGAGGAATTGAATTTTACATTTTATTTAATTAGTCTAGATGTAAATAGCCACATGTGGCTAGTGGCTGCCATATTGGAAAACTCAGCTCTAGAGAAAGTGACAGGAACCTCCCTTCTTCCCACCTTTCCTAGCCTTGCTTCCTCAGCAGGTGTTGTGGTCTTACACTGTGCTGGGCATCACAGAGGTCACCAAGATGAACAGGACATGGTCCCAGCTCCTGAAGAGCCCACAGTTCATTCTTCGAGACAGACAGACCAGCGCGTGGCGGGGAATTACAACCCCAGGGGAGGCGTGCTGCCCTCCTGCTGTGTGGGAGGGAAAGGAGGAAGCTACTCACTCAGTCGGGGCTCCAGTGGCTGCCTGTGAAGGATGAAGTTGGGAGTCCTGGGTGGGAAAGAGCCTTTCTGATGAGAGAGCAGCAGAGACAGAGGCGTGAAGGCAAGAAAGAGCAGAGCATGCTGGGAGAATGCAGGCAGGGGTAAGGATGAGGGGCAGCCAGCAGCAGGACTCACATCCCAGGTTCCCAGTCCCCATCACCAAGGCCTTCCTGGGGAGCTGATGGGATGGACAGCACCAGGGGCTGTCCTGGCGCGGGTCCTGTCCGCCCAACCTGCCTGGCACCACCAAGACAAGCGAAGAGGAGGCTATATGTGCTTCTTCCCTCTGCCCCTTATTCAAAGTCTTGTGTCCCCCCACTGTGCCCTTATGGAAGGGCTCAGGGCCTTGATGTCCCCCTTTGGCAGAATCCCTGAGAGCTCTCCCTCTGAGAGCACCCCCTTCTTGTCTCAGCCTTCCCACCGAAAACTCGCTCATGACTCATGCCTCAGTGTTTCTGGGCTGGGCCGTCTCCTGGGTTCAGTGGCCCTGGGCTGACTTCCTGACTGGTGTTCCTGCCTCCAGCCCCGCCTCACTCCAGTCCAGCCCCGCAGCGGTAGTCCCGAAGTGACTAGAAGGGCAGACAGCAACACGCGAAGGTTGGGTCTGGACAAGGTGTGCGGATGTCTTGCCGATCACCATTCTCTTGTATGTGTGTGTTCTGCATATTACCATTTGGGAGGCGGTGGGAAGAAGGGGAGGGCATTTTTATTTCATTTTGGTGGAGACACATTGGAGAGGACTGTCCTTTGAGTGCCCAAGCCTGCCTCCTACTGTTCTGCTGGATCCCTGTGTGACTGTTCTAGACTCGTACTTTGGGTAATACGCTACTGGAAGGCTATTGTGTACTATGGACTGACGCTGACTTTGGGTTAGTCCCGTTCCTGTGGATCAGGGTTGAGCTTTTCCTGATTGGCGGGGTTCACGTGGTAAGGAACCTAACAAAAGGATTTCTCTCAGAGAAGGAAATGGAAAGTGGTCTTCAAAACAAGAAATAGAAGACCACTGGTGGAGGGTTTATAGTTCTTTGTTTTTGACTCTTAGAAGAGTCATATTTGGAATCTAGTTTATGGCTGCAACTGCCTGTTGTTCCCTCTGACCTTCAGCAGAGGCTGACAGACCTGTCAGTATATAGCCTGGTAGGTGAGCTGTGGGATGTTGAGGATCGGCGAAGACAGAGGGTGGGCTTTTCAACAGCTCCTGCACGATGAAGCCCTGCAGTGGCAGCCTTATCATATGGCAGATGACCACAGCAAAGCAAGTGGCAGCCTAGCATGGAGTTGGGAGTGGTGGCAAATTGAGACCCTTTGAGAGTCATCCCTCAGTCCCTAATAGGTCTCCAAATATTTCCCATTTTGGGCCCCAATGTCAGGGTTAGGGTGGGACTTGATGAGGGTGGGCCCAAGATCTAAGAAGATGCACTCCCCACTGAGCAGCCCCTCTGCCCTCTTGGGCCCTTCCAAAGCCATCCGCTGGGGATGGGGCCCACTTCCCTTGTGGGGCCTGAGCTGGGGCCCAGATGAGGCTCGCAGACTGGGGAGTCTGTCCTCTGCAAAGAGCAGTGGTGCTATTACCTCCTCCCTGGTGCTGGGAGGCTTAGGGACTTAGTGCAGCTGTTGAGAAATAAAGCTATTTAAGTGGTGAGCATTATATTTTGATCCACAAGCCTGCCTGTTTCCAAAAGTCCCTTGCAGATACCAGCAAGCAAAGCCTCGCAGGTTTTGTTTTGCTTTGGTTTTTTTCTTCCAAAAGGCTGCTAAAATGACTTGGTTAGATCTGACCAGAGCAGCCACTTTCTCTTGGGTCTTTGGGTTCTGCACCACCCTCTCCACCAAGGCTAGAAGCTCAGAAGCTCTCTGGGTGCAAGGGGGAGCTGCTCCTTAACTTAGCCTGGTATTCAAGGCTCTTTTTCAGGAACTGGTCCTAATTGGCCTTCTTAGACTTAACTCCAGCTACTTCCCAGCACATATTCTATTTAAAACAAACAAACAAATAAAAGCATCTCTATTTTTTAAATCCAGGGATCCACAATTACCTCCTTCCTTCACCCCCTATTTTATTCCCTCTGTCTGAACTACCTTTTTTTTTTTTTTTTTTTTTGAGACAGAGTCTCTCTTTGTTGCCCAGGCTAGTGTGACTTCCGTGGTGTCAGCCTAGCTCACAGCAACCTCAAACTCCTGGGCTCAAGTGATCCTCCTGCCTCAGCCTCCCGAGTAGCTGGGACTACAGGCATGTGCCACCACGCCCAACTAATTTTTTGTTTCTGTTTTTAGTTGACTGGTTAATTTTTTTCCTATTTTTAGTAGAGATGGGGTCTGTGCTCTTGCTCGGGCTGGTCTTGAACTCCTGACCTCAAGCAATCCTCCCGCCTCGGCCTCCCAGAGTGCTAGGATTACAGTTGTGAGCCACTGCCCGGCCTGAAATACCTTTTGTCCCATTCCCCATCCCGCCCTTCCCTCTAGGTGTCCCAAGTCTATCTGGCTTCTAAAGCCCAGGGCACATGCCTACGCCACAAAGCCTTGCCAGAGCACGGCTGGAAGCCATCAGAGAGCTCTCAGTTCAAATTTCAGCTCCACTGCTATTAACTGCGTGACTGCAGACACGTAGCTTAATCTCCCTAAGCTTCATTTTCCTTGTCTAAAAAGTGGAGGCAATAGTTCCCACCTCACAGTGTTGCAGAGTGTACACAATGCAGGCAAGGTGCCTGGCACATGGTCGTTATTTATACTAGTGGTGTCCCCTCTTACCTTTCCCAGGAGAGCGGTTTGCTCAGGAGTATACTTGGCCATAATCGGTAGGAGCTCCCTCCACATTCTGCCTCTGAGGGTCACGGCCAAATGTGCTCCAGGGTAGCCTGGGATTCTTGGCCCCTGCTCTTCCCTGGGTGGAAGTCTCAGGACTCACAAGCTGGCTGTCCTGCCCCTGAGTGCCACCATCACCTTCCTCTTCCCCTCCCCCTCTCCGGGCCCTTGATAGAAATGAGGTCGCTGGCCCACGGGCTGTGCAAGTTCTGCGTGATCTCATCAGCTCGGGAAGGGGATGTAGATCTGAAAAGGCTTCCTGGAGGACCTCGATGGTAAGAGTGTAGCAGCTGGAGTAAACACTGTCAAGGAAAGGCAAGGACAGCTTGAGGCCTGTCTAGGAAAAGGCAGGGACTTGAATATGGCTGGAATATCGAGTGTGTGGTGGAACATGGCGAGAGATGGGGCTGGGCTGTGGGGCTGGGAGGATGGTGCTAGATCAGGAGGGAACTGGAGGTCTGACTTTGCCCTGAAGACACAGGGAGCCACCGAAGGTCTTTGTGCAAGGGAATGGTAGTGTCCAAGGTGCATTTCGGAAGAGCACTCTGGGGGCAGCTTGGGGGATGGGTTGGAGGAAGTGAGACTCAATGAGGAGATCCATGCAACAGTCAGGAGCCGGGGAGGAAGGGCCTAGAAAATGCAGATTTTGGAAGGCAGGATGGGGGGGGCCTCCACCCCAAGGACGTGGACTTCTTTCCCAGACTCCCATAGGTGGGAGCCAGGAATGTGGCCTCTCTCTGTCCCCCTCTCTCTGGCCCCACCTTGGCCCCCAGTCATAGCCTTGGTTGCTCCTTTGCTGGTATTGTTAACCCTTTCTGTGCTGAATTCAACTTTCCCACTTCAAACTAATCTTGTCTGAACTGTTGCAATAGACTTGAAACTGCTGTCTCCACCTCTGTTCTTACCCCAGCAATCTTATATCCACTCTGCAGTGAGAGGGAGCCTATGAAAACAGAAGTCAAGTCCTGTCACCTCTCTGCAAAGGCTCCGCATCTCATCCAGAGGAAAAGTCAAGTCCTTGCAATGGCCCTTGGTGCTCGGCCTCCCCAGCCACCCACTCTGAGGTCCTGCGCTCCTGCCCTCCCTCCCCAGGCCCTCACGGGGCCTCCGTCCTCCCGCCTCAGGGACCTCGCACCTGCTGTTCCCTCTGCCTCAAACACTCTTCCCCATGGATGCCCCTGACTCTCTCCTCTCCTCTGTCACGTGCTCGTCCAGAGGGCACCTTCCCACTAAGGCCTGCTCTGTCCGTCCTGTCTCAGGTCACAACTGCCCACTCCTTGCTGGCACTCTGGATCCCCTCCTATTTATTCTTCCCATCACTTGTCACCTTTTAATGTGATACATAACCGTCCTTTTTGTTACATTCATTTTCTGTCTCTCTCCACTCAAAAGGAACAGGATTTTGTCTGTTTGGCTTTCTGAGGTCTCCCCCAGCGTCCAGAACGGTGCCCAGAACATAGTAGGTGCTCAGGAAATAGCTGTAGAATGAATGAGTGAATGGTCTCTCACTGCGCTGAGTCCCGAGTGCCGCTGAGATCTGTCCCAGATGCTGCCCTGCCCTGGCCCCTGCCCAGTCCCTCCTGTCCTGTCACAGCTCTGCTCTGCCTGCAGCTTGCTGTCACTGTCAGCTCCTTGGACTCCTGCTCCCACTCACTCCTCAGCTGCTGGTTCCGCCCGTCAGAGGGCAGATGAAGAGGCCACGAGGACACAAAATGAGAATGTGAATCCCACTCTCAAGGGCCCTCAGGACCCTTGACATGTGTCACAAGACTACTGCCTCCCTCTGCCACCAATGCCTGTGCCACTCCCTCCCGCATCCTGCACCCCTGGTCTGTCTGTCCCTCCAGTGGTGCGTCTGTTCTGTTCCTTGAGCTCTTTGGACTCCAGACGCCATGCTGTTCCCTCCTCCCTGACTTCTGGTCTGGCCAACTCCTAGCCAGCCTTCAGCTTTATCTCAAATGTCACTTTCTCTGGAAAGTTCACACTCCCGTGGGGCCCTGACTCTCCCCTTTGGTGAGAGTTCTAATGCTTGTGATTATTCATCATTGGTTGTCCTCCTGCTAGACTGAGTCAGGAGGGAAGGCTCCAGGTCTGTTTGCTTATCTCTGGCCTAGTACAGCCCTCGGCGCTCGGCTGTCAGAAAGGGTCTAACATGCCACTGCCGAATGAAAGGGTGAAGAGGACAAAGGAAGCCATCAAGGAAGGGAGGAAGGAAGGAAGGAAGGCAGGCAGGAAGGAAAATAGGTGGTGGAATCTGAATGACACGTTTGCAATCCCAGCTCTGCCACTCACAAGCTGTGTGACCATGGGTAAGTTGTCTCCCCCCTCTGAGCCTCCATTTATCATCCCTAAAATATAAATGACAACACAGCTGTACCGGGGTTGTAGGAGTAATGACATGTGATACTGATCAAATACTGGGTACTTGGAAAGGTGCTGCATACACGGCACGCACGTCAATGATGACATTATGAAACACTGGTACTCATCTCTCCCTATTCAGTTTCTGTCTACAAAGTATGTCCCAGCCCATTGTCTGATTTCCCTTACAGAGCAGCTCTTTGAGGAAGGAAGGGTAGGTGTGGGAACTGAGAGTAGAGATTGAGCAATTTGGCCAAGGCCACCCAGCATGGCAGGGCTAAGCTGCGCCTGGGCCAGGCAGCGGGATTCTGGGGTCTCTCTTCTAGGGCCCTGCCACACTCTGCTTTGCAGTCTAGTAAGAGCCCACATCTTACTGGATTGTAAAGGGCAAACAGAGTGCCCGGTTCACTACAGAATCCCCAGTTCCCAGTGCAGAGTCCGACAGACAGCAGGCCGTCGACAAGTGTTTGCTGAGTTGAGTAAATCCGTGCAAGAGTTTGTCCACGGCTCTCTCACTGCACTCAGCTCCCGCTGGTTGCTCGGGTCAGAGCAGGACCCCTGACTACTTCCCACTGGCCCCTTTTTGGCAGGGCCAGAGGCAGGCTCCCAAGAGGCAGGATACCCTATGAGGAAGTAGCCATCGGTGTCACTGGAGCGTGTCCCCGGCTCCACTGAGTGACAAGTCAAGTGTGCTCTGGAGCCCTGGCCCCTCTCAGCAGCCCTGGCCACCTCCCCTTCCCAGCCCCTGCTTGGGGATGCACTCAGCTGTGACAGCCAGGTCGGAGCAGTGCTGGAGGAAGCACTGTGGCGTCCTGGCACCCTGGGATCCTGCGCATCTCTGAGCCTCGCGGGCAGCAGCCAGGCCCAGGCTCCTGGGAGACACCCCGGCCTCAGGTCCCTGGGCAGGCAGAGCACGGGGCCTGGAAGCTCTTCTCCTAGTCACTCACGGGGGAAATTTGATTTACCAGGGATCTGAGGACATGAAGTATTTCTCTTATTTTGTTAGTCCCAAGTACCCCTGCCTTACATCTGTTTCCTTTTGAATCTAAGGTGCAGAGCAGAACGAGAAGAGCTCAGTGGAAAGAGTCGAAGAACCCAGATTTTTGTCCCAATCCGGCTCCCACCCTGTTGTGCGCTGGGCAAGGTGCTTCTCCTCATTGGGAGAAGCCCTGCTGAGGTTGAGAGAAACATTACTGGGAGGCAGGCACAGAGATACCACCTTCCTTTCCAGTCAAAGATAAACACACAGCCCATTAGAACATAAAGACCACTGGATTCTGAATCAGGAGATTTCTGTGACCTTCGACAAGTCACGTAACTTCACAGAGACTTGGTTTTCCCATCCATAAAATGGGGATAACATATACTTTTTCAACCACCTTCCAGGCTGTTGGGGGCTCTGGTGATTTCATAAATGTCCCAGTACCTGCTAAGAGTGCTTACGAAGAGTTCAAGGAGGTGACAATGATCCGAACCTCAACCATCTACCCTTTAAGCCATTAAGTCAACTAGTATTTCTTAAGCGCCTACCATGTACACGGCACTGCACTGGATGCTGAGACTCACAGACATATGTCCAAGGAGTCAGAACTTTAGGCCGCTCTTTTGCTTTCTACAAACCCCAGATATGCTTATTCTCAGATGCCATTGCTGTACCCACCCAGGAGGCCTCGAGCGGGAGTGCGTTTCCAGGGGGCTGAGAGAAGTCAGAGGATGTGCTGGGAGGATGTGAACCAAGGCACAGGGCAGAGAGTCGGGCGTCACTGAGGGCCTACTGTGTGCCACGTACTGGGCACATGTGTCCTCCTCCAGCCCCCCAGACGACCCCGAAGACAGGCGGCAGCCCATTCCACAGACAGGACACTGAGGCCCAGGGGAGGTGGGCTCAGACCCCATAGTCAGGACGTTTTGGTGGATTTACGACTGCGTTCATCCCCCCTTTCCTTTATCCACAAATATGTGTCGCTCTCTGACCGGAGGGATTCGATTTTTTGCCCGAGCCTCATTTTTTGCTTCCTGCTCGCTGGGCTCCTGCAGCGGCTCAGCCTTGCCCCTCTCACAGGGAGACACGTCAGAGGGGATCAAACCGGGTGTGGGCTCACCGAAACTGGTCGGCATCAGGAAGTGACAGAGCACAGGCTGTTTCCCGGGCCCGGCGAGGAAAAAGGGGTGGTCGAGGGCAGACTTTTACCTCACCCTCAATAATATCACTTTACAGTTCTTAAGATCCTTGCTAACTTAATTAGGGAATTTATAAGGTTGAGTGATGCTTCTGTTTAAAAGCGGGAAGATTTTTGTGGTGAGGAAAACTCAGTGGGTGTTGGTGTGGCGGAGTCCTTGCCCGTGGCGGGGCGGGGTGTGGAATGGGACAGGTACTAGACTCAGAGCCAGCAGACCAGGCTTTAATCCAGTTCAAAAACCTATTGCCTAAGTGTGAACTTGAACAAGTCACTTTGTCTCTCTGACTCTCATTCGTCTCATCGGTAGGACAGTATTGTGTGGGGTCACACAGTTCCACGTATGAACACTAGGATTATCTGGCACAGGGAAAGTGGCCGCTAATGTCAGCTGTTATCTGTAACAGGGCAGGAAAGCTCCACATGGCTGATGTCACTCGAGGAAAGGGTATAAAAGCTTTCTGTGAAAGTCACAGTCCTCTTGCTTATAAATGGTGAGAAACAACTCAGTTTACATCACGTAAGCCCAACTCTACTTTGAGATAAAAAGGTTAAAATAATCTCTGGCAGCAATTTTTGTGTAGCGAATCACCTGATCCTATTCTGTCCACACTGTAAGGACCTATAGAGGTCATGCAGCCCCAGGGTCATAAATTCTAATGATGATGATGATAATATCTATGAACATTCATCGAGCACTTATATACCCGAGGCATTGAGTGAGACATCATATGTAGGTTTTCTCATCTAATTGCCATATCATCCCTGTGAAGGCATGGACGTGATTCCCATTTGCAGGTGAGGAAACTGAGGCACACAGAAAATAAGCAACTTGGTTGTATCAGCCTCGACAGGAAACAGAATCCATGCAGATGGTTCAAATAAAGAGACTTTAATGAAAGGACTGCTTACAGAGGAGTAAGGGGTTCAGGGAGTAACCGAGAGGTGCTGAGAGACCCAGGGGGTGTCTAGCCACAGTGGGGAGGAGCCAAGGGAGGTGTGGAGTCACCAGTGCCCAGCAGGGACTGGGGACTGTTGGGGACAGCTGCCCAGCAGAGCATGGCCTGGAGAGCTTCAACCACTGCCCGACAGTAGGTGCCCATGCAGGGAAGGAGCACAGTGCAGTATACAGTGGTCCCTCATTCCTCTTACCCTCTCATCTCCTGCCTATGCCTTCTACAGCCAAACCCGCCTGGAAGCCAGCCATTGAGAGGTTCTGGAAGACACAGTCTGCAGCCTCAGTCTCTCAGGACACAGAGCAGGGCAGAAAAGGGAGGAGGTGGGATCGGGGGCTAGGAAGTAGTGCCCATGGAAGACAATTGGCACACTTGCCTGGAGGAGTCACTCTCGTAAGATGCAAAGCCTTGTCTACGTGCTTACTAGGACCTGGCAGGTGACCTAAGGAAGATAGGAAGGGACTGCAGTGAAAGGATCCCTCGTGCCCTGTCCAAAGAGGGCTACTGCTATTCAATTCCCACCAATTATTGCCCTCTGGGATGATAGACCCAGTGTTATCAAATCTTCCCGTGTTTTTAGGAGAAGTTGAAAATTTGGATTTCAATGTAATGCCTTCCATTCTTGACCACCAGCAAATAATTCTGACTTAGAATTATATTGGTGAATGGATACACTGTGGTACATCCATACAGTGGAATATTATTTAGGAATAAACAGACATGAACTATCAAGCCATGAACCTTAAATGCATATTGCTAAGTGAAAGAAGACAATCTGTAAAGGCTACATACTATGTGATTCCACATGTATGACATCTGGAAAAAGCAAAACTACAGAGACAGTGAAAAAATCAATGCTTTCCAGGGGTTTGAGGGGAAGGGCTAGGTATGAATAGGTGAAACATGGGATGTTTAAGGCAGTGAAACGATTCTGTGTGCTACTGTCATGGTGAATACGTGACATATGCATCTATCACAATCCACAGATCTGTACAACACAAAGAATGAACCTTAATATTAATTATTAACATCACTTAACAAGGACTCATGGAGGTCAATTCATCAACGATAACAAATGTACCATACTAATGCAAGGCATTGATAATGAAGGCAAGTGTTAGGATATGGGTAGAGACAGGGACTAGGTGGGAACTCTCTTTACTTTCTGCTCAATTTTTCTGTGAACCTAAAACTGCTCTAAAATAAAAGTCTATTAATTTTTTAAAACATCCTGAAAATGCTCTGTGGGCCAAATGGAACACATGCCCGCTAGATCTAGTTACCAGTGTGTGACTTCGGATCTAATCCAGCTCCCTCTTTTTACAGATAGGGAAACTGAGGACCAGAGAAAGGAAGGGTCCTGCCAGTCTGCAACACAGAGTGAGAGAAAAGCTCCCCATGCCAGGGAAGGAGGAGGCCCCCAGGAAGGCCTGCTGCTTGTGGAAGAAGAGGCAGTGGAGGGCAAAGGCCAGTGGTGAGCTTCGGCTCTGGCTGGGCTGGTTGGGCTGCAATGCTCCAGTAGGTAGTGAGAGCCTCCAAGAGCCCAGGTGCTCTTAGCGTCTGTGTTTATTTAGCCAGAGACCAGGCTCCCTCCCAGCGTGGCTGGATCAGACTCACTGAGTTGGATGCAGAAAGGAGTAGACACTTGTGTCCCTTGTGTGTGCCTTAGAGCAAGACAAGACTTAGAGGACAGGAGTTAACATCCAAAGGGCCCAAACCTGGAGCTCAGGGACTATGATATTATGATAATATCAGGCATTTGAGGTGTGCTAGGAGATTTTTCTGAGCCCCTTGATATCTCCTCTAATTCTTCCCTTCCCACCGGGGCTATGAAGCAGGTAAGACATAGTTTATTATTGTCATTTTATAGATGAGTAAACTGAAATGTAAGAGAGGTTAAGCATGTGCCTTACATCATCAACACAGCCCATGAGTAGCAGGGTAGGGGTTCGAATTGAGGCCTTCTGTTAAATATTAAAAATTATATTTGGTGAAAGACAAGAATAACTATTTATAAACACTTTAGTTGGTAATGGTGTTTCTCAGAGGCGTACAGGTTAGCATTCTGAAGCTGTTTTACGTGTATATGAGGATTAAACAAGTAAATAAATGGTAGATAATGGAAACCAGGTTTCTCACTGTCAGAGGAAAAAAGCGACAAATGAGCATGGAGGAAAGACTAGAATGAACCCTGTGGGGCTAGATTAGAGTTGGAAGCATCGGTATGAATTCATGTTTACTTTCATATGTATACACAGATAGGTACAGAAATAAATATAGATATGTGTGTATTCATAGGTTAGCATACTTATATATTTACATATATGTCCTGGCTCTGTCTGCTAAGTGGGCCTAAAAGCAGTGACTCCCCAGTAGCAATGAGCACACTCAGCGCCCAGATCTTGGTTTCTAAATGCCATTCTTCAATAAAATAGTAAGGGCTCCTTGGGGAAATAGCTGGTTTTAGGACCGAGTCAAGGAAAATACAAGATACAAGATGATTCTGAAGCCTAAAAGAGTGACAGAAAGTAAGGAAGTATTTTTCAAAAATAAAGATGAGATTCTTATGTCCAAAGGACATAAGAATCAACCTGCAAGAGCTCCCAGTGGCTTACGTTGAACAACAAAGTCAATACATGTAGTATTGGATTATAACCCCCCAAATAAAATACCCATGAGTCCATTTTGATATAAATAAATCAACATTTGAATAAATAAATAAACAAATGAGGAAGAAGAGACAAATCTTCCTTACAGAATAATTCCAGTAGAAAATACAGAAGAAATAAAGAAAACAGAAAATCACCAGTGAACACCACGATAATGGCAAGACCCACTGATTATGATAAAATTGGTGGGCAAACTTTAAGGAGAAACAGGATATTTGTACAGCCTCAAAGGATCTTCCTCAAAATGTTTACTAATCACTGTGGCGGTTTTAACATATATCCACAAACTCTTTGATATTCGTCCCTCAGGAGGTGGAGTTTAATTTCCCCCTCCTTGAACTCAGTGTGTAGTGTGGGCTGAACTCAGTGACTGTCTTCTCTGAGTAGAGTATGGAAAGGGACAAACAGTACTTGACAGTGGAGAAACCTGGCGGACACCACTTTAACCAAGTCATCAAATTTAACATCACCAGTAATATTAATAATATTATTAATATCATGCCACTGATAATAATGCACTAAGAATGAAACTTTGTCTCTGTGATATTCTTCCCCAAAATTCATTACCTCTGTCAAGTTATGAGAAAATATCAGGCAAACCCAAGTTGAAGACATTCTAAAAAATACCTGAGCAGTACTCTTCAAAAATGTCAAGGTCATGAACAAAAGGAAAGACTAAGAAACTGTCAGATTGGAGAAGGGTAAGGTGACATGACAACTAAATGTAATGTGGTACCTTGTGTTGGATTTTGGAACAAAAAAAGGATACTAGTGGAAAAACTGGTGAAATCTGAGTACAGTCTGTAGTTTGGTTATTAGTATTGTACCAATGTTAATTTTTTAGTTTGTTAATTTTTCTATGGTTATATAAGATGTTAACATCAGGGAAGCTGGGTAATGAATATATGGAAACTCTCTGTTCAATCTTTTGCAACTCTTCTGCAAATCAAAAAATTTTTCAAGTGAAGTTAAAAGAAAATAAATTATATTTGTTGCACAAACAGGTTGATAGCCACTACCAAGGAAACATCAGAGCCAATGAGAATTTGCCCCTATTTTATAGTACTAAGACATCCACTGTCAAAAGAGGGAAGTTCTCTGATCTAGTTGACATTACTCCATATTGATCTATTAAACAGGAGGGTACAGTCAGATATTTACTGCAATGCCCATTGTACAGGTGAGGAAGCTGAGGCACAGATCATAGTACCCCATGTTCCCACTGAACAGATGGGGAGACTTGGGCCCCGAGAAAGGGGAGAGTTTGCCCCTGTTTATGTAGCAGGTTAAGGGACCAACCCAAGACTGGAACTCCTGGTTCCCAATCCTTAAGACTATCTTGGCTGCTGTTTCAGGGCAGCTGCAGACAAAGCTTAAATTTGAACTATCTGGGAAGTAAAGGAGAGTAATTCTCATCTGGCCCCCACCCCCTTCTCACCTTTGAGTTAAGCAATAAAGCTGAAAAGATCCTTCAACAAACAAATCCCTTCTCATTATAGAATCCACAGGCACATCCATCGGCTCTTAGGAAACCTGAAAGGCAGGCTCCTTAGGAGGGAGGGCTGTTTGTACATGCCTGTCCGGGTGCCCTCTTCCCTGCTCACTCTCAAGAAGGCAGAATGTCTACTTCGGGACCAGCAGCACAGTGGGCATTCAGGTTCCCAGACCCCCATGGTGGGATGGGTTTGGGGTGGTGGGAGCAGTGGGCTTCCAAAAGTGGGCTTCCAGAAGGCACATTGGCCAAAGCATGGTCTACACTTCTCTATTCCAAAGTTAGAGTCATTCTGGATGTTGGAAAATGCTCCAAAGTGCTCCTTGTTGGTGGGAAAAGGCATTTGTGGGGTCAGGCCCATGTGGGTGATCAAATAAAGACTGTCCCCAGGCCAGAGGGTGAATCCAGAAATGAGGAGCCCTTTTCTCTTCAAAAGAAAAATTGTCCCTTATAAACTATGAGAAAACTGGATTAGTAAGAAGTGGTTTTGCTCATGAAATTGGGACCAGGAGCTCGGGGCAAGGTTTGGCTGCACCTAGGTGGAAATGCCTTAGACAAGGAAAATGTTTGCTTAAGTCTCAGTAGGGGAGAGAAAAGACCCCACTTGGGTACCTTATTTGAGAGACAGAGAGTAGTTTCTCCATTTGCATAAATAAAATATTAAAGCTTTTTGTTGAAGAAACCTATATCTCAGGGGAAAGGAATGTAATCATTCCAGTAATTAACAATTTCCCCCAGAAGTGTGGTTGGCATCATACATGATCTTCTCATTCTGATCCTCCTGGTTCCCAGAAAATGCAGTGTTTCTTCTCCAGGGCCCCTTGGAGAGGAGATGGTATGGACAAGAAGACTTTGCATACCTATGATGTCAGAGTCCAGAGTTTCAATTCTTGGCTGATCAGGTTTTAAGATTAGAAAATACAGTGTGGGAATGATTCGGGAATGATTCGGGAAAGATTCCGAGTGTTGCTGTCACATTGTCCTGGGCTTGAGTCCTGGTCCTACATGGTAGCTGTGTGGCTGAACTTAGAAGAACTGGCTAACCTCTCTGACCCTTTGGCTTCTCCTCTTTAAGTGGAGATGGTAACTCCTACCTAATGGCGTTGCTGGGCAAGCCCCCACAGAGTTCCACCATACAGGAGGGGCTCAGAAGATACTCTTGTTCAGTATCTCTTGAGTATGCTCTTAGGGAGTCTTGTTTTGTAGTAATACATGTTGATCAAGGATTCCTTCTGATTTCCCTCAGATACACACGAACTTCTTTCTCCCTGCTCTCTTTTCATAACTGCTGTGTGGAGCTATGGAAAAGTTTGTTTTAATGACAGCTTTCAAAACGCTCAGCAGATTAACCAGCACTTTACTCCGATCAAGCTAATCTCAGTGAGGCTCTCTGTACCCCTCCTTTGTAACAATTACTACCACTTAAATTGGCTAATTAATTGTGAAATCAACAGTTTCAGGAGGATCTGTCTTCCCAGAATGTAAGTTTTATGAAGGCCGGGGCAGTAGGGACAGTGTCTGTTGTCCTTATGCCATATCCCTCACACCAGGGGCTGGTTGGGGTGTGTGTGTGTGTGTGTGTGTGTTCACACACATATATGTTGTTGCTGTTATTCTTTGGTAGCAAATGTTTATCCTTTGAAGGTACAGTAATTTTTAAAAGCAGCCAAAAGTTAATCAAACTGAGAAGTAGGGTATTTGGTAAAATAAAGTGTTTTATTTATTCATTCATTAATCAATATATCTTTAGCCCTAAATGCCAGGAGCCAGGAAGTCAGGCATGAACTGGACACTCTCCGGGCTCTCAAGGGGCCTCTGGCCAGGCTGAGGAGACAGACACATGTATCAGCAACTGCAGGGAAGGCCAGACAGAGCCTTGGAGCTGAAGGCAGGAGGCCTGGATTCCAGTTCTAGTTGTGCTTTGAACTTGCTGTGTGGCTTTAGACGAGTCCTTCCCCTCTCTGGGCCTTTGTGTTGGGGGCGTTAGATTTGATGTGATCTGTGAAAGTGTCCAGCTTTCTGGCCCTTGGATCTTAATGATTCTTTCCATAAGATGGTACGCCTTCCAGCATCTTCTGTCTCCCGAAGCCTGTGCGGCCTCTGCAGGAAGGTGTGTGAATTGCACCTGCTGCGAGATTTCTAAAATGCCAGCCCCACCAGCCTGCCTGGAGAAAAGGCCTTTCTTGGCCCTGGGGAGGGAGTCAGGCTCCTGCTTCCTCCACTCCTTGGCTGTTCAACCTGAGAACACCTCCCCCTCTCTGGGCCTCAGAGCCCCATATATGCAGCAAAGAGGCTCTGCACAGAGGTCTACGGGCTTCCTCCACCTCGTCCATCCTGTGCTGTCAGGTGGTTAGGACAAGAGCTGATACTTCCCAGTGCAGCGTTTCACAAACTGTTCAGTGAAACATTCACATTCTGTGGGACAGGAATGAGATTCAGCAAACAAAAGCGCATGGTGGGGAGAGAGGTGTTTCAGCCTCAAATAAGCATGGGAGATGCTTAGTTAAACAAGAATCCTCAGGATGTTTAACATGCTAATTGCATCTTGAATTTCCTCCAGGGACAATGCAGTAGACAGAAAGGTAGACTTGCAAAGTGGCCAAAAGCACAGGCGGGGTTTTGAATCCCACTTCCAGTGCTTTCTAGCTGTGTGACCATGGGGAGGTTCACCAGCCTCTCTGAGCTGCAGTTTCTTCATTAATAGTTCAGAGAAAAAATGGAACAGGCCTTTTAGGGTTACTGTGGGGATAGAATACAGTGTTGTATGTAAGACACTCTGCACAGTGCCCTGGTGCACAGCAGGTGTTATTGGTTTTTTTTTTTTTTTTTTTTTGAGACAGAGTCTCGCTTTGTTCCCTGGACTAGAGTGAGTGCCGTGGCATCAGCCTAGCTCACAGCAACCTCAAATGCCTGGGCTTAAGTGATACTACTGCCTCAGCCTCCCGGGTAGCTGGGACTACAGGCATGCGCCACCATGCCCGGCTAATTTTCTCTATATATATTTTAGTTAGCCAGATAATTTGTTTCTATTTTTAGTAGAGACGGGGATCTCGCTCTTGCTCAGGCTGGTCTCGAACTCCTGACCTTGAGCGATCCACCCGCCTCGGCCTCCCAGAGTGCTAGGATTACAGGCGTAGGCGTTATTGTTATATTGCCTGTGAGGTTCTTCTGTGGAGGAATAGCTATAAGCATCTCTTGGGAATTGCAATATTCCACAAACACAGTTTAGGAAGTGCTGATCCATCTGTGTGATCTGAGCACGTCACTGTTTTTGTCACCCTGATGTTGGAAGACTCCTGTGAACATCTGTCTCACTTCTTCAACCAGTTGCTCTAATCATGGAGACCCAGATGCAAGAGGGACAGAGTTTGGGCACCAAGTACAGGGTTCTGGAAACTCAGGTGAGCCCAGAGAAGGCTGAGTGGGAAGGTGTGGCTCAACAGGGGCACCTGAGAAGGAGTTTAAAGGATGCAGCTGGAGAGATGGCTCAGGGAAGGCAGCGGGAAGCCCTCATGCCAGGAGGAGGAATCTGGGCGAAAGGGAGCTGTGTTGGGGGTGTCTGAGCACAGCTGCTAGCTCCAAAGTGCCAGAGTCACGGCCTCCTGCTCCACCTTGTTGCAGCTCCTCTGACCTGGACATCAGGGCTGCTCTGGGGCAGGGGACAGAAGCTGGACCAGGAGACAGGTGAGTAAGAGGCTGGCTTCTCACTCGGCACTGGGAGCCTGGGACACGTCACTCTGTCTCTCCATGTCTCAGCCTCCACTTCCATGAAATGGGAAGAATCATGACTCCCGAGCAACCTAACCCACAGGGCTGAGTGAGGGTTCGGGGAGACAAAGTATTTCAACGAGAACATTAAGTTGAGATCCTACTACGTGCCAGGCCCTGTGTTTAGGCCTGGGGAAGACTGAGACGAACAACACACAATCCCTGCCCTTGGGGGGCTCACAGTCTGCGGGGCTTACGTGCTGTGGTCAAGGTAAGCCCATGAAAGGGCCCTTCACCCCGTATAGGGGATGAGAAGGCTGATGTGGGGCAGGAGGCATTCAGGAAGTTTCCCTGGAGGAGGTGATGCCTCAGCTGAGTCCTGAGGTGCACCTGGTGGTCAGTGAATGAAGAAGAAATGTTTCCAGGTAGAGGAAACAGCATGAACAAAGTCGCGGAGAAATGAAATGCCATGGTCTGTGTGGGCAAATGAGGAGCAAGTGGTATTATTAGGACATTAATTTGAGGTGTGGAAGAAGATTTAATGGATATTTGGCAGGGAGATTGCTCACAGTTAGAGAGAAAATACAGTCTAAAGCTAAAGAAGTCAAGCTCTAACTGGAGAACTCCAGGAATTAGCTAGTGTAAAGCTTTTTTGTTTCCCCTGAAATTGTACCATGGCCTCCTTGGCATCTATGACAGGTGACATCGGAGGTGTTGGGCAGAGTATAGGCCTTGAATGCCAGGCTGAGGGGTTTGCTCTGTAGTTTGCAGACTAATGGAAGAATTAGTCATAAAAGCCAGGGGATTTAGAATGGAATCCCTGGCATTCTCTGCATGTGCAGGGCTGGCTAGGCAAGGAGGTTTCCAGAAGAAAAACAGAGCAACCTTTGCCCTTCCCCTGCACTTAGGTGAAAAGCAGAATTAGGATAGGGTCGCCTGAGTGATCCAGCTATTGTGCCTGCCCTTCGGGCTTTAGTATCTAATCTGCCGTAGTGCAGGGGGCTTAAGGCATGCCCCTCGGGAGGCCGGGCGGTAAGCCCCCGCTGCTGCCTAGGCTTTGGGGAGCTACTGAACACAAACATTCCCTGTGCCAGGGAATTAGGCCTGTTGTTACCAAGAGAAAGGGGATTGGCTGTAGCTCCCCAGCTGGGAACATACGCTAGTGCACTACCCAGCCTGCCACCACGGAGGGAGAGTGTCTCAGCCTGCTCCTCCTGGACACCGACCCCCACCCCTGTGCTTGACAGTTGCAACTTCTCACTGGGAGGCCCCTGAGGTGGGGAGAGGCGAGAGCTGGGGTAACCCCCAACCTTGTGCGTGACCTCGAGTGCGTCACCCACCTCCGTAAGCCTTTCCAGAGAGACTTTCTTACGTTTCCAGAATGAGGAAAGTCCTGCCCCACGTACTGCCAAGGCAGGGGTGAGCATTAAGTAACACTGTGCAGAAGGGCTTTGCAGTGGACGAGGCATCATTGTCTTTATTGAAGAGGCAGCAGGGAGAGCAGAAGAGCATGGCAGTGATTGAAATGTGAGTCAAATACGCTGCCTTGTTATTTGGTAATCTTAAGAAATTATTGTAAAGTTTTAAATCATAGTAATGGTGATTTGGTTATGTTTTTTAAAATTTGCTTTATCTCTTAAAAACACACACTGAAATATTTATGGATAAAACTATATGATGTCTGAGATATGCTTTAAAATAAGGAAAGGGTGAAGTGGGTGTAAATAGGAATGAAATGAAATTGTCCAACAGTTGATCAGGGAAGCTGCATGGAGGTGACAGGTGACAGGGGCATGGAGGTTCATTATACTCTTGGGGTACAGTGGCGTGATCACAGCTCACCATAACCTCGAACTCCTGGGCTCAAGTGACTCTCCCGCCACAGCCTCCTGAGTAACTGGGACTACAGGCACACACCACCACACCTGGCTTAAATTTTTTTTTTTTGAGATGGCGTCTTGTCATGTTGCCCAAGCTGGTCTCGAGCTCCTCAAGTGACCTTTCCTCCTCAGCCTCCCAAAGTGTTGGGATTGCGGGCATGAGCCTTTGCACCTGGCTACTCTTCTGTTTTAATTTTCCCACAGTTTAAAGTTAAATCAAAGAGCATGTCATTCAGAGTCAGATTGACCTGCCTTTACCACTTAATATCTATGTGACCCAGGGAAAGTCACTTCATCTCCCTTAACCTCTTTACTTATCTGTTAAGTGAGGATACTAATAATAGTACCAACTTATGGGGTTCTTGTGAAGACCATGTGTGACAATGCATATAAAATGCTCAGCTCCTTCCCCCTCTTAGAGATCTTCATCAATCATCATCTGTCACTCAACAGCTCTACTGGATGTAGCCCAATGCCCTGGGCCAGGGTCTGTCCCCTCAGGTGGAGGAGGAGGCCAGTCACACCCCTAGGCTTTCTCCAGTGCTTGGTGGGCAGTCGGCATGCCAGGGCTCTGCTGTGGAGGGGAAGGAAGCTAATGTGGTGTCCCCACCTGTCCTTCCCATCTTGGAGAAATGGGATAGTGAATGAAATGGACTCGGATTGGGCATCTTCTCTAAGCTGACCACTGAGCTTACAACCACCCTGTGAGGTCAGGGCTTTCACTCAGAGAGGTTAAGAAGCTTGCAAGTGGTTGCACAGCTAGTGAGTGAAGAGGAAAGAGGGAGGAGGGAAGAAACAGAGAAAGTGGATAGGGATAGAGGGAGGTGGAAGCCAGTGACTCCAGAGGAATGCAGGGAGGCTGGAGAGGGGCAAGAGAAGAGGAGAAAGATGAGTTAGGGAGACAGAGGCACCAAAGAGCATGGAGTGGGGAGAAAATGGGGGAGGAGAAGCAGCCAGTTCTGCTTTCTCCCTTTTTCCCCAATCTTTCAGCTGCTGGTCAGGAAGGGTGGGAGGTGGGAAGGCCAAATCCCTCTCCCTGGAGGTCAGCAGGGAGACTGGTCAGCACTGTGGGGCGGACAGCGCCCTGGCCATGCCCTGGGCTGGCGGGATGTGGCCCTCACTTCCTGGATCTTACTTTGGGGTGCTGGGTCTGCCCCCGACCCCCAATGCCCAACTCCTCTCCTTTAGGCCGCTGTTCTCAACCACCTTGGGACCTGACCTAAAGGACCAGGCAGAGGGTAGTGCGTGGGGCCACTGTGTAGAACGGAGGGACTTCATGAAGAAAAAACCCTCATGCTTTAAAATTACATATTAGAGCTAAATACACACCCATTATGGATCCAGCAATTCCACTTTTGAGTATATACCAAAGGGAAATGTACTTCACTGAAAGTACAAGAACATTCATAGTAGCATTATTCATAATATCCCTAAGCTGGAAATAACCCAATGTCCAGAAGCAAATGTGGTATATTCACACAATGGAATGCTTCTCAGCAATTAAAAAGAGCAAACTTCCAATATACACCATAAAAATGGATGAATCTCACAAATATGCTGAAAAAAAAGGCCAGACACAAAGGAGTATATCTGCACACACCAAGATCAGAACATTGCCCATACTTTACTGTATGCATGTAGTACCTCAATTTAAAAAAATAAGACAAATGAGACCATTTAAAAAGAATGAAGCATATTATTAAACAAGAATTATGATATTTATTATACATTTATTTATGCACAAATGTATATACAACATGCTATGAATGGGTGGGCTCCGACATAAATGCCCAGCTCCTTGTCAGAGGGTCTCACTGGCTTAGTTGCGTGGCTAAGGCTACTAATTCCCAACCAGTGTGCACTGGAGTTCCATAAAAGCGTAAACTCAATTTCAGATGCAGTCATTCCTTTTGTGGTCAGAGACTGTGGGATTGAGGGCAGTTGGCGTACAACTCACTGTGAGAAATAAGAGGCACTGGTAGCAAAGGGTCATCTTACCATAGGGCTGCACATGAGAACTCTGCTTTTTGGGGATATATATAGGGAATAAAGCCAGAGCAGGCATCAGTTCTATTCAACAATGTCACATTGCTGAGGTGCAATGTAAGTCCTGCACACCTGGGAGTACAGTATGATCCTTTCAGCTATGCCTTTAGAAACGCTAGTATTTGAGAATGTGTCCCAGACTCCAAAGATCAAGAACCACTCTACCAAGGAAGGGCTTCCGTTCAGGTCCAGTCTGGCTCTGTCTGCTCCCAGGTCCATACATCTTCCTCTGGACTCCTGTCCTGTGCTACCCACAGGAGGCTGATAACTTTCTTGTCTCAAGGTCCTTAACAATATTTGAAGAATATCTTTAGGTTTGTCTTATGACATTACTCCAAGTTTGTGACAAGTGCAAACCTTTGTCAACTTATTCCTAGAGGGGTCTGTTTTCTCTGTTCACTCTTCAAGATCTCAGTACCCTCCCTTCTGTGTCCATCTGGGGATGGTTTTCCTTCTCTAATATGAGCAGCCTGCTCTGAATCTCTGTTTCCTGCAGTGATGTAACAATGGCGAGAGTTATAATCTGTTTCCTTTGGTTGAAATGATTTCCTGGTTGGAATCAAGTTGAAAAAGACTTCCTTTGAATAGAAACATGGAAAAGGTGACATCTCCCATGCAACACTGTTGACTGTCCTTCCTGGCTGCTGCAGGTCAATGTTTGGCCACTTTACCATGTCTTGATTGATGTCACATAGTCAACACTTGATAATTGAGCTGAAGTCCAGGCACAGTGTGGGACAAAAGAGGTATGGTCACTTCTGCCAGGGACCAGGGAAGGTGAGCTGGTTGGGACTCTTTTTGTTACAAGTAATAGAAATTCTAATCAAGCTAGACAAACACGGTTCATTAATTGGTTCATGTAAGCCAACCATGAGATGGATAGGATACAGCTGGGTGTAGGTTTCGTAGCTTCCTGATTGCTGTCAGTTCATCTTCCCAGCTTTGTCAACAGAAGAGAGCATTCTTTACTTCCAGCTCTAATTTAAAGATCCCAGGGAAGAACTCTGATTGGCCTGTCTTGGATCAGATGCCTGACTTGTGGGCCAATCGCTATGGCCCAGGAGATGTGATGCTGTGATTAACCCAGCTTACTCATGCCTATGGCTAGAGGAGGGATTTTGGTTGAAGAGAGGAGAGAATAATTCTTTGGAAGAAAGAAGGGAGATGTTACCAGATTAAGGGGGAAATATGTATCAGGAAAAGAAAATAAGAGTTTTTCATCATAAAAAACTTGAAAAAGTGTGGTAACCTTGCAAAATAGCCATGATTACCTCCCATCCTAATATGCACTCCTTTTGCAATGTGACTTTGCTTTCTTCCAATCCCCTCCTTTGAATTTGGGCTTGGTCGTATGATTTGCTTTGGCCACTGGACATTTGAAAATGTGATATAAGCAGAGGTTTGGTAAACACCTGTACACTGGGGCTTGCCCTCTCTGTTGCTGATGGGAGTGCAAGTCCAAGCTAGCCTCCTGGAGCACAGGATCATGCCAAGAGAGACTCAGCCACCCCAGCCATTCTAGACATCTCAACTGAGGCTCCACACATGTGAGCGAGGCCACTCCAGACCTAACTGAGCTGGGGTCCTAACTGAGCCAGCCTAGACCAGAAGAACCACCCAACCAGCCCACAGAATTGTGAGAAACAATCAGTGTTTTTGTGTTTAAGCCACTATATTTTGAGGTGGTTTCTTATGCAGCAAATACATCCTCTTTGGTACAGAGAGGATGATGCAGTTTAGTAATGTCCTGAAATAGCAAGACATTTGAGGAAGAGTGGTGGTCAGGTGGAGGGTGGGGCATTCCTGGAAGAAGAGACAGAATCAGCCGAGGCAGAGAGTCATGAGATGGCATGGCACATTAGGACACCCTGGTGTTGTGGCTTCACTGGAGCTCAGGGATAGAATTGAGGAGTGATGGAAAATATAGCTAAAGGAGTGGGTAGGGGCTAGATCAGAGAGAGCCTTCCATGCCAGGTTAAAGAGTTTTAATTCATCCCGTGGTCTATGGGGGAAACCATAGAAAGCTTTTAAGCAATGAAGAGACACGATTAGACTTGTATCTTCAAACATATCAAAGCTTTCATTAACAGGGTGTTTACCATGTTTTAGCCACTTGAGATACGCATGGTCAAAATATTAATCTGCTTGCAGGGTGGAGAGTGGCTTGGACGTGGGCAGAGGTGGACGGCCAGACCAGTGAGGCCATTACAGGGACTCAGGTAAGAGTGGATGAAAGCCATGGCCACTGGGGTGGGAGAGGAGGGAACAGATGGAGAGATGTCGGGAGGCAGAACTGCCTAGTGGCCACGTCAGGGGAGTGGAGAAGGAGGAGGAGTCTGACATGACTCCTCAAGGTCTGGCTTAGGTGACGGTGGAGAATTTTGGAATCAATAGCATTTTGGAGTCTTCATATCTTATAAACTTAGCTCCCAAGATTTGAAGGGAGCTTAGAGACTATCTAATCTCATCTCTCTACTTCACTTACCACTGATGAGTCTGAGGTGATTTTAGGTTATTTAGGAACAAATCATTTGTATTGTATTAGGAAACCACTAGCTCATAAAACCCATGATTTCACAGATATTGCTTAGTAAAAGACTAAAACTTCAATTTAGTAAGTGAGTTGATACAAAGAAAAACATTAAGTCAGTAAAAGTACAAATTGTAAATCGGGTTCACTGTGCACTGGTTACCCCCTTGTCTGAGTCTGTTGACACACACGTTACATAAAGTGGGTTTACTACTTAGAGGCAGCAAGGGACAACGGAAGCCTAGGATTCACTTCCAGCTGGTCCCCACAGGCTCAGGAAGGCTGCCCAGGGCGAAGGGAGTCTCGACTGTGCATACCCCACTGCTACACAGCCGAGGGTACCCAGGACAGCAGCCTGTCCCGGGTTTTATACCCCAGGGGAACAGGAGTCCCTGAGCTAAATCATGGAAGGACATCCCATTCTCGGGAGGACTGGAACAGAGCCTGGCTGTTCTGGCCAGCCCCTCCCTATCTTACAAGGTTGCCTTCCCAGCATAGTCTACAGTTGTGCTTGAGAACTACAGGCGAGAAAGAGGGGAGAACTGGGTCAGTGCAAGACCACCTGGAGAACTGTCCTCGACAGCTGGTGCAGAGACGTGGCAGAACTGAGTGCAATGCCACACACTCTGCGGTACCCAAGGCGCAAATCTCAGCAGGATCCCAGCTAGTGAAAGCCCATCTCTTTAAGTGGCCTGGGTGTGACAGAACTGCTGCAGACTCTCGCCATCTGGTTAGATTTGGCCCATCAGCCTTTGAGAACTGACAAGGACACCTCTGTGTTAGAGGAGCCTTCCAAGCCAGATCCAGCTTGTCCAAGTGGAGGATTAGGTGGTGGGGCTCTAATGAGGCAGAGAAAATGAACATGCCCATTCCTCGGAGGCCTTCGGGAGCCTCTGGCTCACGAAGATGAACTTGTCCTCACCCGCCTGCCTGCCTTTTGTGCAGATCTCTGCATTGTCTTGAAGAAAGACGCCTGCACGCACGCTGAAACTCCGCGTGCAGATGGCGAGGACCTTGTCTCGGGAGGCACGGGAAGGGATGGCCCCCCATCGTGCCCCTAGGGGCCCGGGGCCACCCACTGTGGGCAGATAAAGGGCAGCACTGGGCACCATGGAAGCTGCCCTGTGGGGGCTCTGCCTCGGGCTGGGCAGACAGGCGGGATTAGCGCTGCAGCCAGCAGGCCGCCCCAGCCACCAGGCGCTGGATTCCCGCCGGGACGCGGCCTTTCCCAACGGGCTGGGCCTCCCTTTGTGCGAGTCCCCAGCACAATGCGTGTAATCCCGCAGACCTGCCCAGCAGAGGCGGGCGGGCAGGAGCGCGCTTGGCTTCCTGTCTTGCTGAATGGCGTGAATGGGCGCCGGGCCGCTCTTAATCCCCCAGCGGCTGACTGTCCTGGCAGGGAGCGCAGGAGGAGGGAGGAGAGGATCGCAGCCGCCAGTCTCCCTTCCGGGCAGGAGGCAGGTAAGGGCCCTGCCTCTCTCAGTTCCGCCTACCTTTCAAGGGCAAGCCCGGGGGACCAGCAATGGGATCCCGTGCAGGCAGGCGCCCTCCTGGAACCCTCTAGTCTTCTCCAGGACTGTCCCGGGGCTGGGCGTGCTAAGGTTACAAGCAAGGAGCTCAGGGTGGAGAAGAGCTTCAAGATCCCAGCACATCAGAACAGGAAGCACCCCAAGGATTCCATTCCCCCGCATTTTACAAATGGGGAAACTGAGGCTCCTATGGGTCAGGGACATGTCTAAGGTCACACAGCGAGTAAATTGGCGGACATAAAATACAGAGTCAAAGGCTCCTGACTTCAATCGGGTGGCCTTTCCAGGAGACCAACAAATATCTCCTAAACTCTGTTCCCTGGAGCACACCCAACTATTGGGAGATACTTAGTGATCCAGATTGAAAATGTTATGTGTTTAAATGCACAGAGAAACACTGCACATGCACAACGCACACCAAGAAGCAAAGGCTCTGAGAAGTCCTGTAGTATGTCAACGTGGCTGATCTTAATGCAACCCTTTCCAAATGCATTTGGTACAGCCCTTCTTTCTTCACATGGCACCTTTTCTCACATAGAAGCAGAACTCTGAAGCACACAATCTGGAAATTCTGCACTAGACTGTGTTGTAAACTTCTGAGAAGTGATTATGTAGATGATGAGGACATTTCTATTTAACCTCCATGAGTGTCACCGTGTGCAGACCTGTAAAATGGGAGGGATCTCTTTTCAGGTTCAGAGTCACTCAATGTTTATTGAGCATCTGTTACTACCAGGTACTTTCCACCTCAATTATCTCTGCTAAGCCTCCCAACAACCCTGTCAGATGGATAATAAAACCTCAACTTTACAATTGTGGAAACTGAGGCACATGGACCTGAGTAACTTGCCTAAGGTTACACAGATGACAAGTGAGCAAAACTGGATTTCAAACCAAGGTCTGCCTGGATTTAAATCCTGTACCCTTGCTTTTCTGCCATGTTCCCCTCTCCTCTTTCCATACTGCCTGTTAGTAAGAGGCAAAAACTTCCAACTGGAAATAAAAGAAAAAAACGTGTTCATGCTTCATTCCACTCCTGATACACTGTGTGACCTTGGATAAGACCCTGTACCCCCAGGTCTAAGTCCTTCCCCTCCACCTCCAACGCTGGGAGGGCTAGACAAGGTGCCCAGTTCCTATAGGTCTCTCCTGCCCCAGCATCCCATGACTCCATGACTCTGGTCCCCAGACCCAGTGGTTTGGAGGTTGTGCTTTTGGAGGCATAAGTTATCCTGGGGAGTCAGTTCAGGAGCTGAGTGACATAAGGCTGGGTTCATGTGTGACAGACATCAGGATAGAGCAACAGCCTTAGAAGGCAGGCCATGTGCCAATTCACCCCTGGCACCTTGTTAGAGCCATGGGAAACTGTCACCCAGGGCTCACAGATGGAGTCAGCCTCTGCGTGGTGCTGATTCTTGATGGCATGACATGTGACACCCTCACAGGTGTCCACCTCTTTGATGGGTGGTGGAGAAACTTGCAAGACTGGTGAGGGTGGGGCCAGAAGGGAGCAGGCGGGTGGTAAGAAGGCATTGAGGCACTCTAGACTTGACTTGGAATTACTTTATGTAAGCTGTATATGTAAGCTACCTTTCTCATTATTTAGTCAGGGGTCCACCCCACCTTAAAAAAAAAGGAGGATAGTCTTAGTTTGGGTTACCTCAGAAGCAGACTCTAATGCAAAAAGTCAAATACAAGTAGTTTATTTGGGGCAGGGATCCCAGGAAATGCTGCCAGGGAGCGTGGAGGTAAAGCAGAATGGAAAGGACAATGAATAATGTATTGTCACTCAAGTAACCACTGTGGGCAACTGGAGCTTGGTCCTGCTGGGGACTCTGGGAGCCAGCGTGGCACATGTGCATAGCCCCTGAGCTACTCCATCAAGGGGCAAGGCAGCTGGAGCACGTAACCACCAGCTCCTATCAGCCACTGGTTGAGGACGCCCAGGGAGGGGCTGGCCTGTGCCAGGAACGACGGACAGGGAGGTACCCCAGGCAGAACGGCAGGTGCTAACAGCATGTGGCTGAGGGGCTTGGTGAGCCAGAAGCTGGAACACCTAGTGAGGGGTCTAAGCTCCTCCACAAATTGCTAGGCGAGGGCGGCTCAGTAAGTCATTTGCTCTCTTTGAGCTTCAGAGGAGCTTTGATGGAACTTTCTCATCCATCAGATGGGACTGGAACGCTGCCCCGCCTATCACACATGGGACCATCGTAAGGTATGGAGGGTGAGGAGTACATACCCCTCTCCAATCCGTTCCTCCCCATCTGCCAGCCCCAGCACCACACACCAGTTCTCATTTGCTTCAGCCAGGGCTGTGAGCACTGAGGTCTCAGCACCTACCTACTCCTGCCCAGCCTGGTCAAGGAGCCATCTCCTTTAGAGTGGGAAATGGTTTTAGGTCTAGAAATTAAGATGTTTAGGTTCAAGGGGAAGCAGAATGATACAACAGAAGTAATATGAGCCTGGGAATCAGGAGGCCTGGACTCAAATCTCAGTTCATTCATTCATTCATCCAATATTTATTGAGGACCTACTGGATGTCAGGGGCTGACGGTGCTTAATGAAGAAGACATAGTCCCAAAGGAGATCCGTGGCCTTGGGCAGGCAGGCCCCTGTCCTCTCTTGGCTTCAGGTGGTTGTTCTTGAGGTTCCTTCCAGCACTATCATTTCTTGCCACATGCACAGTGCCCCCCCCCCATCTCCTTGAGCTCTGCAGAGGTCATGCTGAGGCTGGGGACCATGGGTTGGGGTAGGGACTGCTCCATGCTGGGCCCTTGGTGGGACTGCCGCAGCACCTGGGCTTCACCCGCCGTGAGCGCTGCGTAAGCTCTGCAAATAGCAGCTGAGGGTGGTGGATTTGGTCAGCATTAAGCTGTATTAAGTAGAGCTGTTTCTACAAAGAGTACATTTCAGGATAAACATGGTACCAAAGCCATGCTAAGATGATGTAGCACTTGTAAGAAGTGGCTTCTTGCCACCCCCAGCACCTAGTGCAGAGACCTGTTCTCCAAATCCACTCGCATCTAGACTCTCTGAGGGGAATGTCACAGAGCAGCCCCTTCTATTCCTTCCAGGAACACATCCCTGGACCCAGGGAGAGGCACGTGACTCAGGCTGGGCCCATCAGAGGACTCCATCCTCCTGGCTGCTGAGATTGGTCCAGGAATGGTCATGTGACACAAGCCAGGCAAATTAGGGTCCTTTCTTGGGATTGTTTTTTTTAACTGGTGGGAAAGAATCCTTTCCTGATGAGTCATGCAGTTGTGAACTGGGAGCTTTTGGAAGCCATGTTCACACTCCACAGGAAACCTCTCTGGCAGGACAGAATGAAGCCAATAGAGAAGCAGAGAAGGGCGAGTCTTGCTGGTGTCTGAGGACCTGGTCCCAGACCTCCTTTAGGCCAGCTCCATCCCTGCCCTTGGTTACTTAAAACAGTAAAGTGCTTTCTTTACTTAAGCTGGTGTGAGTTTGAATTCTGTCACCACAAGCCAAGAGCGTCCTAAATGAGACCAACATCTTCCATTTTTTGAGCTCACTATGTGCTGGAAGATTTTCACTGTATCATTTCATAAAATCTTGCACACAGCCACATGAGCTATATGCCCATTTTATAGACAGGGAAGCTGAGATCTGAGAGCTAAGGGAAAACCTAAGGCCACCCAGCTATTAGAAAGTGGCCAAGCAGGGATTTGAACCCAGGTCTGCCTAACTCCAAACTAATGTCCCCAACCCTTTTGTCATAGTGCTCATTCACACTATGCCTTGAAGCTTCTTCAATTCTGACTCTGTGGGATGGCCACCTTCAGAATAGACCCACCTTCCATGAACTTTTGTGTATTGGCTTCTTGTGCTGCATTTGAATTTCACATAAAATTACTCCCATAGATAATTTTCCAATAATGAGCTTTTACGATGGCTCTTAGTAGCTTAGCAGGTTAGAATCAAAGTCTGCATGCTTGATCTCATCTCATACCTTCACCAAGATAAGCAAATAATTTTTATTGACATTTGCTCTGGAAAATGAGACATTTATGATCCAATCAAATTCTGGCCTTAAGAACTACAACCAATGTTGTTATCTTCAGAGGCTTAGAGAGGTAAAGTGACTTGCCTAGGGTCACCTAGCTTGTCGGGGCAGAACAGAAATTGGAGCCCAATTCTTCATTTAGTCTAGTCCTTTTTTCTGATAAATTTCTGAGTCCTTTCAGCCCTCAGTGTTCCAAACCCTCTGCCAGAAGACCTCTGTGTCCAGAACCCCGTGTTTTTGCTTTTATCCAGCAAGAGCTCGAGTTTTCCTCATTAAAACCTCCTCGTGAGAGCTGTGGACAAAGGTGTGGGCAGGAAATTGGGGTAGAATACCTGATCTTCCCTCCAAAAGCACAGGTTCCCCCAAAGCCAGTGTGGGCTGGAGGGGCCATTGGAGAGCTCAGGGCTATCCTTGGCACTGGCAATGAATCACTGAGTGACCGTGATGTACATCACCACCACCATCACCATGACCTACTCTTCCTCCAAGAGAAAAATAATAACAACCACTTGTATTGAGCAGTTTTGTACGTGCAGACATTCACAACTGCCCAATGGAGTAGGTACTGTAGTCACCTCACATGACAGATGATGGACCTAAGACACTAAACAATTTAATGGCATGCCCAAGGCAATGCAACACAACTAGCAAGTGGCAGAACTGGGACTTGAACCAGGCACTCGGGTTCCAGAGTCCATTCTATTAACTATTTCACTACATCATCTTCCTTTTGAATTGTGAATCAGGGTTTTCTCTGGCAATCAAACTATTCCAAATTTGGTGGGGGAAGGGTACCCCAGACAGCATGCTTCTGAGGAAATCACCAACTTTGTATTAAGATAATAGAGTATTATCTATTTATTAGAGTAAGTTTATCTGATATCCATTTAGGCGCAGCCCACAGGGCTTATGTTACTATTTAAAGAAAAAGAAAAAAGTAGCATTCTCTGCCATGCTTGTGGGCAGATTGGATGAGCGTTATCTCAGCAGGGTTTTCTCAGTGCTTTGCAGTTTGAAAAGCAAACTTTAATGTCTTTGAACTCTGAGGATCTTCTGGGAAGGCCAAGATAATTGTCTTCCATTTTACTGATGAAGAAACTGAGGCCAGACAAGGGAAGATACTTGCTCTGTGTGTGCGTGTGTGCGTGTGTGTCTTCCTGTGTGCAGGAAGTGCCATGAATCCTCCTGCAGGCCTGGATCCCAGTTGTGAGAGGAGCTGTCAGTTCTGATGCTTGGAGGGGAGCGTTCCGGCCCACTGCCCGTGTATGGAGTCACTCAGACTTAGCTAAGTACACAGCAGCCAGGAGCCTGCGTTTCAGCAGCTGAAATCAGTGGGCAGCACAAAAATGTAGGTGTAGCTCGCTCCCCCCTCCCCCTTGTCTCTCTTCTCCCCCTCCCACGGGGTGGAACTGCCTGGAATAGGCCTGGCCCAGCCAACGTGTCTGCACATGCAGCATCTGGGGAATAAGCACAGGGCAGCTCTGGGGCACGTGTGGAAACATGTACCCCCATACACATGCACATATGTACACACACATGACTTTCTAGGAGGTATACTCAGGACAGGTGTGGGGTCTCGGCTCTGATCTGGCTCAGCCTCTGACTCTTTGGTGACTTTTGACTCTTCCCTCCTCTGAGCCTTGACTCGCCATCTGTAAAAGGGGAATGATGACGTCTATCTCCCAGGGGTGTTGGAGGTATACAACAAAAGATGGCAGGATTCAAGAACCCTGAATCTAAAAAAGCCCTGGGAGACAATTAGCCTAATGCTTCCATTTCAGACAGGGATGCTGAGGCCCAGAGAGAGACAGGGAACTGCCCAGATCCCAGAGCAAGTCAGACACAGATTGACTAGAACACAGACCTGCTGTCACCCAGGACCCACGCCCCAACCTCAAGGCATAGCCCTGAAAAGAGCAGAGCACTGTCAAAGGTGAGTTCTTGCTCTTGTACCTGAACTTCCATGTAGATGTCAGTTTTGAAACCAAAATACTTTGTAAACACCACTTATTAATACAAATCCACATGCACTGTGCCATGGGGGTGTCTTTCTTCTTTGGGAAATATTAGCTCAGATAGGCATACAAAGGACATTATGACTCTCAGTTTGCGTAACATATTGGATTTACTTTATGCCCACAAGTTCATACTAGGCTCTTGCATATCCACTGGCCTCTTTATTGACACTGTATCAACCCAGCTGTTCCTAAGAGATAAACTGTAAAATAGACAGAGAGATGGAGCCCTGGGAGCCAGGGAAGCCAGGTTGTGAGGGCCATGGGGAGGGTTTGCCCCAGTCCCTGCTGTCGGCTTGCCCACCTGTGAACGGCGAGGTGTGAACTCATCTGGCTCATTTTTCCTGACTGTGTCCGCCCACCAAAGCCCTCCTCGGTCCTCAGGGCTTGCCCCAAACATGACTTCCTCACCCAGACTCCCACTCTGCCCTCTGTACTGTGGCTCTCACGTAGGTGCCCACCTACCTGTCAGGTTGGATGCTCCTCAATGACAAGGACTGAGCCCCAGATCCCCTTACAGGACCCAGCCCAGAGTAGCTGCTCAGGCATGTGTGTCCAATGGAATGGCTCCCAGGGGAACTTGGAGTTAAGGCACACAGGTCACAGAGAAAGAAAGAACTTAAAGACAGCAGGGAAAGCATTGGGGAAGTCAACATTTCCCCCTCCCTCCACCTCTGCCACCAGCGTGTGTAATATCCCAGGTCATGTGATGGGACTTGGTGGGTGACCTAGACTCCCCTCCTGATGCTCCCAGCCATGTACTGAGCACATACCATGAGCCCTGCATTCCATGTATATTAGCTCAAATCCTAACACCAGTCCTAATCCCGTTTTCAAGATGCAGGACCCAAAGTTCAGAGACCTGCAGTTAATTGCTTACACGGAGACAAGCTGGGACTTGAGCTCAGTTGTGTATGATTCCCAAGCCCATGTTCCTTCTATAATATTATAACATATGGCTCTTTCAGAGCACTGACACTCTCAGGAGACTTGGGACCAAGGCATTCCTCTCTGCAGGACTTTTTTTCTCAGTGTAGAGGGTAGAAGTAGACAGGGTGGGGGCCTTCCTTAGCCCTGACCCCTCGTAGTCTCTTCCTCATCCCTCCACCTTGGTTTTCCCATGTGTACAAGAGGAAAGGGACCAAATGCACCCAAATTTATTGGTGCTTCTCATAAAACTATCCACTGTTTTGTTTGCTTTGGCTTTTAGGAGCAAAGACAGCAAGAGATGGGTCAAGGGAAGAGGACGGGGAGGCACTCGGGCTGCCTGGGATGGCGATAATTTTCCTCACTGGTCCATAGTCAGTGGAAACACGGAAACCAGGCAGGTTTCCACAGCCAGCAGAGTAGTGGAATCACCTGGGGATACTTGCTAAAATGCAGACTCCTGGATCCTGCTCCAGAAGGGATGGCCATAGGTTTGAGGCAGCGACAGGATTGTTCATTTTTAACAAGCACTCCAGATGATTCTGAGGCAGAAGTTTAGGAGATCTGGGGTCTAGGGTTTTTCTAAGTCCCAGCACTAAGGGGCCAGGAGAGCTGAGTGGGGGGCAATGCTGCTGTGAGTTAAAGCCCCTGATTCATCTGACATAGGTACACACGATAAGATAGTGTATAACCTAGCTTTAGCCAAGTAAGATTCCTGTACATAAAGTGGTATAGGAAAAAGAAAATACTCTGATTCCCCAAATTAAGTTATTAATAATTAGGACTCCCATCTATATACCTAACAGAAATACACATGTGTGTTAAAAGACATTTATAACAATGTTCATAACAGCACTGTTTATAATAGCCACAAATTGGTAACACCCTAAGTATCTTTCAACAGTAGGATGGATAAATTGTAATATATTTATATAATGGACTACTATGCCTCAGTGAAAATGAAATAAGCCATTGCTACATGCAAAAGCATGGGAGACTCTGATAGATACAATGTGGAGTGAAAAAAGCTAGACACAGAATAATACATATTGTATGATTCCATTTATAAGAATGTCAAGAACTTACAAATGGAAAAATTAATCATGATGGCACCTCTGAGGGGGAGGGGGCCAGAAGTCACTTGTGGTGCCAGAAATGTTGTCCATGTTGATCCACATGGTGGGGACATAGGCACATACATATGTGAAGGTTCATCAATCTGTACACTTAACATGTGTGCACTTTACTGAGTGTGTATCATACTTCAACTTTAAAAAATGTTAAGAAAAAAATAGTAAGCAGTGGAGCTTTCAGTGAATTCTAAACACTGCCATCAAAGAAACTGTATTCACTGACCAGAATTAATTAGAACCGAATTCTAGTAAGCAATTAGAATTCAATTATTGAAGGATAGCTTCCCTTTGGAAATCCACACACCCAGAAACAAAAATACACTTGTAAGTGACTCTTGGGTTAAAGAGAAATACAAATGGAAATTTCACTGTTTAGAACTGAATGACAACGAGAGCACCATTTCTGAGTTCCTGGTACATGGCAGCTACTTAATAAATATTTGCTGAACTGCATGATCTCACTTATATGTGGAATCTAAAAAAAGGTTGAACTCATAATAACAGAGTAGAATGGTGGTTACAGGGGCTAGAGGGTGGGGGAAGAAGGAGGTATTGGTCAAAGATTACAAATCTTCAGATATAAGATGAATAAGTACTGGAGACATAATTTATAGCATAGTGATTATAATTAATAATAATGTATACTTGAAATTTGCTGAGAGGTGGACCTCAAGTACTCTTATCATACACACATACACAAAAGGTAACTATGCAAGCTGATGAATATGTTAATTAGTGTGCTTGTGGTAATCATTTGCGAATGTATAGATATATCAAAACATCATGTTATATACCCTAGATATATGCAACTTTTATTGTCAATCATACCTCAATAAAGCTGGAAAAAAATATTTGTTGTATGAATGGATATCAGATCTATGGGACATTGCCAAAGCAGTACTCAGAAATGTATAGCTTTAACTGTCCTCACTATTAAAAGGGAAAAATTTAAGAATAAAAAGTGGGACCGACTAAATTTTCAATCCAAGGTGCTAAAAGAGAATAAAATAAACTCAGAGGAAGTAGAAGGAAGGAACTCATGAAGTTAAAAGTAGAAATATCAAAAGAGAAACAACCAACTCAAACAAAAAACCCAGTACAGATGATCAACGAAACAAAAAACCAGTTCTTTAAAAAAACTAATAAAATAGACCAGTCTTAGAATGAAAATTAAGGGGGAAAAATGACATAAATAATATCAAGAACAAAAATAAGGGCAGGAGTTGGAAGAGAAAGCTGACCACAGACACAGAGGAGATTTAAGACCATAGAAGAAAAGTTAAGTAGTGAGGAAGCCACAGTGAAAGGAAAGGAAGGACAGGCAATGAAGAAGAGAGCTTCTCAGAATTTCCTGTCTCACTAGGGTTCAACATAATGGCAGGATCAGGCAGCAGTGTGTGTCCCTGCAGGGCAGAAGCACAGGTTCCCCACTGGGCATGCAGGGACCCCTGGAGTCAGCTCAGCCTCCCAGACCTCCCCTCTCTGCCCCATCTCCCCTTCTTGGGCTTTGGCCTAGAGAGGGCTAGCACTGTGTGAAGGAATCTTCTGGCTCTCCCAGCTCTGGCTGTCTCCACCCCAGGGATGCTTTGATTGTGCAGGGTCCCATCTCTCCAGTGGCCCCAAAGCAGTCCCTCCTGGGGTGGCCCACCTCAGCACAGCCTCCAGTCAGCCTCTCTCAGTGGGAGGTCAGGGGAGGAGCAGCCCCACCCAAGGCCTCCTCCTTCCTCCTGAAAGCTGTTTGGGTCAAGGGCCAGGGCCAGAGGAACCTAGGGCAGTGAGGATGCTGGCCCCTAGGAGACAGCAGCCACCTCATGCCCTACAATGTCACTCTGCTATAGAGCCCATTTTATAATCCCTCCTCTACCCATGCCAGCCCTGTCTCTTCCAGCCTGAGTCCTTACCAGTGGTGTGTCAAAAAATGTTTAACAATGGCTCACCCCCCAAAAATATGTGTGCATATATATCTGTATATATGTTGATATAAGTTTTCCTGATATAAAGAATGTGTAGACCACAATTTACAAATAATAATATGCAATATACTTTATTGTCAGTGCCATACACCTTTAACTTCAGAGCTGCTATTCCTCGAAAAATCCACTATCAGTTTTTGTAGTTCTATCACCAGAAATAGTGTTACAAAATCAAACTGTGAATAAATGTCTGGTTGCTATAGGATTCAGCAAAGAAACCACTCATGTCATGAAGTGTAGTTCTTTTATGAATGTTGATTGATATTTTCATTTACACTAACGAATAAGACAAAAATGAAATAATGAAGACATATAATGGAACCTCACTCATTCATCAATGACATGGGTAACTTTTTGGCTGAATCAGATAACAGTTTCAAAAAACTAGAAGAATTTCCTCATTTTTTGTCAACACATTACCTCAACACAACATTAAATTGAGTCCCGATGTGTAGTGTTTTTCCATTTCCACAGTGTAAATATTCCCACTATGGCCCGTTTTAAGGGACCAACATGATGTCACAGAATCCAGAGTTGGGAGAACGTGGGCAGTAGCACATCATTGTATAGTATTTCCACTATACAAATACCATAAATATAAACAATCTCAAGAGAGTAGATAATAGTAAAATGTAGTAAAATAATTCAGATGTGATGAGTTTAGAGTACTACCTTTGTTTCAAATATTATTTATCAAATTGTAAACTTATCAAATTTATTTTTAATACTGTCTATGTCTAAGCACTGGCATGTGAGATTCCTGAAAATTTAGCAGTCAGCTTTCAAAAGGTGGCACAGAGCACACCAGCTACCACACGCCACATGTCCTCACCGTGCTTTGAGATCCAAATGCCACTTTTTCTTTGATGTGCTCGCTGACCACTTCAGGCAGAGACTGTCTCTTCCTCTCATGTGCCCTGGGAGGGTGAGCCCTGGGTCTGACTGGCCTCTCTCCCTCAGGGCCTGGCAGCAGGTGCCACTGTTCAGCAGATGTGTGCCAAAGCCATGTGTTGAACCAGCCTCCCCACCCTACCCACGTGTCTCCCAGGACCTGATCCTCTTGGTACATGGCCACCAGCTCTTCTACTCTGCCCCTTCAGGTACCCCTTGGGGCACATAGAAAGTACAGGGACAGGTTCTCAACAGCAGGGGCAGCCATTTAGCCTCAGTTTCCCCATTTGTAAAGTGCTAATGAAGGAAGGGATGGAAAGAAGGAAAACATGTTGGTATTTTCGTCTAATCTCTTTTTCTTAGGCATATGGTAGTGGGCGATTGTATTTGGCCTGTACATGCAATTTAGTGTCTTGTGGCTTCTCACACAACATATCATAAGCAATTTCCATGTTCCTGTATTGTCTTCAAATTTTCCACTATTAGTAGATGCGGAAGATGTCATCTTTTATGTAATCAAAATTCACTTTACCTTTCCTTTGAGACATTTATATAATTTTCGGTTTTCCAGAACCAGTTTTACCCCATTACCACCAGCATAGACTGTCTTCATTTCAGAAAATACATACTAATCATAGACTTTATTGTTCTTTTGTGTGCTTTTTGTTTTAATGACTAGTGCTATTGGACGTTTTCCTGTCAGTTTTTCTACTAGCTGTCCGTGCCCTCTTAAATAGTGAGCAGACATCACAAAGCGACTGGAGTCTTAGTGTGTTGAGGCGTTGCCAACACCAGGGGCTCCTGGAATGTGTAGGCTTTTAGCCCCAGACTATGGTTTTGAGTGAATACAGCTGCTATTTATACTCTTTTGGGCATTTCTCCTGTCAGGCTGTTAAATATTGCTTTTTGCTGGGGTCATTGGGCCAACTTCTTGACTCTTTGTTTGCTTCCACTCTGCGAAACCAGACATGATAACTAAGCTTGATAGAATTGCCTAGAAGAAAACACCCTGCATATCAGAGCCTGGCAGCTTCATTACAAGAAAGGTACATGGGTTCATGTTATCTTTTAAGGACAAGTTTACATCCTAACTCTTGGCTGGAGTCTGTGTGTCTGAGGATGTTGGACCAATGATCCCCAAAAAGAGGAGTGACCACATTTGGTTTATAAAAATCATGCTGGCAGAACAAATGTGGATCACAATACCTTTACACGTGTGCACTGAGCTTCGTATTTTGTGAAGCCCTTTAAATATGTCTTTGATCCTCAGCATCACATTAGGGGGGAGGTATGGCTTTCCTATTTTATGAATGAGGATGCTCAGACCAGAGGGGATTACCCGTCTTACCCAAGACCCCTCGGCTGGTCTGCGGCGGGGCCGGCCGTTGTGCCAGGACTCTGGACGGCTGCTCCCGGCTAGATGTGAGGTCTGCGTGACTGGAGCTCCTGTGTGTCTGGCTCCTCCACATGTTTGCTCATGTTCTAAACGCAGGATGTGGGGAAATTGCCTTTAAGTACAATAAAGGAAAACAAGCCCATGAGCTCACAAGGTTTTTTGTTTGGGATGGTACTTGTTTATCTAACCGACTCTCCCCAAATCACTAATACTGTCTTTGCAGCCAGCAGATGGGCCACCCTGCGTCTGAGACATAGGCGTCTCTTTCTGGAGTTTATAAGGTCATAAGGCAATCCATCTCGGTGCCTCGTGTCAGGCCAATTTAAGAGGACAAGGTGGGCTATGGAGAATGGGCCACTAAGGCCACCCTGAGGACACCCACAGGGACTCTGGAATTTCTGGGGGGGCATCTGTAGGATTTTGTGGTGCATGAAGGACTCCCTAAGAGTAGACCTCCATAGACAAGGCATTAGCCCCAGTGTAGTGAGGCAACATGGCATGGGAAAGGGCACACGAGCTTTGGAGTCAGACAGACCAGGGCTGGAATCCTGACTCTGCCACCTGTGTGACCCTGGGGAGGTCACTCAACCTCGCTGGGGCCAGTCTCCTAACCGTGGTGCCTCCCAAAGGCCTGTCCTTTGTGTGACACTGGTTCTGGCTTTATTTCTTTTGTTCCCAATGTCCAACCTTAAAGGAATGAGTCCCTTCTTTGGGCTGATGTTGTCAGCACACATCCACTCAGATCCCTTTGCCATTTGGGGCCTACCTGCGGCCAGCATCTGCATCTCTCTGTCAGAGGACAGAGCTCAGGGCTGCTGGCATCTGCTTTGCCTGCACACAGGAGAGCGGGAAGTACCTGGGAGATTGCCCACCCCACCCTCTTTTCCAGTGACAGGTGGGTGCTGAGGCACAGATATCCCAGTGCCCTTTCCCCTGAGCAGGACAGCTCTGGGTTGTGACTCACCAGAGTTCCCTGGGGGGATTGAGCCAAAGTTCCCCGCCGAGTGCCTTGTTTGATGAGAGATCCCGGCTGGGCCTCCTTTTCCTTTCGGATCCTACTTCCCACTGCCTCACCTGTTTTTCTGGGAGCACTTCCTGACGCCTCACTTTCACATGAATCCTCCTCCAGGGCTGCTTCTGGGGACCCCGACTGCAGACGCAGCCAGGGAGAGGCTGTAGGGCAGAGCCAAGCCGGTGTGCTCAGGCTCCCACGGGGCTTCTCTGCCCAAGCGCGTAAGTCCTCCCAGTTGGCTGCTTTTCTCAAAAAGAAACTCTAGGAAGTTAACCTTTTAGTAAAGCATTAAGAAACCATTTTTTAAAAAAGCTCTTTTAGAAAACCATTGACCTATGTCACGTCTTAAAGGAGTTTTCACATATATGGTTTTACTCGAGCCTCATTACATGACTGACATAGGAAGAAATTACTATCCCCTTTTTCAGGTGAGGAAGTTGAGGCCAAATTGATGGCGTGATTAGATTAAAGTTACCCAAGAGGTACACGGCAGGATCGGGTGTAGGGACCCAAATTTTCCAACCCTGGTTCAGTACCAGTCTGTAGTACAGAGCTTTGTTTTTGATAGTATGATTGATGATGATGAAGAAGTGTTTTCAGTGCATTTTTATTAGTGTTTTAAACATGTTTATTCATCCTTTTGTAATGTTCTCAGACCCAGTCTGCTCCATTGTTCTTAAAAAGGAAAAACCTTTTATGTAACTTTCCCATTATAAAAGTAATTCATTCTCATCACATAAAATTTAGAATATAGAGAAAGGAGAGCAATCTAAAAAAAGTCTCTTCTAGACCAGGCTGAGCAACAGCAAGATCCCATCTCTACCAAAAATAGAAAAAATCAGCTGGGTGCAGTGGTGCATGCCTGCAGTCCCAGCTACTCGGGAGGCTGAGGCAGGAGGATCCCTTGAGTCCAGGAGTTTGAGGTTGCAGTGAGCTATGATGACACCTCTGCACTCTACCTGGGGTGACAGAGTGAGACTCTGTCTCCAAAAAAAAAAAAGTTTCATAATTCCAACAGAGTTTCTTCTAATCTTCTAGTCCTTTCTTTTTCTGTGCATAGTTATTCCTTTATATGTTATATACTCAGAATAATTTATTTTTAATTTATACATTAAAAAATTAAACCTATTAATATAATTACCAGTGCACAGTCATCTTTATTGATGTGTGAGGGCCCCTTCCTTTTTTCTAATCCTACACTTTTCCTTACAAAATGAGCTTTAAATATCCTGTGCTGGAAAGTAAAACAGTGCTCAGAAAAGTGATTGGGGCTTGTCAAAAGGACAAGAGAATCAGCTTGAAGAGGCTTCCACCAGCCAAACAATTTGAGGATGTCACTCCCCTCTCTCTGATGATGTCACTCACCTCTGAGGATGTCACTCCTCTTGAGGATGTCACTCCCCTCTGATGATGTCACACTTCTTTGAGGATGTCACCCCGTGCTTAAATACCTTGAAGGATCCTCAGCACCTACAGAATAAAGATCATACTCCAAATGCTGGCATCTAAAACTCTCCAGGGCATGAATGGATCCAAATGCTCTTTTCTCATTTCCTCCTCTGTATACTCCTCAATGTTCATGCTTTTTCTGTTTCCTCAAAGTGAAATGCCCTTACCTGTCCCCATTCTCCACCCATCAGAATCCTTGACCCAACTCCTGTCTCCTGCATGATGCCTTCTCGATTATTTCCCTCCAATCAGAATCATTCCACACTTCTGTTTTATGTTACCTTTACTGCATTACCTGCACCTCTGTGTAGCACCTCCCTCCTTGCCCCTTGTTTCTGAATTAAGCATTGATACGTCTGTATTCCCCTCTTACAGAGCAGTTCAGAAGGGAGAGAATGAAATCTCATCCCTCCACCCTGGCAGAGCACACTGTGTAGAGAAAGTTCTCAATGACTATTGCTGAAAGAGTTCGAAGTGAAAGGGAAGAATTTGTCTCATGGATCAAAAATCTTGACTGAAGACTTCATGTTTTCCAGTAACGGCAGCTACTTATATCTATTTAAGCTTCAACTGCTATCAAAACCTGAAAAGCACCAAGGGACTTCGGCTTTAACCAAACCAGCTGTCCTTGTTAAATATTGTACTGAAGGGGCTAGATGCCAGTTTGGGTTGCAACACGCATCAGCACTCTGTCATCCATTCTGGGATGCGCTGTAGCTTGATGATAATAACACCTGGCCCCAAACATTTGGAGAGCACCTTCGAGGGTCCAGGAGACCTCTCTGTAACTGTCATTTCATTCTAGACCATCTAATTTGCTTTAAGTGAAAACTGATCGATTCCTTCAAATACTACTGAGTTTTATTATTTTTAAATGGTTTTTTGGTGTCTCTAGGTATGAGAGAAGGGAGAGCATCGGGTGTCTTTAGCTGATTTAGAGCAAGGTGACCAAACCTCCTTTCTGCCTGTTCCTGCTAATTCTATTAATAGCACCACTTTCCCCCACACAATGAAAATGGCCTTGTTCCTTAAGATAGTATATTCTGTTGTTTTATTTTTAATGATAGGAAAGAAGAAAAAAGACATTTCATTTTGGATTGTGGTAAACATTGCTTGGAAACCTCCCAAGCTGTTTTCTAGTTTCATACAACTTAGAAAGAATAAAGTACAAGTCAGGGAGACAAATATTTGAGAATGATGTGTAGGTTTAAAGAATGTTTACCCAATCCAGGGAAGAATCATTTGCCACTAAAAGGTTCCCCTGCCTGTCCCCATCACCATGTCACCCTGCAGAAGGTCAAGTGGCCTCATGCACTGGGCTAATTCCCTGCATTCCTAATCAAGGGGCACAGAGGGGCACAAAAAGTCACTGCTGTCAGGAGCAGCCGGTGGCCAGGAGGGGATTAGGTCCAGAGGCCCACAGTCACAGAGGTAATTCGAATACCCTGAACCCTTCATTCAAAGGCTGAAAAGCAGAGGCTTGAGGCTTCATCCATTTTGGACAGAACTTTAGAAAAAGAAACAAGTAGATTGACATCTAGCCATCTTTAAGAGAGGTGACTTCAAATGATGTTTACATAGAATGTTACGGTTTATCACATACATCTTACCAGCCTGCTAAAATGAAAAGGGGTCTCTCCTGAAGGTTGAGTTGCAGCCCCAGCCCAGGTATTAACTTGCTGGATAATCCTGGGCAGGTAACTTACCTTCTCTGGGTACTAATTTCTTCTTTTGTAAAATAAGGAATGGAGTAGGTAATGTCTAAATTGGTCTCTGATCCTTCCTTTATAACCCACGTGACAACTCTGAGATAGGTAGGGAAAAAGGCATTATCCCCATTTTACAGATAAAGAAAACTGAGGCTCACTAAGGAGAAGAATCTTGGTCAAAGTTGCAGGGCAAATAAGCGGGTTCGAATCCCCTAGTTCCTGTGTTCTTTCTATTACATCGCAGACCCCATTGCATGTTTGCTGTCGGGATTTTTGTACTCGGGACGAAAGGCATTGCGGGTGAAAGGCTGCATTTAGTGGCAGCCCAGGCACGGATGCTTCCCCTGTAGTGCTCAGTCCTTTCTGTTTAGGGGTTTAAAACGCTGGCTTACTGACGTTATGTAAACTTGATTTCCATCAACACCTAAAGAAGATAACACAGACAGACAGAAATAACCCTGGAATGACAGAATGCAGCCATCTCTGTTACACATGTCAGCAACGGACATGCTGAGTCCAAACAGAGAAACACCTGAGCTGAGCAGCACCCCCAGCAGGCCAGGTGAGCAGCAGTGACAGGGGTTCAAAAGATGCGAACTCCCTGCACAGCCGCACACCAGTCACCCTGTCGTGTCACCCTGTCGTCTCAGTAATCCTTGCAGCATCTACAGAGGTGGGAAACATCATTGTTCCCATTTTACAGAGGAGGAAACCAAGGCCCTGAGCTTGGGAGCTTGCCCAGAGAGTCCCTGTCTGTGTGTTGGAGCTGGGCTGGTCACATTTGAGCCCAGGTCTGTCTGTGTGCAAGGACAAGGTCTCTTTCCATTACCCCATGACCACATGCTACCTTCCAGATTATTTTGGGATAATTTGTAAAATTCTGTAGTCACATAAAAAAGAGGGTTCAATGATCATCTTGAACCACTAATAGTAGACACCTCTGGGGAGGAAAACTGGGTGGCTCAAGGGCATGGGAAGGAAGGAGATTTCCTTTCAGCGTGGATCTCTAAAAATTTTGAACCACATGCATGTATTACCTATTCCAATGAATTAATTAAATTTAGCAAAAGGTAATCTAGTATATTAGTGTCCTGTGGCCGCTATAACAAATTACCATAGGCTTGGTGGTTTAAACCAACAGAAATTTATTCTTTCACAGCTCTGGAGGCCAGAAGTCTGAAATCAAGGTGTCAGGAGGGCTGCATTCCCTCCTGAGGCTCTAGGGGACAATCTATTCCTTGCCTCTCCCAGCTGCTGGTGGCCTCAGACATTCCTTGGCTTGTGGCCACATCACTCCAATCTCTGTGGTCACACTGCTTCTTCTTCCTCTTCTCTGGGTACCTTCTCTGTGTGTCTATTTTATGAGGATGCATGTGACTGCCTATAAGACCCCCCACATAATCCTGGAGAAGCGCCTCCTCTCAAGATCCTTACTTTAGTGACACCTTTTGCCATATGAGGTCATAGTCACAGGTAGCAGGGGTTATGATGTGGACATACGTTTTGGGGGCCACCACACTGGAAATTACCAGGTGAATCTCCACTTCTTCCCTGTCACATGTTAATTTTTCCCCCTGAGTGTATCCCTTGGCATAGGACACTTGTGCCTAAAAACAGGTTTGAATTGCAGGTTTGAATCTTATCTCTGGTGTTTCTATGGCCTCCTTGAAGAGTTATGTGCACAAGTTTGGGAGTCAGCCTGATGGGGTTTCTAATCTCAGCTCTTTCGTTTGCCACCTAAGGGGCCTTTGAAAAGATCAGCCTGCCCATTTTGCCAGACTGACTCCCCTAAAGCACAGTTCTGACGACGTCACATTCTCCTTTCAGACCTTTGGTGGCTCTCAGTTCCCACCAAATGAACTACGCACCCCTTGCCTTGGCGTTCAAGGCCTCCTGAGCTTCCACGGTGCCCCTGCTGAGACCCCACACCCAAGACACAGTCATCTCATGACGATGTGGACTTGCCTTGCTCTTCCCTGCTTCCCTGCCTTGCTCACACTCTTCTCCCACCCAGAATCCCTTTTCCTCCTCATCAACACTTGTTGACATCCTTCTCCTCCGTCAAGGCCCAATCTAATGCCACCTCCTCCATGGCATCTTTCCATCTGGACAGAATCTCTACTTGCATGACCTCTTTGGCCCACTGCACCCCCTGCGCTGTGTGCTGGGCCTGCCTCTCCCTTGGTCTCGTCCTGCCCTGGTGAACTGCGGGCTCTTGCAGGAAGGAAATAAATGCACATCTTATATGCTGCCAGAAGATGAGTGTTCAGAGCCGTTTCTCAAGTTGAATTAATGTAGAAATAATAGAAACTCTACTAGAAGGATCCTCGGTGGTCATGTGTTCAAAATCCCTCATTTTATGGGTGAGGAAACTGAGACCTGGACTGGGAAAGGGCATGTTCTCCAGTCTGGCCTTTCAGGAATTTGAGGGGATTAGAAGAGAAGATTGAAATCCCCAATTGGGAGCCCCCTTAGCCTCTGGGTTGGGACTCTGTTCATTTGTAATGATGGCAGATGGCAAAGGGCATGTATTACATGGTGAAATTTGTTTGTTTTAAAGAGACATATACAATCTGGTTTCTTTCTCACTATGTTCTAGCTGTTACCAGCAAATTCCAACTCTAATCTCACGCTTGGCTTGCTTAGAATGCTCTCTTAATTTTGCCTTAATATATATGTACATTTTTAACCTTTCCTTACTCAGCTTTAAGCCAGAGCAACCCTCCAGATTCAAAGTTTTGGAGCTGTCTTTGACAGTCCCACATTAGCATGGGAAACACAGGCAGGAAAATGCAAGGTGCCTTATCTAGCAAACCCTTTCAGTCATGTAAAACCTCAGAAAGGCAAACCAGTCTCTGTCATCATGTCTGTGACGTCTGGCAGGGCGTAAAAAGAGTGAAGCCAAAAGGCAGAGCAGAACACCTGTGGCCATTATGCAAACTGAGCCCCTTCCCAGCCCTGCGTGCCTTCTGCTCCGAATGTACGCACCTGTGGGCCGCAGGTGAAAGCCCAGCAATGGAGGGCCCAGAACTAGGGCTCAGATGAGTTGACTGAGGAACTAGAAGGATTTTGTAATAAGCCTATTAATTCTGTTGGATTGCAATATCTTCCAACTCTAAATGGCCAAGGCTAGCTGAACTATGGCTTGACGTTCTACACGGCATTTTATGCTGCCTGGAAGCAGACGTGCAGGTCTGCACAGAAAGGGCAAGGGCCAGAGATTTGGACTCCAAAGCCCAGGGCTTGGATGCTGGAGCAGTCATGTCCCAGCTGAAAAGGATCTTGGCCAAACCATGGAAGCTGCCGGAGCCTCAACTACCCCATCTGTGAAAGGTTCTCATCAGGACCACATTAGATTATGTATTTGACCATGTGTTCAGGCTATAAGGTAACGTGCACTTGTTCCTGTTATTGCCAACTTGGGAGAAAAGGAAAAGCAAAATATGGTGGTTGAGGGGAGGCCATTTATCAGGATTTTCTCCATTACCTGAAGGTCGAAATCACCCATCCCTCCTAACCTCGGTCCTTTGACTTATGACTGAGGGAAGGGACAGTCCCAGCACCTGGCGTGGGAAGAGCTTGCAGGGGAACCCAGGTGGACTTAGCTGTGGGGAGGGGGTGCTGCTGGGGGCAAGAGGCCACCCCAGTGACACTCAGGGCCATCATCCGAGACAGCCTGGACCTCTCTGCGTTCTATGAGGAACATCTTAATTACGCCTCTGGACCCCAGATATTTGAAACCACCATGATCTCTTGGAAGGCAGAGAGTCTTAAATTGTTTTCTTTGTTTATACATTTATTGAATATAAAAATGAATGCTAATACTCTTGCTAGAATGTTAAATCAATAAAGTAAGACAAAATTACAAAGTGGGATCTCAACTATGTAAAAACTGTATACGCATAGAAGAAAAGACTTGATGAAAATGTTAATAGTGATTGTATTTGGGAGAATAGAGCTTTTTTCTGCTTTTCTATATTTTCTAAAAACTTAAAAGGATTAGTCAATTACTTCTGTAATAAAAAAAAGACTCTATTCAGAAATATTTTAATGCCTCAAAGGGATAACCCATTTATATATTTTCATGAGAATTACATAAACTTCAATAAAATTATTGATATTAACAATACTTAAAAATCTGAAAATAAGATATTTTTTGAATATTAATAAAGATAGATACCAAGTCTGAGTTACTCAAAAGTGCAATACAGTGAAAGTATATTATGATAAATTTCTTACACACTAAAAATATTTGGATGAGCAAAAAAGTATTCAGTTTCTGAAAATAGTATACTCATAATAAGGAATATTTGATACATTTGAAATCACAGCACACATATAAGAGAATTTGGGAAGCTTCTTGGAGTTTGCTATAATAAAATTTAACCTGTATCTATTTAGGCTCAAAAACATTGTCAACGTTGTTCAAAGTTATAAACTGGAATTAATAGTGGAATATATTAATGTTTTAAATTATTGCAATTGTTCCTAATAAACATATGTAATTGAAATATATGTTCCATAGCAGCACTAAAAAATTAAGTTCTTTGGGACTGTCATTTGGTAAGAGATCTTGGATGTTACCTGAGAAAGGGTTCAATGGTCAGAGACATTAAGTAAACCCTAGATTAAGACATTCAACTGGCCGGGCGCTGTGGCTCACGCCTGTAATCCTAGCACTCTGGGAGGCTGAGGCAGGTGGATCGCTCAAGGTCAGGAGTTCGAGACCAGCCTGAGC
>CM052443.1:101605224-101630742 GCA_028533085.1 Varecia variegata | reverse complement strand
GGATTAAAGGGTGGGGCATCACAAAAAATGGAGTGCCTGCCCTTATCCTTCTTCCCAGGTAGAACAATTGCTCAAAACAGCGCCAAAGCAGGGAACCCTGTCCTGAGAAGAGCCAGAGATCCTATCTATCTACGTAACACATGAACATTTATAGCATTATTATTCATAATAGCCACAAAGTGAAAACAACTCAAAGTCCATCAATAGATGAATGGATAAATAAAATGTGATATACCTATATAATGAAATATTTGTCACTAAAAAAAATGAAATATCAATATATACTACAACAGCAGTCTCCAAACCTTTTTGGCACCAGGGACCAGTTTCATGGAAGACAATTTTCCATGGACTGCTCACCTGCCACTCATTACAGATGGGGGCGGAGTAGGGGGTAGGAGGTGGAGCTCAGGTGGTGATGTGAGTGATGGGGAGCGGCTGTAAATACAGATGAAGTTTCACTCGCTTGCCCACCGCTCATCTCCTGCTGTATGGCCCTGTTCCTAACAGGCTATGGACTGGTACCCATCCGAGGCCCGGGGGTTGGGGACCACAGTACTACAACACATATCAACCTTGAAAACAAGTCTAAGTGAAAGAAGCCACACACAAAAGGTTATGTATTATATGATGCAATTGATATGAAAAGTCCAGAATAGTCAAATCTGTAGAAACCAAAAGCAAATCCATGGTTGCCCAGGGCTGAGAAGGTTTGAGGGGAAGTGGGGGAGTGACTTCTGAGGGTATAGGGTTTGTTTCTGGGGGGATAAGCATGTTCTAAAATTGACTATGATGATGGTTGCACAATTCTGTGAATATAATGAAAATGATTCAATTGTGCACTTTAAAATGAGTGCCATGTATGGTACGTGAATTATATCTCGACAAAGCTGGGAGACACTACCTTTCATGAGTGCTCTGTGTTGTGTTCTCACGGACTAATGGTGGATGCAGTGTCAATCACCGGTATTGGCTGCATGTGGGTCCACTCTGGGCAGCTCCTCCACTAATCCCTGGATGTAAAGCATCTGGTATCATCCAGGGGAAAAAAGGGACTGGGTCTGGTGGCACGTGCCTGCAGTTCCAGGTACTCAGGAGGCTGAGGCAGGAAGATCACTTGAGGCCAGGAGTTCAAGATTACAGTGAGCTATGATTGTGCTGCTGCACTCTAGCCCAGGTGACAGAGCGAGACACTATCTCTAAAAATAAATAAATAAAAATTTAAAGAATAAGGCATCACCATAATTATAATACAAAATGGAAGGTTGGAGATGGGGGTGCTTGGAAGATGGGGGTGAGTAGTAAGGGATGGTCTCAGAGGAGGGAAGAGGTCGCTTCCAGCTGAAACATTGAACAAAGGCTTCAAGGAGAGGGAAATTGTACCCTGTCAGGTAAGATTGTGACAGGTGGCCATGGATGTGACCAGGGTACAGATTAAATTTTAAGCTCCTTGAGAGGAGGAGCATGACTAATTCATTGCTGTATTCCTGGTCTTCTGCACAGGACCTGGCTTGGAGCAAGTGTGTAGCAAAGTTTGTTGAATGAATGAATACATAAATGAAAGAATGAGTGAAGGTATGAACAAAGGAATTGCAGGGAGAAAAAACAGCATGAGCCAAGCACAGAAGCAGAGGGTCTAGTACCGGTGCAGTACATGTCTAGAAATTTTGTCCAGTTTGGCTAAAGTATGAAGTTCATGATGAAGATTCATGGAAGGAAAGTCCTTCAAAGGGCTGCTAGAACCAGGTGATGAAAACTTAGAATTACCTGCAACTGGGAATGAATACATAAGTTTTTGAGCAGAGGAATGGCAGGGCCAAAGCTGTACTTTAGAAACATGGAGCTGTGAGCTCATGTAGAAGATGGATTAGAGGCATCAGCCTGGAGTCTGGGAAACCAGGTTAGAGGATGTTCAGGTAAGAATTGCTGGGGGCTGAACTCGGCCAGTTCCAGTGGGTCCAAAGAAGGGATTGAGGCCAGAGACACTGAGCCACTTTCCAGGCATTATAAAAACTATAAAAATAAGTGCTTCTGGTGATAAATATTTGATGTATTCAACAGAGCTATAGCTATTAGAGGGTGCATTTGCCAGTAAAATTTAAGTGGTTTGTGGTTTGAAGCTACAACCACACTTGGTATAAAACCAATTGAAAGGAAAACCCCAATCGGGGGCAATAAGAGAACAGGAAACAACAAATGTATAACCCATTGTGTGGACTGGAGTTCATCCACATAAGGGGTGAGCCCTGGACCACGTTTATCCTCCCTTCGTCCCACCCAACATGGGCAACAATAATTCCAGGACCAGGCTCTAGGCAGAGACAGCTTTCTCTGTCGGTTAGCCACGTCGGGGGTTGGCAAGAATCTGGTTTCTGATCCCAGCTATGCATTAACCCAGGAAGGACCAGCACTAGTAGAGGAAGTAAGAGGAAGTAAAAGGAAGAAATTTAGAGACTTGTAATTTGGTGTTTGAGAATATTGACACTGGAGCTGGGCTGTGTGTGCTTGAACTCAGCTCTAGCACTTATTACCTGTATGACCTTGAACAAGTTACCTACAATCTCTGTGCTTTAGTGGTCTCACCTATAAACTGAGGCTAGTGAATATACTCACTGAAAAGTTATGAAGATTGGATTAATTAATACATTTTAAATGCTTAAAAACCACCTAGTATAGAGTAAGCACCATATAAGTGTTTGTTATTATTATTGTTATTATTACAATAAATAGTAGCCAAAGCTAGATAACACTGAAATAGGCTGTTCTAAAGTAGAGTGTTCCCTGTCATTGTAGATGCAGAGATGTCATTGTAGGGTTCAGCTTTGGACCTCGAGTTTCCAGTGCTGGAGAGACATGCAACTGGTTTTATTCAGTATTATTCATTCAATTTATTTAATTCCACAAATATTTGCTGAGCAGCTACTCTGTGCCAGATGCTATGCTAAACCCTGGAGATACTGGGGTCAATCAGACAGTCTTAGCTTTCCAGGACCTGATAATCCATGAGGATGGCAGGAGCCATCACTTCCGTGCCCATAACACCAACACATAGGAAGTTCAGAGGCAGCCAGAGAGGGAGACAGGGCAGACTTCCTGGAAGAGGCAATGAAAACCAAGGTGTTCTGGCAATATTCAGGATCTGGAGGATGCAGCGTGGGGAGGACCTGCCCTTGCTGCTCTGTGAGTGATCAAGGATTTTGACTTCCAGAACTGATGGTCATTTTTTTCCTAGGCCCCGTCCTTAGTTGACTCATTGGGACCCTCCCACTCCTTACTGCTTTTGGAAAGACAATTCCTGTGAGTACTCAAAATGTTCCCTAAATCTCTCTGAATACACATTTTGTTGATCGAAGCTCCACTATGATGTTTTTGCTTCAATCTCTTTATCCTGTGGTTCAGGAAGGCTGAAATCTAAGTTTCTCCAGAAGGAGGTTTTGCCTGGTCAATCATAGCAAAAAGAGACCACATTTCCTGGATTACTAAATCAATACAGCCTAAGGCAACAGGATCAGGCAGAATTTCTGTGTTGCTGCTCTTCCTTCTCCCCCAAAGATTCCCCCCTCGGCATGTTTCTTCCCACAGATGTTCCCCTATTGTGAATTGATGCCAGTGATGTTCAAAGTGACCACATTAAGGGGTAAAGCCCCAGGGAATCAGGGGAAAAATAAAAAAGAAAGCCACACACAGGTACTATTTACTAGATAAAGACAAATGTGTTCACACCCTGTCATGGGCATCAGTAACCCCAGTAATGCACTTAAGAGAGGAGGAGGCCCTGTTGGGAAACCCCTCCAAGTTTCTCATTCCCCTTCCATTCTTATCTGCCTGCTCCTTTTAGGCTTCGGTTAGGGCTTTTAATTCTTTCCATGCTTTGTTCAGTAAACCTCTTTTAGCCAGGACCACAGCTGGTCTGGGAAATGAGAGAGGTACCAAGCAGGAAGACAGATGTAGTCACAGGTTTGCCCTGAGACTGTGACTTGGGAGAGGCAAGAACACATTCACTGGTCTATTTTCCTTTTGTGCCCCCACCAAAATGACTCATGTGCTTTGCTTTGGGCAAGCCCCACAGCCTCTGTCACTCCGTGGGACATTTGGATCAGGGCATGCACTCTTCCTTTCTCTAAAGAAGGAGTCTCATTTTAGCTTGGTTGAGGTGTCAGCTAACAATTCAGACCTAGGTACACGAAACTTGCTAACAAAGGTCAGTACACCAAAGAAGAGGGAGTGACTGCCAAAAGAAGACCACAAGTTGCCAAGAGTTACAAAACACCAGGACCTGAACAGCATCTGAGCTATGGGCCACATCCTACAGCATTCAGGCTTCGAATGCTTTGTTGGGGAGGTAGATCTGGCGACTAATTATTGTTAAAAGGTCACCTCAGGGGAAAACTGTTACCTTTTCCTCCAGAAATACTTCACAGCCTCAGAGGCTCAGAGCTGGAGGCTGTAGAGGTCATCTAGTGTGCTGGCTCTCAAAGTTTGCTGCCCATTAGAATTACTGGAGGGAGAGAGGGGGCGCTTTATAGAATCTTGACACTCAGATCCCACCTCTGACCCATGACATCAGACTCTCTGGGCGTGGGGCGTAAGTACCAGTGTTTTTAAACTCTTCAGGTGCTTCCAATATTCAGCTAAGTTTGGGAACCTGCGATCTGACCCTTACTAGTCAGTGTGGTCTGTAGTGCTGCAGTACCACCAGGGGGCGTGTTAGAAATGCACATTCTTGGGTCTTACCATGAACCTACTGAATCAGAATATGCATTTTAACAAGATCAGCAAGAGACTTGTATGTGCATTAAAATTCGATTTTTACTTTTCTTGAAAGATTGGACAATTTAGCAACAACAGGACAAATTCTGTTTCTGAAATTACCAGCTGGAGTTGTATAGTAGCTGCCCCCTTGAAGAGGAACCTCCAGGCACCAGTTTGCCTCAGTTCTACACCTGGCTAGGTTCATTCACTGCCATTACCTACCTGAGCCTAGTCAGAATTTGAAGGTTTTTAAAAAATTCTGGTAAAATACACATAAAATAAAATTTACCATTAGTGAAATGTAATATACTTACAATGTTGTGCAATCATCATCACTACCTAGTTCCAGCACATTTTCATCATCTCAAAAGGAAACCCCCTATCTCTGAAGCAGTCACTCCCCATTTTCCCCTCCTCTCAGCCCCTGGCAATCGCTAATCTGGGAATCTTCCTGGGTTTGCTTAGTCTGAATGTTTCATCTAAATGGAATCATACAATATGTGGCCTTTCGTGCCTGGCTTCTTTCACTTAGCGTAATGTTTTCAAAGTTCATTCATGCTGTAGCATGTATCAGTACTTCATTCTTTTTTATGGCTGAATAATATTCCTTTGTAGGATTATACTGTATTTTGTTTAACCATTCATCAGCTGATGGACATTTGGGTTGTTTCCAGCTTTTGGTTATTGTGAATAGTGCTGCTGTGAACATTCATGTGCAAGTTTTTGTTTGAACACCTGTTTCCAGTCCTTTGGGGAATATACCCATGAGTGGAATTGCTGACTCATATGGTAATCCTGTGTTTAATTTTTTGAGGAACAAACTGTTTTCCACAGCAGTTGCTCTAGTTTACATTCCCACCAACAATGTATTAATATGAGGGTTCCAATTTCTCCACGTTCTCACCAACACTTGTTATTTTATGCTTTTCTTCTTTTTAATTTCTAGCTATCCAGTGGGTGTGAGGTGGTATCTCACTGTGTCTTTGATTTGCAGTTCCCTAATGACTAATGATGAATATCTTTTCATGTGCTTGTTGGCACATATCTTCTTTGAAAAATTGTCTAAGTCCTTTGTGATTTGAAAATTAGCTGGTTTGTCTTTTTGTTGTTAAGTTGAAAGTGTTCATTATATCTTGTGGATACTGACTCATCAGATATCTGATTGGTAAATATTTTCTCCCATTCTGTGGGATTTTTCACTATCTTGCTACTGTTCTTTGATGCACAAAAGTTTTTAATTTTAATGAAGCCCAATTTATGTATATATTTTATTTTGTTGTCTGTGCTTTTGGTGTCATGGAATTTGAGATATTTTTACCTAGACAAGAACAATGGATAGGGAGAAAGAGAGATCTGAAGGGGAAGGAGGTAGAGATGGCATGAGGGTTCTATCTTCAGTTCAACCAGGAGATGGCAACATGTACCTGCTTTATACAAGGTTCTGCAGTTTTATGCACATATGACCAACAGATTAGAACTACTGGATTGTGCTTCTCAAACTTTAACCATTGAATATTGGTGGGAAATTTCAGTGTGTCAGGTTGGTCTTTCTAAAAACTAGTGTTAAATGGTATATGTAGTAATTAGAACTTAATGTCTTCTGGTTTCAATTAAGTTTTATTTGTAATAAAGCAAAAGCACACATTTTTGGAAAAGGATGTGAACTTTTTTTGTTCTACTTGCCACACTTTCGGGAAGTCAGGATATTTGGTCCAAATCAAAACCTGCTGTGTCTACCTGGCAGCAGCTTATCCATGCTGAGGGAATATTCCATGGAAAAGATAGCCAACTTCATGCATACCAGCCTCGGACCGTGTGCTGCATTTGCCTGAGGTCACACAGCATGTAAGTGAGAGTTTAACACATTGACTGCCACACTAGAAAAAAAATTTTTTTCTTTGGGGCCATGGTGTTTTATTACGAAAATAGAATAAAAACTTTAAAAACAAAACGATCCTTTTTAATTTAATGAAAAATTTGTTATTTTTTATTGTTTTCTGTGCATGAGTGACATGCAACTTGAAAAATAGTTCACACGGCTCCCAAGGTGAAGAGATGTGAGTTACATATGCTTCACGAGGCCCCGGACTCAAAACTAGCGTCAAATACAACTCACAGGGCAGTTACAGCGTTAAACACACGTTTTATCATTTCAAATCTAGGCCATGTGTCCAAAATAAAATCAGATCAATTATCTATTGGTCTCGGTGATTGGCACTCCTACTACTAGCTGCTCTCATTTTTTGAAGCTTTTTATGTGCCAGACATTGTGCTGGCACATCTCATCTTCCCAATGACTCAGGAAGTGGTTCCATAATTGTTCTCATTTTACCACTGAAGAAACTGAACTCAAGGTAAATAACTTGCCCAGGGTCACACAGATTGTGTCAGAGGTAGGGACTTAACCCATATCTGACTCCAAAGCCCATATTCTGAACCACCAAGTGAAACATTTTAAAGACGACCAGGTTCTGAAAGATGAGCTCAGTCAGTACCAACCCTCCTCCCAGGTTGAAGGTGAGCAGGCAGGTAGGTAGCCCGGGCCTCCGCGCATGCTCAGACCCGCCCCTCCCTTTCTCCCCCGCCCTCTTAGCTGCGCAGGCGTGCTCACTCCCGGAGGCCGCTCGGTGGAGGGAGCGCAAAGACCCGGCTGGTGACGGGACCCAGCCCAGGACAGGCTTCAGCGCGCAGTGCGCGTGCGCGGAACAGGGCTGCGGTCCCTTAAGGGGGTTGGAGATGGCGGCGGCCGAGGACCCCTCGCTGGAGCCAGCGGCTTCAGAACCACCCGCGGAGCTGCCTGCCTCGGTGCGGGCGAGCATCGAGCGGAAGCGGCAGCGGGCGCTGATGCTGCGCCAGGCCCGGCTGGCTGCCCGGCCCTACCCGGCGACGGCGGCTGCGGCTACTGGAGGTTTGGGCCCCGGCGGCGCCTGCCCCTTCCCTGTCCCGGTCTCCCTGGTCCCCAGACGGGCTTGCGCGGGCTGAGTCCCGGGTCCCGGGAGGGAATCCTCCCGGCGGGCCTCGTCGGAGAATCCTGTCCACGACCGCAGAGAGATTCTGCGGTAGGACGCAGGCCTCCTGAATCCCGGCCCCGGGCTCTGCTCACTGCTCCGCGGCCGCCCACGCCGGGAGGGGCCAGCCGGTGCCTGTCAGCGCCTCGGCGCCCCCAGAAAGAGGAATTAGGCTAGGTCTTGATTCTGGCCTACGTATCTAGGACTGGTTGATGAAAGGGGCAGAGTTCAGTCAGTGTTTGTTAAGGAAGAACTTTCAACAGCTGGAGTTGCCAAAAGTGAAACAGTTTACTTCTAGACCTAGCGAGCTTCCCTTTACTAGAAGTGCTCAAAGCAAGACTGAAGAATCTTTACTGACATGGACTAGATGATATTCAAATATCAGATGAAGGGAATGGATAGTAAACCTTTAAGATTCCTTCTAATCCATAGATTCCATGAGTCTATATTCTTGGATATGTGACCTGCTACGATTTCTTGGCAAAAAGTAGTTACCCGAAACATACTTATTGATTGAAGTAAGTTAAGGGCTAATTGCTCATTGCAAATTGTTCTTTTATAGAAGAATTCACCACTGGGGTCAAGTAAAAATAATCTTTCCTATACCTAAAATATAGTTTGGTTGACAGGCACTTCTTCAGGACTACCTCTTACATGAAGTACTTGTGATCCTGAGTCTATCCTATACTGTATGAATAGATGAGCGCAGTTTAGAGCTGTATTATCTACTACCCCTTTTTATCAGCCAGAGATAGGAAGAGTGAGAAGAGCCTGGGGCTGGCTGCATGTCTTGATAGTCATACTGACAGCAAAACCTCAAATTCCAGCCACTTTTAATGGTTCTGATCTCATCCGTTCTGCTTTCTAGTGGTTTTCTTTTGTTCCTTTCGCAACTTGAGGCATTCTGGAGTCAGGACAAAAACTTACTGGTATTAAATTAAACTTATGTTTATGGAAAGCAAGGTAGAATTGATATTCTGTAAGATTTCTTATGCAGTTACCCAGGAACTGAACTGTATTGTAGCATTGGGTACAATCCTCCATGTTTCAAGAGTTATATAAGTGCTGGGATTTTTTATCTTTGCAGTACTTTTATTTCAATTTACTATACACTTTTCATTTTCTCTGTGTGTTATGACATATGCCTTGAAAAAGACTGAAAAAAACTGGCTTAGATTGTGGTGCTAAGAGTGATGCTAAGGTCCTGAGGAAGCAGCAACAGATAGCAGCAGAGAGAAATGGGGATTTTTGGGGGGCATGATTTATTAGCATTGTTCAGGATTCCGCTCTAGTCATGGCATTGACTACTCCAGCTTTCCCTCTTCTTAATTCTCATTGCTCTTATGGTCATTCCATTCAATTGTTGCACTACTATTTCATGAAGTCAAAATCATATGTTCTTGTATGTTCATCCATTTCTGTCCATCCAGTAGATACTCATGGAATGCTTCTTATTTGTCAGAATTACAGAGATAAAGGCACTCAGTCTAATGAAGGGATGTAGAGAGATAAACAGGCAATATAGTATAGGGTGAGAACTGCCATTAACAATGGAAACAAGGATTATAATCTAATCCTTTCATTTAATAGAGGAAGAAATTGAAGCCAGAGAATGGGAATGACTTAAGCAAAATAATACATATTAAATTTGTCTTTTTTAAGATTGAGGTATAACATACATTAATATGTAAAATGTACTGATCTGAATTTTGCCTCTGTAAATGCTCATGTAAACACCATAGTGATCAAGATACAGACATTTCCAGAACTTTGGAAGTTTTCCCATTGCTACTTCCTAGTCAATGTACCCACCACTCCCCCTCAGAAGTAACTACTATTCTGAACATTTGGTTAGTGTTACCTGTTTTCGAACTTAATATAAGTGGAATCACACAGCGTTTGGCTTTTTGCTCAACATAGTATCTGAGAGGTTCATGCATTTTGTTGCATGTGTTGGTAGTTTGTTCACTTGTATGTTACATAGTATTCTTTTATATTCTACAATTTTTCCATTTTCCTTTTGATGGCTATTTGGGTTGTTTCCAGTTGGGGCTATTATGAATAAAACTTCTGTGAGCATTCTTGTATATGTCTTTTGGCAGACATACACACTTATTTCTATTGCATATATCCCTAGAGATGGAATTGCTGGGTCATTGGGGAGGTATATGTTAAGCTTTAGTAGATATTGCCAAACTGATTTTATCAGTTTACAGTCTCACCAGCAATGTGTGACAGTACTGTTTGTTCGATATCTTCACTATTTAGTATTGCCAGTCTTTTTCATTTTAGACATTCTTGGGAGAGTGTGATGATATTTCATTATGGTTTTAATTTGTATTTTCCCAGTGATTGATGATGATGAGAACTTTTTTCATGTGCTTATTGACCATTTGGATATCCTCATTTGTGAAGTGCCTATTAGGTCTTTTGACTATTTTTTTTAGGTTGGGTTATTTGTCTTTTACAGATTTATAGGATTTTATTATATATTAAGGGTATGAGTCTTTGGTCAGATGTTCATATATTAGTCCTCCCTTATCTGTGATTTCACTTTCTGTGGTTTCACTTACCTGTGGTCAACCATGGCTCAAAATATTAAATGGAAAATTCCAGAAACAAACAATTCATCAGTTTTAAACTGAGCACTATTCTGAGTATCTTGATAAAGTCTCAAGCTGTCCTGCTCCATTCCTGCCTGGATGTGAATCATCCCATCATCCAGCGTATCCCTTTCTGGGTTATCAGATCAAAAAAACATAGTATATATAAGGCTCGGTACTATCAGAGGTTTCAGGCATCCACTGAGGGTCTTGGATATCCCCTGCAGATAAGAGGAGACTACTGTATTGCAAGTATTGTCTCACAGTTTATGTTCTGTCTTTTCATTCTCATAGTGGTATATCGATGAATAGAAGTTATTAATTTAATCAAGTCCAGTTTAGCATTTTTCTCTTATGGTTAGTATTTTTTGTGTCCTGTTTAAGAAACTTGGGCTACTCCAAATTGATGAAATTATTCCCCTTTGTTCTTTTCTGGAACTTTTATTGTTTTACTTTTTACATTGAAGACAATGATCTTTGTTTTTCAATTTAAAAGAATTTAGGGGGTACAATTGTTTTTTGTTATGTGGATAAATTGTATCATGCTGAAGTCAGGACTTTCAGTGTACCCATCACCATAATAGTGTACATTGTATTCGATAGGTAAATTTTTTATCCCTCACCCCCCCCACCCTTCCCCCTTCTTAGTTTCCAATGTTCATTACAGATCTTTATAACCATATATATCCTTTGTTTAGCTCCCACTTAGAAGTGAGAACATGTGGTATCTGTGTTTCCATTCCTGAGATACTTTGCTTAGGATAATGGTCTCCAGTTCCATCCAAGTTGCTGCAAAAGACATTATTTCATTTGTTTTTATGGCTGAGCAGTACTCCATGGTATATACATACCACATTTTCTTTATCCACTCATCAATTGATGGACATTTAGGTTGATTCCATGTTTTTGCAATGGTGAATTGTTCTGTGATAAACATTCTGATACAGGTGTCTTTCTAATAAAATGACTTCTTTTCTTTTGGGTAGATACCCAGTAGTGGGATTGCTGGATTGAATGGTAAGTCTACTTCTTTAGTTCCTTGAGGAATCTCCACACTGCTTTCCACAGTGGTTGTACAAGTTTACATTCCCACCAACAGTGTATAAGCATTCCCTTTTTATCACAACCACACCAACATCTATTATATTTTGACTTTTTAATAATGGAAATTCTGACATGGCTAAGATGCTATCTCATTGTTTATTTAATTTGCGTTTCCTTGATAATTAGTGATGCTGAGCATTTTTTTCATATGTTTGCTGGCCATTTGTCTATCTTCTTTTGAGAAGAATTGTCATGTCTTTTGCCCACTTTTTTATGGGGTTATTTGTTTTTTTCCTGCTGATTTGTTTGAGTCTTTGTAGATTCTGGGTATTAGCTATTCATTGGATGTACAGTGTGCAAATATTTTCTCCCATTCTGTAGGTTGTCTGTTTACTCTGTTGATTATTTCCTTTGCTGTGCAGAAACTTTTTAGTTTAATTAAGTTCTATTTATTTATTTTTGTTGTTGCTGTATTTGCTTTTGGGGTCTTGCACATAAATTCATTGCCTAGGCCAATGTCTAGAAGAGTTTTCCTACGTTTTCTTCTAGAAACTTTTATGGTTTCAGGTCTTACATTTAAGTCTTTAATCCATCTTGGGTTAATTTTTATGTATAGTGATAGGTAGGGATCCAGTTTCATTCTTCTGCATGTGGCTATCCAGTTTTCTCAGCCCAATTTATTGAATAGGGCTTCCTTTCCCCAGTGTATGTTTTTGTCTGCTTTGTCAAAAATCAGTTGGTCATAGCTGTATGATTTTATTTCTGGATTCTCTATTCTGTTCCATTGGTTTATGTAAGACAGTAATCCATTTTAAATTTGCGTGCGTGCGTGTGTGTGTGTGTGTGTGTGTGTGTGTGTGTGTATTTTATATGGTAGGGTCAAAGTTTATTTATTGAAAAGACCATCTTTTCCTACCTGTATTATAGTGGATCCTTTGTCATAAATCTCAGCACCATTTATTGAAAAACTTATCCTTTCTCATGGAATTGCCATGGAGCTTTTGTCGTTAAGTTAAATGACCAAATATACGTATGTATATTTCAGGACTTTCTCTTCTGTGCCATTGGCCTCTTTGTCTCTGTACCAATACCTCAGTGTCTTAATTACTGAAGCTTTATAGTAAGTCTTTAAATCTAGTAGTGTAAATCCTCCAATTTTGTTCTTCAAGCTTATCTTGGCTAGTCTAAGATCTGTCTATTTACATATAAATATTAGAAACAGGTTGTCAGGACCCCCTCACCCCACCCACAGCCCACTGCTGGGGCTTTAGCTGGGATCACCTTGAATCTTTAGAAAAATTTTGGAATAACTGATATTTTTACAATATTAAGGCTTAAAATCTATATGTGGTGTATTTTTCCATTAGTTTAGGCATACTTTGATTTCTCTTAGTGTTTTGTAGTTTTCAGTGTAGAGGTTTTACACCTCTCTTCCTAGGTTATTGTTATTTCTTAATTTTTTTCTTTTTATTTCAATAGATTTAGTAGGTACAAAGTGGTTTTTGTTAAATGGGTATATTGTGTAGTATGTTATTTCTTAATTCTAATTGTAGATTCTTGTGGCTATTTTAATATATACTCACATCATCTGTGAAAAAATACTGTTTTACTTCTTTTTTTCCCCAACCTTTATGGTTTTTTGGTTTTCTTGCTGTGTTATACTAGCTGGGACTGTCAGTATGATGTTGAATAGAAATGGTGATCTTGGACAGCCTTCCCTTATTTGATATACAGGCATTACCTGGGTTACGGGCAGCCCCAAGTTATGGCATTGTCTATAAGGTTGCTTATACACAGCATCACTTTCGTCTTAAATTTTTTATTCAATTTTGTGAGTCTGTGTGTGCCCTTATGACCATGCCTCCAAAGTGAAAGTCCCCTGCAAGTCCAGGTGAGCCTGCAGTGAAGAGAAAGGTGATTAAAATGGAAACAAAAGTAGAAATAAGCCTTCAGAGAAAGGCCAGATGCTATCATTCATTGGGAAAGCATTAGGCTTCAGTTACTTAACTGTTGGAACAATTATCAATTATAAAGGATAAAGTGAGAATAATGGAACACATGAAAGGCAGTGCTCCAATGAAAGCATCAATTATAATTTATTTTTTATTTTTTTAAGACAGAGTCTTACTCTGTCACCCTGGCTAGAGTGCAGTGGCATCATAGCTCACTGCGATCTCTGACTCCTGGGCTCAAGCAATCCTCTTGCCTCAGCTTCCCGAGTAGCTGGGACTACAGGTGTGCGCCACTGTGCCCGGCTAATTTTTCTATTTTTGGTGGAGACGGGGTCTCGCTCTTGATCAAGCTGGTCTGGAACTCCTGAGCTCAAGCTATCCTCCTGCCCTGGCCTCCCAGAGTGCTAGGATTACAGGTGTGAGTCACTGTGCCTGGCAAAAGCATCAACTATTACTAAGCAGTGTAGTGGATTAATTATTGAGTTTGAAAGGTCATTATCGATTTGGTTAGAAGATCAAAATAAGCATAACATTCCTATTAGCCTAGCCCTGATGCAACATTAAGTAAATGTTAATCTTTAATATTCTTTTTTGAAATTTCTCCTAATTCCTATCTAAACTTTTTATATGAGTTTCTTTTTATATTCTGTTTGTTTGAATTAAAAGAAAAAGCACAATAGTTTCCATAACTTAATATTATAGTACAGGTGTATTATTATTATTATTACAGTATTACACTGTATTGTCATTACCACATGAGCCATTATAGCTCATGATAATAATTATCATTATTATTATTATTACCATATATGCTTTGTTCATCAGGGATCTGAGTCACATACAAATCTGACCTAAAGACATTCTTAGGAATGTATCTTGTCTGTAACCTGGGGACCTCCTGTATATTGAATTTAAAGAAATTTCCTATTTGTGCACAGGGGAACATATGGGCTTACCAAGTTTGATTGTTTACCACTTTTACTTACTTTTTGTAGGTGTGACTAATGTAAAAGCGGCCCCAAAGATAATTGACACTAAAGGAGGTTTCATTTTGGAAGAGGAAGAAGAAGAACACAAAATCGTAAATGTTGTTCATCAACCAGGTAAAGTGAGTTTTTCAGAAAATAAATATTTAGCACACTTATAACTTTGACTCAAACAGTACAAAAGCAATTTATGTAACCAAAACATTTGTAGCCCTGTAATATTCTGAAATTAAAAAAAAAATCTAGATTGGTTATTTTGTGTAATATGCATAATTCTTTGCAAACTGATGCTAAATAATGCCACACTTACCTTAATCTGTGAGCAGATTAACTTTATAAGAGTAACAAAGTTTGACAGTTTTGCTAATAGATTAAAAAATAATCAAAGAAACACCTATACATATGGAAATGATTGTTTAACTTGTGGTTGGTGTATTTAGGGGTTGATGCTCTCTGTTACTTTATAATAGGCAGGGACAGCCAATATATAAATATTCAAAATTATCTTGATAGGCTGAAATGAGGGGCCAGAACCTAAGAGATAAAATTTAGGACATTCTATTATTTATGTTTGGAGAAACAAAGCAGTTTACAAAAGATAAAATAGGGAGACCTGGCAGAAAAATAATGTAATTATTATCTAAGGTTAACACTGGTGAATCATTTATATATACACATATCCTCAGAATGAGGGTACTTTTACCCTCTTTGAAAAAGATAAAAACACTTTATTTGATCATAAGTTTGACAGGCAATAGTGTAATATAACAACTTAAAAAACCTGGCTTTAGCTGCAGCAACAAAAGTGTTGTGTATTCATCAAGGCATTAATAGTAGCCCTGTTCTAGTCTGTGTGTGTCTAAATGTTTTCAGAAGCTGAAACTTGAAGGATTAAAATATTTGTTTTTATTTTGTGTGTTGTATTTTAAGAGGGATATAGGCAAGTGTATAGTGTCCAAAAAAGGGTGGCCAAAATAGAAGTCTTGAAATTGACATATGAGGAACAGTTGTCAAAACTGGTTAGGTTTAACTTGGAGAATACTTCCAGCTGCCTGCAAATGCAAGAGGCACTCTTTCATGATGGAGAGAGCATACTTAACGGTGATTTGCTTTAGAGGGCAGAACTTGAGCAATGGATGACAATTACAGTTAGGGAGATTTCAGCCCAGCATAATAAAGGTGTACCTTAAGCATATTTAGCACTTGGCACTTAGAATGTTGTACATATAACAGGTGAGCCTCACAGTGACTCTGAAATAGAGAAACTTCTTAACCATGTGAATTACTGCCTCTAACTAGCAAAGCATTGGAGGAGTTCAGAGATTGAAAGGTCACTCCCGGACCACAATATTGTAGAGAAGAAGTCCTGCATTAGGAGGAACCACATTGAATGCAATGATCTTTAAAGTCCCTATGATTTTAGGCTATGAAGACTCATTGTAACTATATTTTTTTATGGATTCCTAAATCTATTGTGGGCTGTAAAGCCTATGCTTTTATTTAATAGGTCATTCAACAAATATTTGTTGAGAACCTATTGTAGTGCCTTGCTACTTGACTAAGGTGTGCATGTGGCAGGTGTTATTGTTATTCATGCATTGACGTGCTGCTGCGTGCACATAAACTCTGGTAGTGAACTTATGCACATTAGGAAAACTGTTCTCTTAGGGTGACAAATTAGAAAAAGGCCCCCTTTGGGTTGATACAGCTTGGGTCAGAGCTCATGGCTTAGCATGTAGTTATAGGCTGTGTTGTATCCTGTTTGCTCCCTTGGCAAGATGCTTTTGCATAATGGGCATACTTGTACAGCTTTCTGTGGCTGACCTACATAGGTAGAAGAAAAGAGGAGTGGTTAGTATTTTCTCTCACTTTTTCTTGATTAATTTTAAGAAACAGTCTATTTCTTCAGCATAAATGAGAAAAGTCAAAATAATTTATTTAGATCATTAAGCTTTGTTGCATATAAAGCAAAGCCTATCAGATACTTTTAGGATCCAGAACAGTGGTTCATCAGAATCCCCAGGAAGGTTTTTTTTTTTAAACACAGATTACTGGGCTCTATCACTAGAATTTCTTTTGATTTAGTCGGTCTGAGGTAGGGCCTGAGAATTAGTTTCTAAGTTCCTAGGTGATGCTGCTGCTGCCGCCCCAGGGATCACACTTGGAGAACTTTGCTCTAGAAGATTAACTCCATTATGTACTTTAGATCCATAGGGGAATGCAACTACATTGTGGCAGTTCTCAGGTTAGGGCAGTAGCATTCAACATAAAGACTTACTAGTAAAACTTAGAGACTTGCTGGGAGAACCAGTTCTTATAGGATTAAGATCCTTAGCTAGGCATTTGAAGTCTTTAAAAAATCTAGCTTTACCCTATCTAAAGGGGTTTCTGTGCTGGGTGTTGAGGATGCATGGCTAAATACCATAGCTCCCCTCAAGGGGCTTATAATGCAGTAATTGAGACAGATAAAGAGGAAGCTACTTGCTTTGTTGGTAGTATGTAGAATGGAGGGAGAAAAAAATTTTCCCATTTGGAAGTGAATTCTGTATTGTCTTGTCCACTGATGCCTTGCTCTTTATTTCTCTTTACCGTGTTGTGAGTGCCTTGTCTCCCCTATCTGTGAACAGATCCCTCTTGTCCCTCCCTCTGGGACTAATTTCTTTTGTACTTTGAACAGTACTGCGGTAGACAGAACAGTGGTCCCCAAAGATGTCCATGTCCTAATTGCCCTGGAACCTGTGAATATATTACCTTATCATGGCAAAAAGGACTTTGCAGATATGATTAAGGTTAAAGACTTTGAGATGGAGAGATTATCCTGGATTATCATGGTGGGCCCAGTAATTATGAGTCTCCTTAAAGTGGAAGAGGAAAGCCTAAGAAGAGAGTCAGGGGGACATGTGATTTTGGGAGAAGTCAGTTATGTAATGTGAGAAGCCACCATTGCTGGCTTTGAAGATGGAGGGAAGGGGTCATGAGTCAGGGATGAAGGCAGCCTCTAGAATCTGGAAAAGGCAAAGAAATGGATTCTCCCCTAAACCTCCAGAAAGGAGTGCAGCCCTGCCAACACCTTGATTTTAGCCCACTGAGACCCATGTCAGACTAAACTACAGATCTGTATGATAACAGATTTGTGTTTTAGCCACTCAATTTGTGATAATTTCTTATAGCTGCATTGTAACACTAGTACAAGTACCTTGCATTTGGTTGGGGTTCAGAAATACTTGTTGAATTGTTAGGTTTTTTTTCCTTATATTGCTTTTATTTTTTCCCTCTTTAAGAATTTCTTAAACAGAAGATAACTTAAGGTTTTTTCTTGTCTTTTACTTAAATATATTTATGTCAGCCATAAAATACATGTTGCTAAGCTAATAAAATAGAGAAAAATGTATTATTCTAGTCACAAAAAAGGAAACTTAAATAATTCATTTTCCTTTCTTTAGGACCTGTTATGGAATTTGATTATACAATATGTGAAGAATGTGGGAAAGAATTTATGGATTCTTATCTTATGAACCACTTTGATTTGGCAACTTGTGATAACTGCAGGTACTTACTTTATTTCAGATAGTATTCTTAATTACTAATGTTTGCATGTAGGTTTAGGGCAAAACAGTAGTTATATCTGTTTGGATTTGATTTTTTTTTTTTTTTAGTAATTATGATTTTTATTTTGAGAATTTCCTAAAACTTCTATGATTTCCATTTTGCCAAAGAAATATATTATAGGAAGCCTGTGCTTTTCAAAGTTTACAATATGCACCATAAAATAGGAAGATGCCCTGGTTCTGCCATAGAAATTTCATTTCCCTTTCTGCTGGCCTGGGTTTTTCTTTTAACCATCTCTCAGCAGCAAGTTCCTAACCCTTCTCTTCACCCAGCCCTAAGGATCCCTCTGTTTCTTATCCCAGTGTGTGTTGACACCTTGGTCAGAGCACGGGGGCCTTCAGTGAGAGGAGGGGAACGTAGAACACCTTTTTCCATTTATCTTTTGCTACCCTCATAAAGAGAATAGATGAGGAAAAAAATCATGTTTTTCTGTTACTCTTTTTCTTCTTCTCTTAGACTTTATCCTCTTTTCATATCACCCCGGAATAATCTTTGTCACTCTACATGGTTCTCCCATCGCTGTTTACCTAGCCAAATCCTGTGTCAGTGTCTTTTGCACACTGAAGGCCCTATCTTGGAATCTTGTTTGGCCCTGTTACCTGCTCTCTGTTCCTATTTTGTACCTGTAGCCCTAGATGAGATCCCCAACTGCCTAGAGGACCCACCTTTTCAAAGTCCCGGCTGCAGACACTGGGAGCCGTTGTCATTGGCTTGTTGCTTAGTGGAATCCTCGGTAGATAGAATGGGAGATGTCTCTGGTCTCATGATCAGATATATGGCTGGGAATGTTCTGGCAACCCAGTTGGAATTATAAATTATAAACTCATTTCTCATTGACATAGTGGTTAAGGTCCACAGTATATCACTCTCCTTAAAGGTCAACAGAGCTTTGGGGAGCTGAAGCACAGCATATCATTCTATTTGCATGAGAAAATGGAAGCACCTGTTGTATCAATTCAAAGAAGTTGTGTAGTAGTCTGGAAAAAATATACTTTTGTGTTTAAACATAATTAGGAACACAGCCCTCCATTCTGTTTCCTTTCCACATCTTTGAAGATTATAATTTTAATACAGTGTAGTCTGCATGTCCTCTTCCTTAGTTTACACTTCCAAATTATTTAGCTTTATTTTTTTAAATTTTTAAAATTTGTATAAATATATGGGGTGCAAGTATAATTTTGTTACATTGATATACTGCATTGTGGTGGAAGTCAGGGCTTTTCAGTCCTTTAGTTTTGTGATAGAGTTCTCTGATAGAACCTTGGATTTCTCCCCTCCCTGACCTGTACCTGCTCTTTAGTGTTTACCATTTTGGCCAGCTTCATTCATTGGCTATGCCTCTACTGTCCCATGTGTAATTCCAAATTCATTTGGCTCTATGTTCAAACCCTATCCAGAATCCATCTACTTCTCATCCTCCCTCCCATGGCTGCCTCAGTCTAGGCCACCAACAGTTCTTGCCTAGACCACTGCACTGGTGTTCTAACTGGTCTCTGCCCACCCCCGTTGTGCACCCCTGGAGTCTCCTCTTGATAGAGCATTGTGCTCAAAACATTCTAATCCCGTTTAGAACAAAATTGTCTTCACCGTTGTTTACAAGGCCCTTCTTGTCTCTGACTCTATCTCCCTCCACTCCTCACCATCACTTACTGTAGGTGTTCTAGTTATACTGGCCCTCTCGCTGGGAGCTCCAGTTGCAAAGTACACTCCTGCCCTAGAGCCTTTGTCCTTGCTGTTCCCTTTGCTAGCAATGTTCTTCCTCTAGCTATTCAGACTTCTTAAGGGTTCTACTCAAATGTCCCCCTCATCAGTGTCCTCTGACCACCCAGCCTATCTGAAAATTTCTCTTCCTTATAATACTTTTACCTGTCATCATTATATTTAATTGACTGTCTTCTCCTAACTAGAATGTAAGCTTCATTAAAATAAGACTTATTTATTCTCTGCTGTATTCCTGGTGCCTTGAACAGTTCCTGCCACGTAGATGAGAAGAACTGTGTGATTGACTTTGTCTCCATTTTTACCTTGGTTTTGAAAAAGCTTAGAGCCAACTGGAAACTCAGCTGTGTTGGAGTGGTTGGACCTTGCATATTTATCTTATTTCTTGCCCATATTGACTTTATCCTTCAATTGATATTTGCTTTCTCATTGAGTCTTTGTTCTCACTTATATTTGCTCTACTTTTGTAAGTCATTTCAAATCCTTTCTGGAATAAGAGGGACTTTAAAGAAATTCTTAAGTTGTTAAATGGCATGGATCTGCTGCTAATGTGACACAACTTCTCAGAATAAGGAAAAGATGAAGCACTTTTCTGTTACAATTTTTATGCTGCTAATTTAACCAGGAAAGTTGCAGGAAAAAGTATTTTATATGTGCCTTTTGGTGTGCATGCCCCTCGGTTGCTGGGCTATTTGAAAACTTAGTTTATTTAAAATAATGAATTTATATAAGAGACTTAATCTTTTTTCAGAGATGCTGATGATAAACACAGGCTTATAACTAAAACAGAAGCAAAAGAAGAATACCTTCTGAAGGACTGTGATTTAGAAAAAAGAGAACCAGCTCTAAAATTTATTGTGAAGAAGAATCCTCATCATTCTCAATGGGGTGATATGAAACTCTACTTAAAACTGCAGGTCTCTAATATGATTTATTCATTAATTTTAAACTCTGGTTCAGGCAAAGTTTTAACAATGAACTAGTTATATTAATAATTAGTTTGTACTTACAGAGAGTGAAAAAGATTCCCTTGTTTTGTGTGAGTCAGAGTCATGACATTTAATATTGTAATGTTTCCATATTTTGCTTTCTGGTATGGTACTTTGGAACAAATATGTTGCTATTGAGTGATGTTAGGAATACAATTTGGAAACTAAAGAAATTCGGAATAGGAGTCAGACCGTGTTCTCCTGCCCCCTCCACCCCTACCTGCCCTTTAAAAAAAGAAATCTTAAAAAAAAAAATTAAAAATTTCAGGAATTACACAAATACCTAAAATCTAACTCTATTTGAGAAATACCCATGTGGAATGCTAACAGTTGTCCATGTAACTCTAGTATCTCTCAGAGCAGATCTTCTCAACTCCAGTTGTTGCAAATGGGTTACAGGTGTGCCAAGATAGTTATCCACTTAGTGGCTGCGGTTGCTAGTGCACAGGCCTGTTGCCTTGAGTCTCAAGCATCCTGTATCTACCCCAGAATGCTACAAATATTGTAATAATCTTTTTGTGTCATTGTATTAAAATATTGGGAGGCACTGATTTAGAGCACAATTTGAATTGAAATATACTAAAAAATCCCATATCTTCAAATAAAATTAAGAAGCCACATTGTGAAACAAAACATGTACTGAATTTCATTAAATATAAGACTATTGATTAGAAGATTCACCATTATTTTATGTACCATTAAAAATTTTAAAATGCTGCTAATTAAACCAACTGGTGCTTTTTTATCACTTGATGCTTTTATTTTATACTTAAAGAACTAGTGCTTGTTAGACTTTATTGTAGTTTTTTGTCATATATCACACTTGTTCATACATAAAATGGAAAATGCAAATGCAAAAGATTTATGAAGATATTCTTTTTTTTAAATGAAGATATTCTTGAACTTCTTTACATTCAGAATTCAGTTCTTCTTCTTTTTTTTTCTTTTTTGGAGACAGAGTCTCACTCTTTTTGCCCTGGCTAGAGTGCCATGGCATCAGCCTAGCTCACAGCAACCTCAAACTCCTGGGCTTAAGCAATCCTTCTGCCTCAGCCTCCCGAGTCACTGAGACTACAGGCATACGCCACCATGCCCGGCTAATTTTTTCTATCTATATTTTTAGCTGTCCAGATAATTTCTTTCTATTTTTAGTAGAGATGGGGTCTCGCTCTTGCTCAGGCTGGTCTCGAACTCCTGGCCTCGAGCGATCCTCCCGCCTCAGCCTCCCAGAGTGCTAGGATTACAGGCGTGAGCCACCGTGCCCGGCCTAGAATTCAGTTCTTCTGAACCACTTTTTGAGTTCTCAAAGTACCAGTAAGCACATTGGTGATGCGGCATTTTTAGGGATGTTAAATTGTGGAAAATACAGTGTCTTAGAATTTATGAAATACAAGTGTATCGTTTCATTATGTTAAGCAGAAATCTGAGTTTGGCTACACTGATTGATATTTTGGTCCCTTTAACATATTGTGAGAGGTATCCTGAGCATAATTCTTAGTGTGTAAATTATTCTCTTAAAATCTAAATAAATGTTATAAAAAGTAAAGATGTATATAATCCAAAGTTTTAAAACTAGAATGAAGACACTTTAGGTCATTTAGATACCAAAGGGTTGTGGGGTTTTTTTGTTTTTTTTTACTTGCCAATAATTTTTATTAGCTTTGCATTTCTTTTTTTTCCCCCCTTTTAAAAAATTTTAATAGATTTGGGGGTACAAATTGAATTCCATTACATGCATATATTATATAGTAGTGGAGTTTGGGCTTTAGTGTACCCATCACCTGAATAGTGTACATTGTATCCCATATGTAATAATTTCTCATCCCTTACCCTCCCTTCCCTTTTTTGAGTCTCCAGTGTCCATTATACCACTCTATGTGGCCTTATATAGCCATAGTTTAGCTCCCACCCAGTTTTAAAAAAAATTCATATTCTACAGATCAGAAGTTAGTCAAGTAGATGGAAATGCTTATTGATCCAGAAGGAGATGAGTTGTAATTGCTGATTTCCTGTAGTTGGAGATGATCTCGTATTTAATGCATCTGTTGACACTATCTGTCAACAAACTGTTTCTTTGGTGAACCTGCCTAAATTCATCAGACCTACTGTGCACATGTATTTCTGTTGATTCCTGTGACAACAGTATAGTCAGAGGACTTTTCTATTTATAATCTAATTCAGCATACATTTACTAAGAGTTTCATAGGTTTAGATGTTTTATTAGCATTGTTTCTTACTAATATTTAAAACCTTTTAAATTTCAAATAACTATAAATTTATACTCAAGTTAGATCATTCTTTAGTAACTGTGGGTTTGATAATTATAACTTTATAATATTTTGCAACTGTGAATCACAACTAATTTAAGTATAGATTTTGTGTTGTAGATTGTGAAGAGGTCTCTTGAAGTTTGGGGTAGTCAGGAAGCATTAGAAGAAGCAAAGGAAGTTCGACAGGAAAACCGAGAAAAAATGAAACAGAAGAAGTTTGATAAAAAAGTAAAAGGTAAGTGGCTACATTTTCTATTATGAAGGATTGTGTTTTACCACTTTGCAAAAAGCCTTTAGCTGGATTGCTCCCATTTAAAGACATTAAAGATATAATGTCACCAGTAGATTGTGTTTTTTCATAGGTTGAAAAAAAAATGAATTTGTTTGCCTTCAGTATGTTGGTGTTTGAGGCTTTCAATCCAAACCTCACAATACTGCATTTTTAAAAAGCATGTAAGCTTAAAGTGAATCAAGTTTTTATATAGGGACATTAGGATCAGGGATAGTGTCCCTGGTCAAGGATTTGGCATCAGTTAAATCTTAAATATGATGAACAATGTTATAAAAAACAGACACCCACCGACAAGCCCCTCTCACTGCTTAAAATGAAACAACCGTGCCCTAAGTCTCAAGTTACTTAATTCAGCAGCTAGAAGGAACTTTCTGATGTTAGCTAGTCTAATCACTTTTATTTTATATATGACTAAAAGGCCCAGAAAGGTGGAGTGACTTATTATATAGATAGTTATTGGCAGAGTTGGAACTGGAACCAGGCTTTCTTGACTGAAAGTCTTCATGAAGTACAGTCATTCCTCCATCCATGTGTGTGCGTGTCTCTGCACGCAGCCATCCGTCCCCTTGTCCATCTGTCTCTGCACTCATTTGTCCATGCATCCATCCATGTATGCGTACATCTGTCTGTTAATCCATCCGTCCATCAATGCATCCATGTTTACTAAGTATTAACCACGTGCCAGGTACTGTGCTAACGTAAGTGCTGGAGTCACAGTTTGTCAGGAGAGAAACTTAAAACCATACTGGAGTGTGATAGGTACAGTGGAGTGATGACATAGGATGCTGCAGGAGCACAAAGGGTACTTTCTGCTGTACCATAGACTCCTTAAAAGAGTCTTAAAAAAGTAAATATAAATGTTCTTCATGTAGTAATTATGTTAGAGTCCCATTGTGGTGTAAAGTGTGTATAGACAGCACGTATTTTCTGTGTATACTGGGTTATACATGCACTAAATTAGTTCATTTAAATGAATGTCGTGGCCATATATGTTTTTAGGGTTTAGAAGAGGTTTTGGGGAGTGAATGGGATGACTCCAATGTCTTAAAAACAAATGAAAAAGCAAAACCAAAAACTGAATGCAAGCCTTCCTTGTTTCTTCGCATTGTGAGGAATTTTTCCCCCTTTTCGTTACAAGTATAATTCAAGTACAGTGCAAAAAAGTTAGAAAACTACAAAGACCTCTTATTCCATGATTTTACTACTCAGAGACAATCATTAGCAACATTTCAATGTCTGTTCTTCCAGTTCTTTCTTATGCATAGACCCTTTTAAAAGTTTTTGTATAAAAAGCACTGTTGGACATTTATGCAGTTTGTCAAGACAACCCCATGATAAACATCCTTATATACATCTTTATATATATTATAGTTACTCATCAATTACTGAATCATACGGTAAGCACACTTGTGTGGCTTTGTAGAGAGGTTTCCCATAGCAAACTATGCCATATAAAAGCATTTTACTGAAGAATCTTCCTTAAATTAGCCACTGCTGTATCCAACATTCAAAGGCAGCAGCAAGGACTGATTGAGAGGATTTGGAAAGACTTCTGTTGAATTTAGCCCTTTCCTTTAATCTTTTCAGTGTCCTACACCAGCCCTTTTTCTCTTCCAGTAGCAAGGAGAGCCTTGAAGGATAAAGAAAGTAACAAAAAGGTATCCAAAGGGGTGTGAAAGAGGAGGGGATAGTTACAGATTTGCTTGTATACTAGTCTAGGGTTTTTGTTACCCCAGCTACCTGAAATCACCTCAACTCTTCTCTCTCTGCTGCCTTAACCCACTTTCCAGATGGTATTTTGGCATAGATAATGTATGAGATAAAAGAGAAAGAATTAATTAGAAACTTAGGCCTGCATAGTGATGAAATATCTTTAAAAAGGAGAACTATATAATTTTTTCTTAGATACTAATTCTGTAGTTTGGTCATGATGTCATCTAATGGTATTAATAAATAAATTCCTATAATTTGACTAAGAGAATAAAAGATTATAGCATCTATTTCATCTCATGCTTTTTTCTATAAAAATTCTATTAAGATAAGCATATATATTATTAGTATGAACAGAATTTTTAATAAATATTTATATAATTTTCATTGGTATTTTTTAAAGAAATATAAACTTAAATATAATTGTTTTTTTTCTCACTATATTAAATTGTTCCCATTAATCACTAGACAAGCTACTGTGGATTTCCTCATCCTTGAAGAGTTCAAATTTGGCCTGAAGTTTTTCAGAGTTAGACCTCTTAGGACTGGTTTCTTTATCTCTTGTTTGAACGAAGCATGTCTTT
>CM052443.1:101570858-101604724 GCA_028533085.1 Varecia variegata | reverse complement strand
CTTGACTTACCTTTTATAGAAGGTAGCTTCTGACTTACAAACACAGAACTTAGAAATACTTCTTTTTCTTAGTTAATCTCAACTGACTCCCCATTCCTACTGTGGCATCGTGTTACCTGAAGCCAAACGTGTCTGAATGTACCTGGTTCTGTTACTCTCATTTCTGAATTTGGTTCTCTTAACCATATACCCATTTCTGACTCTTGTTTCACACTACTCCAACAATGACTCAAATGATTTCACTGGCCAAGGTGGTCAGGTAAGAAAGTAAGCCTGTCAAGTTTGTATATAATCAACTTTGACTTGTTATAAAACTAAGGTTATAAAATATATGGTTTAAATACACACATACTGAAAGCCTGATGGATTTATTTTTGGATTCGGCTAAAAAGCACCACTGAAAAGCTGTATTTTTTTCTCAGAATTACGGCGAGCAGTAAGAAGCAGTTTGTGGAAAAGGGAAACGATTGCTCATCAACACCAGTATGGACCAGAAGAAAATGTAGAAGATGACATGTACCGGAAGACTTGTACTACGTGTGGCCATGAACTGACATATGAAAAAATGTGATTATTAGTTAAGTGATCCATTTTTTAGAATTTTATATATTTAAATAAAGGGAATTTATAATAGATTGGCCCTGTTCAAAATTCCTCAAAACATAATGTCTTCATAGATGAATTAAACACTTGTATAAATAATACTTCAGTAATAATCATATGTTATGGCTTAAGAGCAAGTTTCAGCTGGGCTGGTGTACACAGAATGTTAGGTCTGTGATTGCTTTTTTACAGCAGGGATGGGAGCTGAGTGGTGGAGGAGGTTCAAAAGTGGTGGGTCAAAACTACAAACTGGGGAACAAGAGACCAAGGCAAACACTGGATTCCAAGTCAGGTGTTTTAGGACTATTTCTGTCTCCATGACAGTATAGACAGTGGGGAGCTATTGTTGGGAAAAGTATGGACACATAGCAGGAATAAACACTGAATTATAGGAGTCTGATCGTGTTTTCTGCACTCCTGGGGACTACTGCTACAGGCCTTAACATTATGTCTACACAGCCCTTTTCAAATGCTGGATTAAAATGGAAACACTACCTTCAAGGTTAAATATCTGACTGTTCATCAAAGAAGGTGCCAATATGTTTATCATAAGTACTGCTAACATTTACCAGGAGCCAGGCACACACCATGGTTAAGTGCCTTATGGTTATCCTTCAGTCCTGGAAGGGAAGACAGCTTGCTTCCGTGCTTATCTACATAAAGGCAGGAGGTGACAACCTACAACGTCACAACACACCAGGCAGTATCTGGGTCAAGTTTAGCTAGTCACATTTTCCCGCATCTTATAGAAAAATTACAAAGTAGCTTGACTGCAAGGTATTTTTTTTTTTGACAAAAATAAATACAACTTAAGATAAACTGGGTATTTTCAAATTGTTATTTGACATGACTTTTTATCCTACAGTACAAACAGAAGAAATAGGAAGTTTATACATTTCCATTTTTCTCTCTAGACCAGCTGATGGAGATAATGCTTGGAGAAAGGCAAAGTCAAAACAAGTAAAGCCCAAATAATTAGTATGAGATATAATTCTCTACATTCAACACAGAAATGTTTAATGTATTTTTCAAGTCTTTTTTTTAATATGTGCTATACAGATTATTATAGCTCAATAAAAATGGATTCTGCATGGGCAGAAAAATCTCCCTGGGGAAAAAAGCTTCCATATGGATTACCACAGACCGACTAGGCTACTGACAACAGCAATACTGCACTGTGGGGGATGGGGAGCTCTTGAGCCAGAGAATCTAGGTTCAAATTCCACTTACTAGCTGTGGACCTTGGGCAAGTTACTCCATGGGCCTGTTTTTATCTGTAAAGAGGGCATAATCTCTCAAAGGACAGTTTTAAGGCCTTAATAGGGTGAATCTATAGCACCTGGCATATAACCACTTGTTAATGAGCACATATTACCAAGGCCATTACAGTTATAGATTTGTCCAGTTGAGGTATGCTTCTGTTCACTCTTTTACCCTCATCAATTTAAGACAATCTAGTACCCAGACATCACTGACAGCCAAATCAGTTCTACCCAGCTTGGCTTTCCTCATCTTCCATTTTTAGGTATAATTATAGATTAGGAAAACAGTATATGTTCACTTTGACAAAAGCATGTTAAATTGCATGAGTACAATTTAACAGAATATTGATTTATTGCAAGGTATGATGGACAATGACATGAAATCCTTTTGTCTGTGTGAGCTTCATTAGGGGGGGGAAAGCGACTGTTGAATGTTTGTTCTTGCACCTTTATTTCTTCAAAATTCAATCCCTAGTTCAGATTTTCCACATACCTAAGCTGCTAGACTGGGACAGGGCAGAGTCACATCAATGAACAGTTGATAGAAGCAACCACTATACATGAAGAGAGGATCAAGTAAAAGGAAATGAAAACCTACACATTTCTCTAGAATGTAGACCAAATATAACTAACCAAACTTTGCAGTACGTTGTGAAAGGATTACAAAGCGGTTTGGATCAAATAAAGTTCCCAATGCCTTAAAGACTATCCTGTGGCTTCTTGAGGATAGGAGTCATTTCAAACTACAGTTGACCCTGGAACACCACAGAGGTTAGGGGTGCTGACCCCCTGCACAGTCAAAAATTCACATGTAAATTTTGTCTCCCCCAGAACTTAATTCCTAATAGCCCACTGCTTACCAGAAGCCTTACTGATAACATAGAGTTGATGGACACATAATTTGTATGTTATATGTATTATATGCTGTATTCTTACAATAAAGTAACCTAGAGAAAAGAAAATGTTAAGAAAATCATAAGAGAAAATATATTTACTATTGAGTGGAAGTGGCTCATCATGAGTCTTCATGCTTGTCATCACGTTGAGCAGGCTGAGGAGGAGGGGATGGTCTTGCTGTCTCAGGGCTGGCAGAAAACCCATGTGTAAGTAGACCTATGCAGTTCAGACCTGCGTTGTTCAAGGGTCAACTGTAATTACACAGTGCGTGCTGTGTTTAAGCTCTGGGGAGGAACAGTATAAACAATATTTAGCCAAGAACCTGGATTTTAGTCCTCTTTCTGCTAGTAACTGGCCACAGAACCTTGATTTTTTTGAATAATTATTTCCTGTCATAAATGGTATGGTATTTAAAAATCCTGAGAATTCCCATCTATTGAGTAGACTATATTCTGTAGCCACTAAGAGGTATGATAAACCAAAGAAAAAAATATATCAAAACATGGAAAACAATGCCTCATGAACTTATGATGTAATAAGTAAAAAGACATTTATGTTGTGCAAATGCACAGAAGTATGTATCAATAGTTTTAGGATTACTGGTACATTTTTTCTAAGGTTTAAAAATCCTAGATATTTGGAATGTCAGGTGATTCCTTACACTTGTATGTTATTTTACAAAACTCTCTCATTTTAAGTCTCAACACCATATAGGAAATGGGCTCAGGAATTCATAGTTATTAGGACCAGGTTCCATAGAAAAAATCTAAACCCACATCTAATTCCAAGTATAGTTTTAGCCAGTCTGGCTACTATTTCTAGTTCCATCTTATATGTAATTCACTGTATGACCTTTGACAAATCCCTCTCAGAGACTCCAGGAGTGACCAGATGCTCTAAGATAATGGTCACCAAAATTGGAATCACATGGGGGGCTTTAAGTCCTACTGATATCTAGGTTCTACCCCCACAGATTGTGGTTGAAACTCTAAAATAACTTGAAAGATTCCCAGGTGATTTATGTTAAGACAAATTTGGGACCTGCTGGCGTAAATTTTAACATTTTTATATACTAACAAACAGTGTCTTAAGATACTACTTAAGAAAAATATTTTAAAGAGAAAATTTCAAATGGAATACACCTCCAGTAATAAACCACCAATTTTAAAGTAGACTGAAATGATAAATCATGAAATACCAAAGTTTAAAAAACATACTTTTAGTTTTATTTCAGCCATGTTAAGTTATCCACAAGCTGTTAAAAGCTATTGCTACTTGGTAATAAACCCATCAGTTCTATGTACTATGTAAGCTTGACCTCTAATTGTATCACATACCTCAAATCGGTTATTTTGTGCCTTAAGGAGAAAAAATATCAAATTGAATACAGAAAAGTTGTATCTGTCACATCTATAATACATCATGGTCATTGTCACATTATTGTCATTAGGAAATATTTGCTTTTTAGGGGCAATTAAAATTAAAGCCATATTCTTTACTGTCATCATCCCCTTTTGTTTCCTTTAAGAAGTGAAACGACACTACAAGAAAGCAAGCATTCAAACCATCAAAAATAAGACAAATTATTTTAAGGTGTTTTTAAAAAATCTTGACATGAGGGGGAAAAAAATGACCCTTAGGCCTGCAGGGCACAGAACTGCTGGAACACAGCCAGGATATGGGGGTCTAACTCCGCAGTGAAGAGAAGGTTCTCCAGGGTCACCATGTACTGATGGATTATCTGGTGATGCTGTGGACACAGAAAAGGGGGTGTTCAGGTCAGAAAAAAGCATGCAAGCAATCTTGTAGAACATTTCCCTCAGCAGCCCACCCAAGCTGACGGATGAGGTAGGAAAAAAAAATAGTGCTGACAGGAATAACAGGCCCCTGAAAAGCCCCAACATTAAGAAAATGTAAGAGAAGGGAGAATAATGGATGTTCAATAACTTTTTAAAAAATACAATTAATGATTCAGGCAGTGGTAGCAGCACCTGCTTGCTGTTACTACTACTAACAGAGACTAGCTTCAGCTGGGTCTCTCCTCTAATTAGGACATAATATGGCTTTTAAAAAAACAGCCCGGAAGGGGACTGACCCAGGAAGATAAAAAGTACCAGAAAATGAAATACTCTCTTCTATGTGTTCCTATAGATTTGAATATACTTGGAAATTCCTATAGGACTAGGTGCTGTTAAAGATTTTTAACTGGCAGTAACTATAAAAGCTAGAAGGAATTCCTATTTGGAGATTTAAAGACTTTAACTTAAAAAAGACTTCTGCATTAATCACTCTTTTCTAGAACAACTAAATGAGGATTTGGGGGGGTTAGTGTCTAAAGATACAAAGAATTAGCTCCATTCTTCTATATATCTTTAACTTAAATCTAGCTGAGAATAGGTGCTGGCATTTTGCTTTGGCAGAGAGACCCCAGGGAGCTTACCTTGCTTCTGTGGGCACTGTTCATCATCTCAACATTAGATTTTTAAGGACTTTTATAAATCCAATTACTGTTCCCTTAGCAATTTTTTCTCTACATTTTATATTACAGCTCGGCTTCCTAACACAGAAAATGGCAAGCAGGAGTCTACAGAATCAATTTAAGCCTAAAGTCTTGTTGTTGTTGTTGTTTTTTTTTTTTTTTTTAAGGTACAGAGATTATCCTGGGTTAAGTCTAGGTATTCTGATGAACAATAGTAGCAGCAAATGGACATGAAGTAAAGTGCCTACAGGCACTACATACCTCCTGACAAATTTGACAAGGATTTTTTTAATGGAAAATCTTTGTGGCTGAGAACAGTGGTGTTTACTGTCTAATCAAAGTTCCCCACAAACCTGTAGGAAGATCTGCTGGAGCCTCTCTATACAGTTCTTATACCATGGTGTTAAGACACTGGTCCCATCAGTTTCACATCGTACTAAGTGCTCAGTCAAGATCATGATAAAACGCTGGAGACGGGGAACAAAGTTAAAGAAGTATTAGAATTTTGTACTTCAGGAACAAATCCATGAAAGGTCTCAAAGTATTACTTGTTCCACCCTGTCTTTGTGCCATGCGCTCTCAACTTTCATAATTAAGTACTCTCAATCTAGAAAGGCAGACTGGTAACAGTGTGACTTAGTACATTCTTTCTGGCAATACACAAAGATCTTAACGTACTTATCCTAGTAGTACTACTTCTTCACATCTATTCCAATGAAATCATCAGAAATGTTATAGGGATCTATGCACAAAAATGTTCATGGAAGGAAAGCAATTACCCAAATGATCAAAAATAGGTAATAATTCATTAAGAGAAATGTATTTAGCAAAAGCAACTGATAATTTTTTTTAAAGCATGGAGAAATGTTCATGCAAAAATGCTAAATGAAACAGCACAACTCAGGTATACATGGTTGCCTCCATGTGGTGAACTTTTATTTCCCTTGTAAATTTTTGTATTTTTAAACTCTTACATAAATGTGCATTTATTCCTTTTATGATTAAAAATAACATTTTTTAAAACTAAAGAAATATATTCATTCCTTTTATCATATGTATCAATGTCCCAAGCCAAGATACCTGAAATATGACAAGGAAGAGGTTCTTTTGTTCACTCTGAGCAGATTCCACTTTTTCCTGCAGTCTTTCTATTTGTTCCTCAAGAGCCCCATCTTTCCTGTCACTGCTTCTGTCATCATCATCACTTCGCTACAGAAGGCAAAGGAACAAAGGAAAATATCATTTAGAATTCCAATGCTCTAAATATTATCAAATAAGGGGAAGGGTTTTGTCTGGTCAAATGGTATTTAAAGATGTAAGTATAGTGAAAGTACCCCCCACCCCAAACACCCACACCCCCCACAACCCAAAGTCCAGCTGTGGTTCAGAGACATGGTCCTTTCACTCAGAGGTTCCATGGGTACTTATCTAGGCTAGGGAAATTTAGTGGCACTTCTGGTAACAGCCGTGGGAGTCTTGGCTACAAAATGTCACTATTTGACCATCTGAGCAATAACAACAGGGAGGCAGCTTGCTAATCTTTCATCCAGTAATGGGCTACATGGAAAAGCTGGGTAGGCCCTTCTGTGGCTCATGAGCCATAGGCTGCCCGTCTTTGACATAATTTAGAAATTGCTACAACTGACATGGAATAATTCAAAGTGAACTGCTCAAGAACCTCTGCTGGAGGCTGTGCATGGTGGCTCACACATGTAATCTCAGCACTTTGGGAGGCCAATGTGGGAGGACTGCTTGAGGCCAGGAGTTTGAGACCAGCCTGGGGAATATAGTGATACTCACTTCTACAAAAACCAGAAAAATTAGCCAGGCATGGTGGCGGTGGTGTGTGCCTGCAGTCCCAGCTATTTGAGCTATGATGATGCCACTGCACTCTAGCGTGGGCAAAAGAGCAAGATCTTGTCTCAAAACAAACAAACCCCAAAAACCAAACCCATCTCTGCTGGCAATGATAGGCTCAATAAATCCTTGTAGACCTTTAATAATTCCCTCCCAGCTCACCCTGAAGAGTTTATAGCATTTGCTTTGATTTTTTAAAAAAGGCAGGAAAAATAAGGCATGGTTTACCGTCATTTTACAGAGAAGGGAACAGGTTGAGAGGTTAGGTAACAGTCTCAGTATCACCTCGCCAGAAAGTGGCAGAGCCAGAACCTGGTTCTAGCTGTCATATAATATACACCAAGGTCCTTTCAGCAAGAAGGTGGCATCACTGAACCCAGAAAGCCTGGTAATCCTTCTAGATAACACTCTAATGCCAAGGCCCCATCTATGATAGCCTCTTCCAGGCTTTAAGCAAGATTATCAGAACCCCTCTCCGATTTTATAGAATTTGGCTTATCTCTAATGCAGCACCTGTTATGAGGTCTACTTTATGTTCTAGGCACCCAGGTGCATGATTATCTTTTCCTAACGCCACTCTAAAGTTAAGTTCTAGAGCCCTGTCACCTAACAGACCTTCCTACAAAGAGAGAAATGTCACATAAATCTGTGCTGCCCGTTACAGTAGCCCATGAGCCACATGTTACTACTAAGCACTTGAAATGTGTTGTATGACCAAGGAACTGAATTTTAAATTGTATTTAATTTTAATTAATTTAAATTAAAATTGTCACATGGGGATAGTGGCTACTGTACTGAACAGCATATTTCTGGAAACGGTGTGGCATGAGAGAAAGTCTCTGGAGTCTGACAGACCTGGGTCAGAACCTAGCTCTGTCATTTATAAGCTATGTAACCTTGAGCAAGTTACTTAACTTCTCTGAGGCTCTATTTATATATCTATAAAATGGGATGAGACCATTTACCTTGCAGCATTTTAGGTCTAGGAGTGTGTTTACATCCATATATGTATATATGTATGTCTATATGGAAACTAGCACTCAAATTTGCTATAGGTTCAAATAAGAATTTTTTTTTTACCTTTTACCCTGATAAATATGCATAACACTGGAAAATATTGTCATGAATACTGAATACTGTCATGAGTACTGAATACTGTCAGTAGTATCATGTTAAGTCACAGAATGCAGCCAGTTCACCGCTTCCCTCCAAAATGGCTAAAATACTAAACTTTACTAAATATGAGAAGTAGTTTATAAACTTGTGAACGACTGCCCTATCCCTCCCCACAATACCAGGAAAATGATACATTATCTATAGTCTTCTCCCTCTTTCCCTCTTGCACCAGAGAATCTTACAGATATATAAGTGACCTTTTCCCTTCTAGAAAGTGCAAACGTGAAGCTGACCCAGAGACGGTGAACTATGGAAAGTAAAGTCCGCAGCTTCCTAAATGGGTTCACCGTGCAGTGTAACAATGCACAACAGACCACCTGTTCTTTCCTCCCCCCTCTGCTTCTGCAAACAGCTCTGCATAATTTGGACTCAGAAAAAATAAATTACCATCAAGGTAATGGACTCTGAATACTCTCCAGAGCTTCCAGTATACCTTCTAACCATTTATGAATCGACAAAAGACTTACCCGTTTGTGTTGCCTTGCGAGTTTCTCTTTAGCTTCTTCTAGCTCTTTCTGGATTTTCACAACATGTTTGTTCATCTTACGAATTGTAGAGTGCAAGATTTCCCAAACAAACAATCTTAAAGTAATATGGCATTTGATTACTATATGTTAAACTATGCTTATAGATAATAAAACCTCAATTTTTATAACCTATTCATTCTTAAGGGCTGATATAGCCTTCCATCCTTCGGGGAAAATGAGTCATATTTCCCCAGCAACACTTATGATTTGCTTTTTATTGTAAATTGTGCAAATGTCTTGCTCCACCCATTAGACTCAGGTGAGCTCCTTGAGGGCAGTGCTGTGTCCTTGTCATTTTTCTTGTTTTTGTCTCCTACTAGAGGTACGCAGAAGGTGCATGTACATATTCACTGGATTGAAATGGCAAACTAAAAACACTAGGAACAGAAATACATTTTTTCTCTTCTAAATGTAAATAATACATGTTGGAATTTCTCAAAATGGTGATGTAATCTGAGGCTCATTTGACATGCTTTATACTACTTAACTAGCACACACACAGCCAATTCTCTTAGAACATTTAAGAAATTCATTAGTTGATAATAGCTATCAACTGCTGGGCTCTAAGAATGAGATAAATATTTATATGTCAGCTATCTTATCAGCAAATAGCTCAAATGCCAGGATCATCTTTGTAGGTGTTTTGAAGTATTTGTTGACTAAACGGTTTATTTTTTTAAAGTAGCTTCTTAGCTACATTTGTGTCTATAAACTATGTTTCCTAATGCCAGGATACAGCACAGAATAGTACAGTTGACTCTTGAACAACATGGGTTTGAACTATGCGAGTCCACTTACACATGGATTTTCTTCCACCTCTGCCACTCCTGAGACAGTAAGACTAATCCCTCTTCTTCCTCCTCAATCTACTCAACGTGAAAATGACGAGGATGAAGACCTTTTTTTTTTTTTTTTTTTTTTTTTGAGACAGAGTCTCGCTCTGTTGCCCGGGCTAGAGTGAGTGCCGTGGCATCAGCCTAGCTCACAGCAACCTCAAACTCTTGGGCTTAAGCGATCCTACTGCCTCAGCCTCCCGAGTACCTGGGACTACAGGCATGCGCCACCATGCCCGGCTAATTTTTTCTATATATATTTTAGATGGCCAGATAATTTCTTTCTATTTTTAGTACAGACGGGGTCTCGCTCTTGCTCAGGCTGGTCTCGAACTCCTGAGCTCAAACAATCCACCCGCCTCGGCCTCCCAGAGTGCTAGGATTACAGGCGTGAGCCACCGCGCCCGGCCTGAGGATGAAGACCTTTATGATGATCTACTTCCACTTAATAGATAGTAAATATATTTTCCTTATGATTTTCTTAATACTTTTTGTCTAGCTTACTTTAGTGTAAGAGTACAGTATATAATACATATTAATCAATTATTTATGTTATAGGTAAGGTCTCTAGTCAACAGTAGACTACTAGCAGTTAAGTTTTTGGGGAGTCAAAGGTTATATGGAGATTTTTTACTCCATTGGAGGGGGGTCAGTGCCCCTAACCCCCGCATTGTTCAAGGGTCAACTGTACTTTCTTCTATACATTTTGACCTGGATGATATAATAGTTTAATTGAAAGATAATAAAAACAATTTGGTCATAAAACTCCAAGCCTACAAAAGTAAAGCACTTTAATTCTGAAAGGGGAAGGCTCTGCACTCAGTTGTGTGACTTTGGGCAAGTTACTGAGGCACTCTGTGACACCTTCCTATTCTGTAAAGTGTATACAATAAGGGAACTTCCTTTGTGGTGGTGGTGTAAGGATAAAATAAGTTGAAAACGTATATCACTAAGAATAATAGGTGAAACATACTTGGGTGGTCAGTTTTCTGAGAGTTTACAGATCTGAGAATGCCTTTCTGTTGTCTTCATTTTTGAAGGCCAACTTGGCTGGTATGACAACTTTAGATCACATCCTATCACCCTAAAGATTCAGTATATTTCAGACTAGTGTCCTCTGGCAATAACAGATACAGTGGAGAAGTTAAAGGTTGTGATGGATTTTTATGTCTTTCCAAGTAATTCACTTTTGTTTCCTGTTTTGTGTCAACTCTGGCTGTCCCAATTTTGATTGTAAAGCCTGTGAACTTCACGAATAAGAACCAAACTTAGTGGGAAGTTTCTCTCCTTTAGGGAGAATGAGTATAGAATGAATCTTGTGCATTAAATCTAGGATTTTATGACTGTGGTGAGAACCCTCACTCCCACCACCCCACCCCTAGGTATCTTGGTACCCACCAGGTTTGCCCTGATTCCTCCATATGTATTTAATCTACTACGGCTTTGGTTTCTTGTAGTTCCTGGTGTACATTCCAGGTCCCATCCCCACTCAAGCTGGAACCCTTCCTGACTCCCATCTGAGACTCCCAATACATAGCCAGCTCTTACTGGTTTTCTTTCCTAACAGTCTAGACCCTTCAACAGCATTTCTACCTGACTGCTTTAGTCCTGACTTGACTGACAAGTGTGTCCCTAAGAGATACTGCAACATACCTGGCTGCGTATATTTCCATGGTCTGGGAATTTTTGCTATGTCCAATCTTATTAGATTGGATCATTACTATATTAGTATCAACTTGGTTTAGACCAGAATTTGGAGCTCATGTAATAAGAAACCACATGAGAACACAAACTTCATAAAATAATTCATGTTACCTAGTAAAGTCACGAGATAGCTCTGAGGAGAAGATCCAATTTGCTACTGCAGCACAGTCAACAATCTGTGTACGAATCATCTTATCCACTAGTACGGCAATCATCTACAATGAAAGAATTATTTGAGTATATCACACACACGTATGTAGGCCAAAATAATACTGCTGCTGTAAAAGTAAAATAAGACTATAAAATTCACTTTTAGTGGCTCTGGAATTGATCCATTTGACCATTACATCTTAAGATTTATTCCACCCTTTGCTTGGCTCTAGTACTGTACAAAATACTACAATACCAATAAGGATTGACTGAACAAAAAAGAAAAACTCTTGAGTGGTAACATTTAAATAAAAAAAAAAATTTAGATAATAGTTCCTATATAAAAAATATATATAATTTCAACAGAATCATAAAAAACATTGTCTTAATGCCTCTTTATAATACACAGTATAAAAACAACATATTGAGGTTTGAGAAATCTGGAGCTTGCTTATAAAAATTGGCTAGACTAGATAACCATTTCCTACCCTGGTAGTAGAATCCTCCAAGCAACAAGCATTCCTACCAAGTATTTAAAATGTGTTGCAATATTATATTCCAAAAACAAACTGTAACACTTGCTCTTTAAAGAAGGAATCAAACATCATTACTCCCATAGCACTAAAAAGAATTACAGATTTTAAAAGCATTCTATAGGCAGAGTCAAATTTCATATGTTTCAAATTAAAACAATGGAAATGAACTCCCTTATTTTTATACCTATACAATCCGAACTTCAACATGTCTAATTAAATAGTTTTTACCTGTGGATGGTTTCTCCAGACCTCAAACATAACTCTTAGCACATGTAACTTTCCTTCATCACTTTCAGCTAGGGTTTTGAAGACTTCATGAAACCTTTTGATAATGAGGGGAAAATACCATATATAAGAATTTTAATGTTTTCAAAACCTTTTCAATGTTACTCAATTTACAATGCAATAAGTAAATGCAAAATAACCAAATATTAACTATTAAGGATATAAAAGATATGATCAGAGATTCATAGTTTCTTTGGAAGCTGTCACAAAATCTTAAGATATTTACAATATACTATAGCAAGCCCATGACTATAGTTTTCCATGTATTTAAGAATAGGTAAGGGCTAAGGAACTGTTTTTTAACGCTGTGGTCCCCAATCCCCAGGCTGCGGACTGGTACCACCAGTCCATGGCTTGTTAGGAACCAGGCCTCGCAGCAGGAGGTGAGTGGTGAGTGAGCCAGCGACTAAAGCTTCATCTATATTTACAGCTACTCCCCATGAGCCCCACCTCCTATCAGATCAGCAGCAGCATTACATGCTCATAGGAGCACAAACCCTACTGTAAACTGTGCGTGCGAGGGATCTAGATTGCGTGCTTCTTATGAGAATCTAACGCCTGATGATCTGAGGTGGAGCTGAGGTGGTGATGCTAGTGCTGGGGAGCGGCAGCAAACAGATTATCATCAGCAGAGAGGTTTGACTGCACAATAAATGTAACATGCTTGAATCATCCCGAAACCATCCCCCCACCCTCAGTCTGTGGAAAAACTATCTTCCATGAAACTGGTTCCTGCTGCCAAAAAGGTTGGTGACTGCTGTTCTAATGTGTTGAAATATTCTGACTGCATCTTCTGTAGGAACCCTGTAAGCAATACAGAGCCTTGGAAGCTGAGATGGGGTGAGATGTCAGGTTTCTCTGCTTGGCCAAAGGAAAATCTATATGCTCTTTCTTCTTTTGGACTCTGACATGTTAGAGAACTCTGTCTTTAGAAGCCAATATTTGGGTGGCTCCCAACAATGTTAGGTTCTCATTTCTTCTTAACTTCCTTTGGGAAGATGCCTAAACATGCCTGGAGCTTCTGGGAGCTTCTGACTGTATACCTAACTGTCCCGACGACCTAGGTTTTCACTAGCTTTTCTAATTGTCTACATGAAAAAATGCACTTTCTTTGTACATATGCAAGCTACACATACAGACTGACAAAAGCCATGGGATAGGGATTTTAGCTACCGAAAACCAAAACCCACTGTATCAAACTATATAATACTATTAACATGTTCAGATTCAACAATTTTAGGTAAAAATTACCATACCATTGATGTTCACCAAGCAAAGTTCCAAACCCTCAAAGAAAGGCTGTGTGCTCTTACTGTACTTACTTTGCAAGAGCACTGAAGGAGTGGCTGATTGATTTGGCTGCCAAATGTAGCAGAGTCTGTACAAAGACCTCTATTTTCAATGGGTTAAAACTGAATCCTTCATCTGAAAAATATTTCACAATAAGATACAAAAATTTAAAGTATGGCAATTCCTTGGTGTCTCACCTCAAATGCTAAACAGATGGCAAGTTCACATCCAAATACTAAGTCAGATATTTGTGTAATGTCTTTCAGTACTAACAAATAATAAATGCCCATCACTGATCCAAATACTCAAAATATAAAACAAAGCATAATCTTAGTTCTTAAGTTTATGGGAATGTTTTCCTAATTTTTCTGTATGACCCAGTTCTTTAAAAAATAGATTTTCTTATTCAAGTTTCTCTATATGATGGCAAGGTAATATGTTTAATACAAAAAAAAAAATACAGTAAATCCTTAACTCTTAAGATGTCTGATAATGTCTGTATATAATACATTTCAACTTATGCTTTCTAAATACGTTTTCTCTAACATCATAATACAAGTTTCTTAGAAAAATCCAAACAAACAAAATACCCAATGACCACTAATGTTTTATTTTGACTCTTGTTTTTCTATGTGCATGTCCTTATGTACAGATCTGTTAAAAAATACCCTCCCAAATAGTTACCCAGTTGTCCCAGTAGACTTGTCATCTGTTCTACTGATTTGTCTCTTTTCGTGCCAGTGCCACATTGTTTCAGTTACTATAGTTTTCAAAATACATTTTTTAATATGTGATAAGGCAAGTCCCTCTCATCACTTTTTTCCTTATTTACTGATTTCAGGTAAACTTATAAATCAGTAAATGTTAAACATTATTATTATAATAGCTTAATTTGGAGAAAACAACCAACTTTATAACACACCAAGTCTTCCTATTTAGCAATCTATGGTGAAAGCAGAGAATGTTTAAAAATCCTTGAATGACAACGTATATTTTATTTTGTATTTAAGATGAAGTTTATATTCTTAATGTAAGCTATTTTAGAGATGTTAGGATCTCATTATATGAGGGGGAAAATACTGGGGTCCTAAGAACAATTTACATGCTAAACAGGCCAAGCAGATATATTGCTTTGTGAGCATCCAATGGGGTTTAAAAAGGACTCATGTTGCTAGAATAACGTTTAAGCTTTAACTTGGCCTATGCATAGTTCCATTCAAGAAACATTAAATTCCCTTACCATCATCATCATCCTGGTTGGGATTTGGTACATCTTTCAAAATGCTAAAGATTTCATCATTGGTTGCCTTACTTTTAAAGGCAACTGCTAAACAGAGGGCGACAGAATGTCCAGGAAGAGAATCTAAACAGAATGGGGAGGAAGGAAGATTAGGTTTCAAGACTTATGAACAGTTAAATAACTGAGAACTTAAAAAAAAAATTCTTTCCTTTCAAAATAGAATACTCTATCCCAAGATCAGTATTTAATCTGTATAAAGATACCACATGTGAAAGTTTCCTTTAATGGTTAATGTTTTTTCGCCAAAAAAAAAAAAAAAAAACCCAAAAAGAGACAATTCTCATTTCAACACTTCCTTAAGAACACTTAAGCTAATTGAAATCCAGAGTACAAAGGATGCTGATCTTCCTCAAGATGAGTGACGAGGAGAAAACTGGATATAGTTACAGCTTTCTTTTAAGGCCTTCAATTCTCCTGGGCTCAAAAGCCAAGAATCAATCTATTTCTCTTTCATTGCGCCAACACCTCCTTCCTCCTTCTTTCCCCAGGACAGTGAAAACTAAGTTTGAGTTTGAACAAGGAAATGCTGCCAACTTAAGAGACGTGTTTTTTTTTTTTTCTTTTTCCCTTTGCTGAGTCTACAAGCTTGAATCTATTTAAGTCAGATGCTCATGTGATATGATTCCTTGTGTTTACTATTGGTTAATATCAGTTAAATCCTTACTGTATAAAATGTGTGCAGGTATATACTGTAAGGCATCATCAGAGCAACAGAAATCTGCTTTTAATGTAAGGGAGGCAAAAAGGTAACATAAAAGGCAATCCTGACAGAGTGTGAGTTACTAAGCACCTGGAATGAATAAAGTCACTTACAACAGGTCATGTGAGGACAGTCATGTTACACCTGCTATAAGCTTTTCCCTGGAAGTAAGAAAGAAAGTGAAGAAAAACAGAATCCTCTATCACCAAGGAGTACACATTCCAGCTAGGGAACTAAGATATTTGTATTAGATGTAGCCAGAGAGCAATACAAAACTGGCTTGCTAAAAGTAAAAAAAAAAATTTACAGGTGTGGGGCTTGGGCTAAACCCTAGAAAGAGAACGAGAATTAGAGAAACAGATTGGGATAATGACATAAAGGCAAAACCAAGAACAAGAAGTACGGAAAAAATTAAAAAGGCCTGGCAGAAGTAGAGGTCCATTTGGGGGGAAATGAAAAATAATAAAGTAGGAACAACTGTTACCAAAGCCTTGAATGTTAGGTTCAGTTATTCCTATGGTAAAAAAAGAAAGCCCAATCTTTAACAAAAGTCTGAGTTCTCTGATAGCAAAGACTGTACCTTGTGATTCTCTAAGCTAGTACAAGACAAAACTCTAAATCTAGAACTTCTAAGTGCTATATGAACATTTCATTTTCCAGAAAGCACAGTGGCTAAGAACAAGGCTGCTCAGTTAGTACACCTAGACTTGAATCTGGGCTCCACCACTCAGAAGCAAGCTCATTCTGGCTTGACCTCTTGGAGCCATTTCTCCATTTTAATATTGGTAATCATACCTATTTCTCAGAGTTGGCATAACATAGGAAATGTACTTAGCATCAGCACCAACAAAGTTCATTTCAAGGAAAACAGGTGTCGTCAGAGACATAGAGAACTAGGGGGTAGAACAGGAAAAGCAAGAGTAGATTTCCAGATGCGAAGAACCTCTACATGACATGAAATGGGAGACTCATGGAGGGGCTGTGTGTTCAGTGCATTCTGAAAATAGTAACTTGGGAAAACTCTACACCTAACTCTCTACCAGCAATCACCGATATAACACTTTCCCTTCATTCAGCCTAAATACTATGCAAAGTGAAAAATGGCACATCAAATTATAGTCCCTCTGATTTATGGTATAATCTCAGAGATGATATAACCAAAAAAGGTAAGGAAATCATATTTAAAAATTTACTTCTAAAGGCATGTTGCCACAGACTGTGTGTACCTATGTTCCCCAAACCACACCTGAACTGTTATAAGATGATAATTAATTCAAGTAATCTCCATCATCAGGACAAGTACACATTTTCAGTTTAGTAAGTTCTGGCTATAAATTCATCTTGCTATACTTAGCACTGTATTTAAAATAATACCATGGGCATAACACCACAAACAGCATCAAAAGAGAAAAAATTATAAGCCAGTAATAACTAATTAGATCACAAGAAAATCTGCAAAATGATGACAAGACAAATAAAGCAATAGTGGCTAGTGATAGACCACATTTCAAATAGAGAAAATATAAACCCCAAGAAAAGGAAAAGCTCAATTTCTCCACCTTAAATAAGTGACTTCAGATATACTTGCATTGGTACTTTTAGACAAAGGGATTTATTTTATTTTATTACTTACTGCTACTTTCATCTCCATACTTGTAAATGCAGGTTGGGTTTGCAGGACATAGAGCTGAGAAGGTAGGAGGAACAATATCTAATATACGCTGATGGTAAGACAACCTACAATACAAATAACAGCCTCAGAAAAATGTCTTTCATCAGTTCCATTCTTTGGTAACACCCAACTTACCTGGAAAGTCACAATGTCCAATACCCTGAACTCAGCTAACAACCAAGAAATGAAAGGGAAAAAAAGTCCTTTAGGCTATTGTCTAAGCCAACATCCCAAATCTCAGGCCTACTTCAAAACTTACTGGTGTGCACTCAGATGTAGACTAGTGGGCCCACAAGCCTGGTAGCCAAGGATGTGGGGCAATGGTGGGGTGGGGTGGAGGTGACAGTCTGTATGGCTGGAAGATGGTTGTATTGTACCAAATAAATAAATACTGAGAATAACGAGAGCCAAGTTTCTTGCTACCTGAGAAAGTATTTACAAATCATGGCAGAGAAGAAGCCAGGAAACGAGATGTTGGAATTGGAGGGATATGCACACGCATACACACAGGTAGATACAAAAAGTTATAGATATATGTATGTTTGTCCACCAAGAGGGACTAGAACCAATGACATCCCAATGGCAACAGGCACATCAAGTACCCAGATCTTGGTTCCTAAATACTACACTCCACTACCAGACACTAAGGCTCTTTGAATAAACAGAAGATTCTGAGGGAGGGGCAAGGAAACATAAGATGAGCCTAGAACATCTTGTGCCAGAAAATAAGAAAACGCTCAATGAATGGTAGAGGACATTTAAAAAAAAAAGACACAGGCCTTACCAGGGATTCCTGTAGACAAATCAGGGACAATTTGGACATCATGAAAAATAATGACAGTCACAGATTATAATCCATTGATGAAACAAATTCATTAGTCCCTACCGATATATAAATAAAGACATAAATAAACAGCTCTTTCTTACAGTAGAATGCCAGCTAATAAATGTAGAAAAAAAATGGAAAAAGAAAATCATCATTTGGCAATCACCTTATTCATGGCTGATAAAAGTAGTTTTCAGTGGAGAGTGGAGGTTTGATAAAGAACAGGATACGAGTGTAACCTAAGAACATCTCCTATAAAATATTAATAAATTACGAGGGGGAAAATGGTAGGATTAAGGTGGAGAAACCTGGCAGACACTGACATGATCAAGAGTAACATCAAGAGGTAGGATTCATGTGCCTTTAGACAGGACGCACTGAGAGCACCAACAATGCAAGACCTGAGTCTTCATGAGGCAATACCAGAGCAATCCAATAAAGTAAGGTCTAAACTGTTTAAAACTGACAAGGACACAAAAGACAGAAAGAATAAGTGTTCAAGACTGAAGGAATCTGAAGAGAATGACAGCTCAATGTTACATATGTTCCTGGATAGGATTCTGGACCAAAAAGGAAAAAAGAGACATTCCTGGGATGGCTAGCAAAATTTCTGCAGCATCTGTGGAATGCATGGTAGTATTGTACCAGAGCTGATCTCCTGATTTGGAGGGTTCTATGCTGGCCATGTAGGAGAGTGGCTTTGTTTTGGGGAAATGTGTAATGGATGTTGAAAGAGGAGGGGCTGCCATGTCTACAGTTTATTCTCAAGACCAATGTAATGGGTATCTAGAGAGGGAAAAAAGCAGTGAGCATGAGAGCAAACATGATAAAATGTTAACAACTAGGGAGGGAATCCAGGTGAACGGGAGACAGAGTTCTCTGTATTATTTTGGCAACTTTTCTATAAATCTGAAACCATTTCATAGAATAATATTTTTAACAGAACTTACTGGCTTAATGCGCATAGATTCTAGATGGCATGGTCGCCTAATTTTTTCAGCTTCAATCTTGATTAAAAAGTGAGATTTAAGACAGGCAAGTACTTGGATTTCAAAAATGGTATTCTGAACATATATCACAAATGCAGAAATAAGAAAAAAATCCCCCCACAGAAATCAGGAGACCTAAAATAAGGAGAAAACACAAAAAACTTACCTCATACATTTTTCTAGAACTTCTCTTACAAACTTTGGTTTGGGACTTTCAGGATCTTGAGTAAGACAATCTGACCTAATGAGGAAATGTGGTTTTATAAGTTCTTACACACAATTGCAACTTATAAGTTTTATTAATTTATAACTGCACTTATAACTATTTGTACTTTACTACAAATAGTTTCCTTCTACCTACTGTTTCATTTATACATAGTCAATAAACATCAAAGAAAGGAAATAATTCAGACAGTGAAGGTTGCTTTTATGTGACAGTTTTAAACAGTAACAGTTTTTTGACTAGGGAAGGGAAGGATAAAACACATCATCACTTACCAATCTTCCCAGCTCCAACGGAACTGGAAGTTACTTAGATGATGAGAAAACCAATTAATAAACCTATATAGAAAAGGGGAGGTGGGGACAGAAAAAGGAAGAATGATTGTGATTTAGAACAGAAATTTATAAAATCCTTCATAACAGATAAAACCCTACTTTACAGAGTTAATGAAAAGCACATTCCCCTACCTGCAGCTGTATGTTCTCCTGCCACTAAATCTTTTCTCTGCAAATCTTGTAACTCATCTTTTAATAGTCCCCTATCTCACTTCTAATACTGCTTTTATCTTTTTTAGGTGAATAAGAGCTATGATTCCAGCATCTGTTTTGTGAAGGCACCTTATATGTTCATATAATTTAATTCTCACAACTTATGAGGTTATGTATTACAAGTAACTGATGATGAAACTGACAGGAAAAAAAAGATTATATAAATGGCAGAGCCAAAGTAGTATAGTCTCTTATCACAGCATGCCCCTTTCACTACAAACAGAATATAACATTGAAGCTCCCTTTTCCCCTAAAAATATTCCTGATCTCTAACTAGATAGGCAACATCTTTTTTTTTTTTTTTTTTGAGACAGAGTCTCACTCTGTTACCCGGGCTAGAGTGCCGTGGCGTCAGCCTAGCTCACAGCAACCTCAAACTCCTGGGCTCAAGCAATCCTCCTGCCTCAGCCTCCCGAGTAGCTGGGACTACAGGCATGTGCCACCATGCCCGGCTAATTTTTCTCTATATATTTTAGCTGTCCATATAATTTCTTTCTATTTTTAGTAGAGACGGGGTCTCGCTCTTGCTCAGGCTGGTCTCGAACTCCTGAGCTCAAATGACCCACCTGCCTTGGCCTCCCAGAATGCTAGGATTACAGGCGTGAGCCACCGCGCCCGGCCGGGAACATCTTATTATTCTATATAATGCTGTGGACTTCATAAGAGTCCAAGAAATATTTGCTGAATGAATGGTAAAATGGAGATGCCTAACACGACTGCTATTTTGTTAACTAGAATGGGAAAAAAAATCAGAGAAGACACTCCCTTAAAGCATGTCCCTCATTTATCTATAACTTCAATCACTAAAATTACTCAAGGTAAAAAGGCCAATGACACAGGATAGCCCTTAATGATAATTTTCAAATATGGAATTTGAACAATGGACATGAAAGATCATAGACATTGCAGAAGTGTTCAATACCTGCCCTTATTTGATTTGGAAAACTGACAGAGGTAAGAAAGAACACCAGCTAATAAAGGTGACCACACAGACCTCACCCAAAAGAAAGTAGTGACCATGCAATTATCACAGCTGTGAAAATTCTATAGTATGATCTTTTATATAAACTAAGAGTCTTGAAGCTGTAGGTCTGAAAAGACTTTTATGTAAAAGCTAGAGTTTAGAAGCAGATACTACCTATAAACAAAAAATATACATTATTTATTATAAACAAAAAATATATATTAATATTTATATATAATAAATATACAGATTAGATTCCCCTTCTACATAAGAGTTAGTATAAAATATATTTTAAAAGTATACATATGCAATTACAGAGGGAAAAAGTAAAACTGTACCAAAGTACCAAATAAACAATGAATGGAATTAAAACTGCAGCATGGGCATCAAAAATGTAACATTACACTACAACAAGTACAAGAGTCTTGTTAATACACAAAGTTTATTTTAGGGAGACAAAAAAGAAAACTCGACATGGAAATTCTTAAAATGGCAAATGTCTTGATCAAATTCCTTTATAAAGTACAAGGAGTAGAAGCTACTGACACAGTATAGAAATAAGGCAATAACGGTACCTGTCTACGCATGTCGTATTCATTGTGTCCAAACGCATGTATAACATTTCAGTTGCCTGTGCCAGCTGCGAATTTGAGGATAAGGAAAACTATTCTCCGCTCTCATCCAAAACAAATTGTGTAACAGAAAAAATTAAAACATTTCTGGTAAGTCTTTATAATGACTAATAATGTTGAGCATTTTTTCATAATTGATATATTTTTGAGTCTTTTTAATACCGTTTAAGTTCAATGACGTGCAATAAATTTAACCTGTTATACACCGATGAAGTCAAGATAATGAATGTTTTCATCGCCTCCAAAATTTCCCCATACTCCTTTATAATCCATTCCCCGCCTCTGCCTCAGCCTCGCAGAGTGCTAGGATTACAGGCATGAGCCACTGTGCCTTGCCACAAAATTTATCTTTAAAAAACCCAAAGCAAATTAATTAAGAACCCAAAATTGATGAGAAAATCCTTTCACTATAATTTAAATCATAGGCATTAATGAAACATAGCATCTTTAATTCATAAAAACATGTTAAATTAATGCAAGGCCTCCTAAACTTGTTCAGGTGTCAAAAAATCTAGCAGTCCTTAGACTCAATGGGAGATTTTATAGTATGACAGTATATTCTATTTCATAACGTGGGGGGGGGAGGGTATGTATTAATTTTATAATGTGCATTTCAATCCCTCACTCTTATTCAAATATTATACTTCACCATCGAAACAAAGCAAATCAGAACTACTGTCCCTAAAACTTAAATTTAGTGGAATAAAATTGAAGTTGAGAAAATTTAGCTCATTAAGTTATTAGTACTATTTTCAATCTTGGAATGGAGAGCCATTTATTTTTTTATTAGTGGTAGAACATTAGGCTTACGAAGGATTATTTGTCCTTGTTCTCCAGTCAAATGAACATCTAACCTCCTAGGGATCTAAGAAAGAGAGATTGTATATTAGCTCAGGAAAATTAAATTTTTTCTTCTTTCTTAAAAATTGAAAATGCCAACCTTCCTTCTTTTATAGTATTTTCTTGAACTTCTTGACCGCAATAGTGAAGTATATATCTATCTATTTTTAGATACATATATATTTGTAGACATACAAGTACACATATGTCACACACACACATTTAAAAAGCTATATTTTTAGCTTACAGAATTTAAGCCCACAAACACAAAGATTTAATAATCTTTTAAAGCTAGGTCAAAAAGAGTATGTTTAAAAACAAAACGAAAAAAGGATACAACTTGGGGTAGAGAGCCAGGCTGAAGTTTGCAGAGTTCAATGAGAAGTGTTGCATACATCACATCAATGTGTGGGGGTGCTGGAAGTTGAAATAGCTCTGCAAAGATCACCTGCAAGAGAATCATGAGTCAGAACTCCATCAACTGCTACCTTTGCACTTCTGCCATCAGAAAGACCTTAACATTCTAAACTTTAACTCCACGGCATTCATAATGAAAAAAGAATTACTTTTTAATCTTTAAAATTATATTCTTTCAAACACGGAGATCTAAAATTGAATACCATAATGAAAATTTCTTCTCTCTATAAACTCATTCAAATAAAAGTATACAAGATCAATGCTTCTTTGACCCAAATTCCTCTCGGAGAACTGTGCAATTAAATTCCAACTTTGGAAGTATCAAAGTTGATTTAGAGAGGTACAGTTTTCTGAGGGACTCAACAAATCTGTTAGAGTTTCATCCCGATAAGTAATAAGAACCCTTACTATTTTAATAGATTCTGAGGATGGAAACACACTGCTATGTCAAATAGATGCCTAGCTCTTTTAGACAGTCCAAGACTTCTTTGCCATGCTTCTTGTTAAGAAACTTCTGCTTTCCACCCTCTCTGTATGATTGGTGGACCACCTACCTAGAAATATAAAGCCCTGGTCTTTACTCTTTCCCTATCTCTCACGCTCCTATACTCCAATCTGATAAATTTTCTACACATTGGGTAGAGTTAAAAATATGAGTCATATTTTGCATGTCAACTGACATGCCAATGAGCCAAGTTCACAGCATTAAGCACACTCTGAAGTTTTGTAAAGATAAGACATGTACAATACTCTAAAACAGTATTTTGAAAAAGCAGAGAAGTACAATATGAATAAAATGTGAATCTTAAATAATACATCATAACTATGTTCTCTCTTTCATGAATACTATAACATAAAAGAATAATGCAGTTAACAGTTTGACTCGTGATCAAGTGAAAACACTTTTTTTGGGACATAAATCTCTACAAGGTATTCAACTGTACTTACTAACATCATCCTTTTGTATGAGTTAACATGGGGTCAAAAGCATTTCTATTCTTCCTATTTCTAAAATGCTTGGCTCTTTTGATCTCTAAGAATAAATATCCATCTCAACCTTGTGTGACAGGAAATAGTTTACTAGTCGGGTGTATGCTAGTACTAAGAGGACAGATAAACACAGCTAAAGATACGTTATCTGCCTGAAGTAATACAATATTTTAAAGTATTTAAGCCACTTATATGTTTGCTAAGTGGACAACGTATTGACAGAGCTAGAGGTAACTTACGTTATCCACGATAACTACCCACGAATGAATGCATACTATGTATTAGGTCATTAAATATGAAATGTCCAATTTCGAATCAAAAGTTTAGTTTATCATATCTCAAACGATAAGCAGCACAATTAATCAAAGTATGTGCTCTTAAACTATTGACACAGTTTGCCATCTTAACAGTAGCTTGTTTATGCCAGCAGCAAAGGAGCCTGGAGAGTGAGTGGCAATGAAATCACGAAAGGCATTTTTCCACAGCTTGTTGAGAATTGAATATTTTTCCTTGAAAAAAGTGGCACCAACCCTGGTAGAAGTGGTAGTCAGTTGGTGCAAGGTCTGGTGAATACAGTGGATGATAGAGAGTTCCCAAGTCCAGCCTCTATAGCTTGAGCAGCATTGTGAGACATGTGGTGGAGCGCTGTCTTACAAGAGGATTGACCTGTTTCTATCGACCAGTCTCAGCGTTTAATCACAAGCATCCTCATCATTTCATCCAATTGTTTGCAGTAGACATCCACTGTAATCAGTTGACCAGTTTTCATGAAGCTGTAGTGGATAATACTAGCATTGGACCACCAAACAGACACCAGCCTCTATAGCTTGAGCAGCATTGTGAGACGTGTGGTGGAGCGCTGTCTTACAAGAGGATTGACCTCTTTCTATCGACCAGTCTCAGCATTTAATCACAAGCATCCTCATCATTTCATCCAATTGTTTGCAGTAGACATCTGCTGTAATCAGTTGACCAGTTTTCATGAAGCTGTAGTGGATAATACTAGCATTGGACCACCAAACAGACACCATTAGCTTTTTTGGATGAATATTCGGTTTTAGACTGTGTTTTCGCACTTCATCTTTATTTAACCATTGCGCCAAATGCTTGCAATTGTCAAAAAGAATCCATTTTTCATCACACCTAACAATACGGTGTAGAAATGGTTTGCCCTATGTCACGACAGCAAAGAAAAGCAAGCTTCGAGATGATTTCTCTTCTGACGTTCCTTTAATTCATGTAGAACCCATCTGTCCAACTTTTTTACCTTGCTGATTTGTTTCAAATGGTCCAATATTGTTGGAATAGTAATGTCAAACCTTCCTGCTAATTCACATGTAGGTTGAGATGTATTCACTTCCACTACAGCTTTCAGCTCATCATTATCCACCTTGGTCTCAGGTCGCCCATGTGGCTCATTTTCAAGATTAAAATCATCAGAAAGGAACTTCTCAAACTATCTACATACTGTGGGTTCATTAGCTACATCTTTCCCAAACACTTCATTGATAGTTTGAGCTGTCTGTGCTGCATCAGTTCCACAATGGAACTCATATTTGAAGATAACACAAATTTTTGACTTATCCACGGTTTCACAAAAATTGCTCTAAAAAAAGTTGAAAGAAAATCACAGTCCAAAACATGCGTTTGAAAAGACTGAGGATGTACCTTCACAATAAACATAAAAACAGGAAGTGTCAAAGTGAAATGTCAGAAATAGCAACTGTCAAACTTAGTCCTTAAGGAAATTGGACATTTCATACTTAATAACCTTAATAAATAATACATAGGCAACTCAAAATTCCTTTGTTCTCTTTATTAACATGGCTAACAGAGCATCAAAACTGACAGCAATTTCCTCACTCCTCTGTTAATTTTCAGTGCCTGACAAGTAGTAAGAAAAAAAAAAAAATAAGCCAAGAGTAAATTATACTTTAAAGTCGACAGAAAGATCCTGAAACTTAGACACAAGCTCCACATGGAATGCATACCTCAACTATGTGGTAGTTCAAGGGGATCTTGTTCTTCCCTGGATAGCTCACTAGCTGTGCAGCACTATAAAAAGTATAATTTAAGTTTAATAAGTATGCAAAGATATGAAAAATAAAACAAGCAGTTTCAAAAGCAGTATGTTTAGATACAAGAAAAATCTTTTCTGAAATGTTCTAGATTTCAGTTATTTCACTTAATGATGGCATAAGTTATTTTGTCTACCACAAGGAAAATCTCTAATGCATCTAAGATTTCTTAAAACATTAAAAGGTGTCTAAATAATAATACTAAGGAAGCATATTCAGACCCACTAATTTAAGAAGTTTGGGGGAACACTCCCAAAATACTACTATATTTCTTTCAACCTTAAAATCTAAGCCCAAACCTTCCGAGGTCTAAGAAAATTTTATTAAACTCTTCCAAAGCTTAGGTATCTAAATCGTTAGATAATAGAGCAAAACCACTGGTATTCATTTATTCTCATACATCCAAACCAAAATAGCTTGCCATTCAAGTTCTCCAGGGCATATGCTGAATATACACACAAAACCCCCAGCATTATATGCACATTACTATAAAGCACCCAGAAGAGTACTATTTGAGGGTAAAGAGTCTCAAGAAAGTAAAGCAAGTACTTTTAGGGATTGGTTTTAGTAAGACAGGGCAACAGGAGGATAGAAAGATTTTCTTATACTCTGAACATATATTTTGGTCTTACTGACTCACCAAAATCGCTTTTTCTCTCCTCCAAAAGGACCTTAAAAAGAATCTTACCAAGTCTTCCTTTCCTTCCAGTGGGACTTAATGATGCAGTGAAGATTCTCTTCTATTACAAATCTTTCCACTGAATGACTTCCTGGCATAACAGGACCCTGGAAAGAAAACCAAATATATATACGTACAGACCTAGAAAACAGATTTCTTTCATTTATTCAACAATTATTTCAGAGACTTGTATGTTCCAGGCACTATTATTAGGTGGTAGAAGTTAGGGGATAAAAGTTCCAAAATGTTAGAAGTTCTGTATGTCAGCAAATTTCATCATTGTGTTCTCTTACCTACAATAAAATCAGAGTGTCAGCTGTAGTGTTTCTTCTACTACATCTGATGCCATGCTACCACTGCCCACTTTACATATCAGTTCTTATATGAAACAAACTAAGTCATTTTGTATATTACAAGCTTCATACGGCTTATTTTTTAAACCATAAGAAAATTCTATTCAAATACCATATAGATCTAAAAAAATCATGTATACACTGAAAGATGCCCATAAACATTAAGAAAAGGTTAAGAAATATTACCTGTATGATATTAATTTTTTTTTTTTTTTGAGACAGAGTCTCGCTTTGTTGCCCGGGCTAGAGTGAGTGCCGTGGCGCCAGCCTAGCTCACAGCAACCTCAAACTCCTGGGCTTAAGCGATCCTACTGCCTCAGCCTCCCGAGTAGCTGGGACTACAGGCATGCGCCACCATGCCCGGCTAATTTTTTCTATATATATAAAGTTATACATTTTCTTAAAGTATAAAGGCTGCTAGTAACTTGACTCCATAATAAAAAACATATTTAAAAATGATAAGTCAGCTTATACTAATCTTTAGAGTTTAATTAAAAGTATTTTTAATATTTGTTTTTAAATAATAACACAATATGAATAACTTAAGCTGTGTTGTCTAGACAGAGATGGACAATCTCTAAAACAAGGTATTTTTCTTGAAAAATAACCTTATTAAGAACAGCTAAAATTATTGGGCATTCATGTGTCAGACACTGTTCTATGCAGTTCATATGTATTGTAATTTAATCCTCATAATAATAATAATAATAGCATAATAAGATGCTATTATTCTTCCTTTAGGAAACTAAGGCTCAGAGAGGTAAATAACTCACCCAAAATCACAGTTAGTATGTGGCTAAGCCAGGATTAAAACACAAACCAATCTGTTTCTCAGACCCACACCCTTAACCTGCACATTGTGCATATCTCTCTAATCTATTTACACGTGCCAAATATAATTTATTGAATAAGGTGATATCATTCACTGAATCAAAAAGTTAAATTTATTGCCATTGGCCTTTTTAGATAAAACACTCAAAATTAAAATGTATCGCAGGCATAATGCAAGCAAGATTAAACCACAAGTACAATGCAACACAGGCCCTATCTAGGAACTTTTAGTTGGTCACATACCTCAGGATCATCTGTGTAATCAAACATTCTGAAGATGACCCTTGGCATCGGGTATACTGAATCTTCAGTGTGAGGAGGTGGTGTAAAAGGAGGCAGATTGTGCTGTAGTGCTTCACACAGGATGCTGTCAAAGGCAAGATAAGGTCTTAGGATGTGCCGTTCCTGCCAGCGATCCTTTTTCAATTTCTGAATCTGGGCCCACAGGCAATCTAAATACTAAAGACAGATTAATTTTTAAGAATTAATATAATAATATTTTGACTAAACAAAAATTCACTACCTTTTAAAATATAGGATACAAAAGTAAGCTAATGTGCAATTAAAAATGGTACAAAAGAAGGGTGCCAAGTTGTTTCTGTTTTTATTTAATTATGCCTTTTTTTAATTGACAAATAGTAATTGTACATATTTGTGGGGTACATAGTGATGTTTTAATCCATCACCTCACACGTTTATCATTTCTTTGTGTTGGGAACGTTCAATATCCTTCTTTTAGCTATTTGAAACTACATATATATGTATTTTTTTTTTTTTAGAGATGAGGTCTTGCTATGTTGCCCAGGCAGGTCTTGAACTCCTGGCTTCAAACGATCCTCCTGCTTCAGCCTCCCAAAGTGCTGGGATTATAGGCGTGAGCCAACGCGCCTGGCTGAAACAATATTTTTGTTAACTATAGTCATCTTACAGTGTGGTCCAGAACACTAGAACTTATTCCTCCTATCTACATTCTTTATTTTAATTACTTATTTTATAAAATCTGTCTGCTTGGAGCTGTTTCCTTTTATATTTTTCAAATTGGACATTTAAATAAAAAATATGTCAACTCTGTGATAGCTGGTATCCTAAAGAACAAGGGAATGTTTCAACTACATTCGAACATTTATTGAAAACACAGTGTAAGCCTAGGGCTATGAGGAGTTGGATCCCTGACATGAAATGTGGAAATGTAGCTAAGGTGTACAAATAGAATGGCTTGCATGTGTTACAGAGATAAGAATCTACTTAAGAGCTGACTGTGTGTACCACAAGAGACTGAAATCAATTTACCTCTTCTTGTGGATGTGGTTTATCAGCAGTCCATATCTGTAACATGGGCACATGAGTCTTTTGGCGTCTTCTAAAGATAAACATGAAAGTCTACATTTAGGCTTTTAAAAACATAAAAGGATTCTCAGTCACTTTCATAATGAATAAAATGCAAATTAGAGCAATGAAAGAATTTTTACCTATTGGATTGGCAGATATCAACTGTTTTGATAATGTACTCTGCATCGTCAAGGTGTAGGTAAAGATTCAGTCTCAAACATTGTTGCCAGAGAGGTTAATTGGTATAATCTTTTTGGAAGGCAATTTGACTAAATCTATCAAAATTAAAATCGTTCAAAACCTTCAACCCAGAAATGCCATTTCTAAGAATTCACATCCCCCATAAATATAATTGTGCACATACACAAAGACAATCATTGAAACATTATTTATAACAGGAGAAGAACTAGAAATAACCTGAATGTCTACTAAGAGGGAACCAGTTAAAGAAATCATGGTACATTAAAACAGTGGAATACCATATAACTGTTAAAAAGAACGAGGCACAGCTATACATTTTTATGTAATAAATTCAAGTCACAGTAAGAAAAAAAGCAAGTGAAGAGCAGTGGGTACACTGGACTATCATTTGTATAAAAAGAGGAGGGATATGTATATATACACATGTATAAGATTGTTAGACTTCTAGCTTTTTTTATAAACTAAGTAGATATTAACAGATATCCAAAGAAGTACCTATTAATAAAAAATGAAACTTAACAGAGATACCAATCTGCAAAAACTTAACGGACACATAATCATTACCATGCTGCTGGGTAATCAAGCATAAGCTTACTAACAAGGTCTATTATTAACTATCTAACTAGATAAACCAAGCTTCTACACTGGCTTGGGACATGGATAATGGGAAGATTTGAGACCATTTTAATTGAAATATGTCATAGTACTTAAGAAGTATAAGCTAGGTAAAAGGTTAAGGACCATTGTCCTTAACTTACATGAAGTAAGTTACAAGATTAACATACATGAAGTAAATATATTGTATGTGCTAGGGCAGCAGTTCTCCACCTGTGGAATATATTAATAATATAGATGTCCAACTCTCCCTCCCAAATAGTGTGATTCACTAGGTCTAGGGGTTGGGATCGGAGCATTTTAAGTATCACAGGTAATTCTTAATCACATAAATACTTGAGGAAATACTGTATCACACTAGGATGTTTTAAAAGGTTTGTTACAAACTCCCTTGCATGGGCAAGGTAAGCACACATATTTGATTACGTTGAAGTTTCAGTAAGTTACAACAATAGGAGAATGAGAGTATCTAGAGAACACCTTCAGGAACTCTACAGCTTATTTTGAGAAACTCACATAATATCACTAACAGATAAAATGTATAACACATTATATCAGTAAGATATCCTTTATCTAAACAACAAACAGTACTATGAGCTACGCCCTTACTTAAGATAGCTTTCAGTGTTGGCAAAGATGCGGTCCATCTCTGCATCTTTCTTTTCGTACAACTCCTTTCCAACCCAGGGCAAAGATGACAGAAATGCATACACATACCAATCCCGTCGCACCTAAAGGATTTTTAAAAAGGTAAGTTTAAAATATGTGCCAGTTAATTTTTCATATTTTATTCTTGAATGAAATCCTATGGAAGCTATAGGGTTTAAATAAGACATCTGGCTCATTCAGAGCATTTCCAGGTATATTAATTCAAGTCTTACTAGACAGAATCATTTGAATTAACATGCATATGTCATGAGAACTCACCAGTATGCCAGTTAACTTAACTTTTAGATATTAAGAAGTTATAGTGTGATTACCTGTTACTATCTTTTGTTTATTAGTAAAGGGTTAACAGTATAACATTCCTGGTTCTATATGGAGAAGATTCAGCATAAGGGGTTCTCTTACCTGAGGCACATCTTCTTCCTGAGTTACACTTACAAAATTTTCAAACATAGCTACCATTGATGGGGCAGCAATCACATGACAATTCACAAGATCAGATAAAAAACGGACCTGTAGGGGCAAACAATTTCTGCTTTTAAATCTAAATGTTCTTTATAATAATTACAAAATAAGCAATCTTGTATGGTCTAAACTATGGGTCCGAAAAACTACTAGCCCACTTCCTGTTTTTTTGTATAGCCTATGACAGTTTTTAGATTTTTAAATGCCTGCCAAAAAAAAAAAAAAAAAAAATCAAAAGAATATTTTATGAACATAGAAATTATATGGAATTCAAATTTCAGTGTCCTTAAGTAAACTTTTATTGGAACAGCCATGCTCATTCAGTTACATATTTTCTATGCTGCTTTTGTGCTACGACGGCAGAGTTGAGGAGTTGTAACAGACTGTTACAGGAATCTGTGAGTTTATAGGTTTCCATGTTATGCTATATTAAGAACCCAGACGCTAAAATATTCTAGCTCCTTGAACCTATAATCTCCTTTTCCATTTGGCTTTGAATAATTTTCACTGAACTATAGAAATGGAAATTATGGAACAGATAGTTATTTGGTGTCACTGCTAAGCACTGTTAAAGTCACTGCCATAGGGGACTCACAGTCTAGTGTGATAAGCATAATCTCAACACAAAGAGATGACTCCTATACTAAAAGGTAAATAAAAAGTTCTCTAGGGTCAGTGACAAAGGGTGTAGGGGAAAGTATCATAAAGGAGGTTAACACTCGGGCTAGGTCATAAAGAATGAGCAAAGTAATCCACAAGTCATGAGCAAGGAGGGCATTGTAGGCAGAGAGGTTTGAAAATAAAATGTAGTTAGGGATCTGCCAAGAATTTTGATACAGCTGGAGGGTGTATGGAAGGCAAGGACAGAGAAACAAACAGATGGGCAACCACAAAGGGTCAGACTAGAGTCTGAACTTGAATCCGATAGCCCGGTGGGTGTCCAAACATTTTTGTATAAACAATAAAAAAGAATTTGATCACATATCTCCAAAACATGTATATTTATTTATGAAATACACTGGATCACACTATCAATCTATGTATTAACTATTAGTAACACTTAATTTCATTTCCATTTAAGATAAGAGTTTTAATATTCACTTCCTGTGATCCAAGGAATCATCTTATGCATCAGGCTTTTAAGACCACCTACCATAGACAATGAGAAGGAACTAAGGTTTTTAACCAGTAACCAACATGAGCAGAGCTTAGTTATAGAAAGACCACTCTGGTGCCACTGTAGATCATAAAGTAAAAGGCAGAGAATCTAGACACAAAAGGATCAGGTAAGAGGCTGTTAAGGACATGAGAAAGAAGGCATGAACTATGCTAGAGGCCCTGGAGACAGAAGGGACAGATTTGAGAAAAATTTAGGAGGTAGAATGACGGCCTGGGGACGCTTATGGTATAAGGGGTCAAAGGAAAGATAAAAATTAATGTTCAGGTTTCTAAATGGGTTACCCAGTATACGGTGGACCCTGGGGAGAGGACAGAAGGAAAGGAAGTATGAATAATGTATTAATTTAGCAACTTCCAGGTAGGATATCTTAGGGCTATGCAGGTAGTATTTGGAATAGGTCTGGCGCTCAGTGGAAAAGTTGAAGTTAGAGATACAGTTATAGATTTGGCAGCATCATCCAAATAAAGGTGGTTTATGAAGCTATGAGAGTGAATGAGAATGCTTCAGGAAAGAGTCTTTTTAAATTATTTGGTTACAGCTCATCTCTTCCCTCCATCCCAATGCTAGGTCATAATATAACAAAAAGAACCCTAAAGAAAAAACAAAAAAAACTTACCAAATATACAGCTTCATTATAATTGTTTGCTTTCAATGATTCTTTAAGTTGACGAATCATGGCTTCTACAAATTCTCCACCAAAGTTGTAATTCCTGGCATTCAGCAGTCCAACTAATGTTGTATAAATTGTCAGCTTCTCAGGTAACAGACGTGCACTGATTTGAGAACCCAGTACAAGAAAATCCCAAAACAATGGCATTATGTTAAGTTGCTGAATTTTATGTAAAATATTTATCATTCCATTAACTTTGGAACAAGATTACTTTTAGCTATGTTTTTAAAACTACTTCAGAAAAGGCACTGCCATTAAGAAGAGCTGTGGACGGTGGCCCTGTAATTTTTCATTTTAATTCTAGTTAGTGAATCCAAGAGTTAAGAAAGTTTCTTTTTTTAAATCTTTTTAAGAAAGTTTATTTGTGAAGTTATCACACTGAAATAAATATAACTAATGCTAGACCAGTTTTTCTTCAAGTATGTTTAGTGGAACTAAATAGCAGTTCCATAGAAAATGGTTTCCATGGTAAAACATCTCAGAAATGTTAGGTGAAACAAGCTTCTTTAATGTAGAATCATTAAGGGGGGCGGCCGGGAGACACATTCAGAGTTTCTAAACTTAGCTAACCAAATGTCATGGAATCAGAATTCTACTTTGAGAAACACTATTCTAGTTGCTTAGAAAAGATGCAGAATTAAAACCAGTTTCAACTCAGTTCCTACCAGGTAAATAATTCGATTTTTAACATGGTACTCTGACATAGTTAAGCTTTGTTTACATCACAGCTGCTTACTCCAAGGATGTTGATTTCATTAAAGTTACTTGAAAAGTAGGGAAGATTACAATAAGAAACTTTAGAAAAAGAAAATGTTGCTTCCTAATCAAGGCAGCCTTTAGAAATTAGCTCAAAAAGAAAAGCAAATAAGAATTCATGGGCCGGGCGCGGTGGCTCACGCTTGTAATCCTAGCACTCTGGGAGGCCGAGGCGGGTGGATCGCTCAAGGTCAGGAGTTCGAGACCAGCCTGAGCAATGAGCGAGACCCCGTCTCTACTAAAAAATAGAAAGAAATTAGCTGGCCAACTAAAATATATATAGAAAAAATTAGCCGGGCATGGTGGTGCATGCCTGTAGTCCCAGCTACTCGGGAGGCTGAGG
>CM052443.1:101553378-101570758 GCA_028533085.1 Varecia variegata | reverse complement strand
GCCCGGGCAACAGAGTGAGACTCTGTCTCAAAAAAAAAAAAAAAAAGAATTCATGGTAAGTGGGGAAGGGATTCTCTTTTCTTTTACTGTTTTCCTAAGGTACCTAGCAGAACATTAAGGATAAATTAGGTCTTCAAAAAAATACTTGTGTTGATAGTAACCATGTTCCCTGAAGCCCTCTCAAAACCAAAAATTAGAAGAGAACACTGTCAAGCAATACTAGTGCAACCTTAAACAAACAAACATGGCTTTTAACGAAGTTTAAGTATAAATGCCACTCCATTCTCTTGTAATAAATGGTTTCAAAACAGAAGGTATCTTACGGATGATAACTATAGCAAAACTATTTTTCTTGGTAGTTTCTTAGTCTAAGGATCTGTCTTCCAAAATATTATTTGGACTCCTTTAAAAAATTATACAGCAAACTAACTGGACTTTATGAGAGGTTCAAATTAAATCTACTGATAGTTTCAGTTTGTGTGTACATTGTTAAATTTCAAAAATGAGCTGCAAGCATTAAAAAATTATTTTAAAATAACTAAAATAACTTAAAAGTCACCTTCATAATTTAAAAATACTTCACAGATTTAATTTCATGTAAACTACAAAGACCCCTGTTTATCCATAAGTTTGCAAGGCAAACAATTCAGAGTGATCCATGTCTATGTGAGAAACAACAAAGTCTAGATTGCTATTTCCACCACTGAGAGGTTGTTTCATGATTTCATGAGACATTCTCCCACTTTAATTCCCTCACAAATGAAATGCTGTTCCCTGTTCTAGCTCACTTAACTGCAAGAGTAGGCCTATTAAACAGCTTCAAAAGTATCTTCAGTCTTCCAAGAAGAGCTATTACTTGAGTTACCAGTTTTCAAATTTATTTGGTACTTACTACCACTTTAAAAATGTAAGTTAAACTCTATTTTATACATTTTAACATACATGCTTTAAAGAAAAAAAATCTCTGAATGAGAAAGTGTCTACTTCCTCATTTAAAAAGTCAACTCAAATGATTCTAAGATTCTAACAAACTATATAAGGAAAATGCTCAATTTTAGTCCTACTTATCCCCAAGAAAAAGAGCTCACCAAAGGGCCAAAGCTCATTTCATTTGTACAGATTCCCTGGTAGAAGGAAAGGCAATGACATATGGAACACATCTTTTGAACATTTCCCAAAGCATTTAAGAGTAGATAATACATTATCACCTGGATTCATAAATCTTTTGCATACATACACTGTACAAAGAAGCCTTAAGATCTTGCTCTTGTAGTTAGGAAGATCGGCTTCTAAAACACCAGCCAAGCCTTCTAGGTTGCTCTCCAAAGAGCAGGCACTCTGTAGATGACATCAAATTAAATATCTGTCAAGTACTCAGCAATTAGTGAACTAAGTAAAATAAAATTTTCTAGACAATTGTAAAGAAGTTGAAGCCTTACACATGTATAAGGAGCTATGACAGGTTTAATACAAATCAATTCAGACAGCTACTGTTCTTTAGAAATCCATGAAAAGACAACGAATGGAATTCAAAAAGTAAGCAGTCTAAGATAGCAGAATATTAGAAATGGGAAGACACCATGGGTTCTATTCCATCTCTCTTAACTAATTCTATGTCTTGCTCTGGGCAAATAGGACTATTCCCTAGGTCCCTTCTACGGCTCATCGTCTATGAAAATTACTAATTACTAAAAATTGTCAATTATCTACCTCTCAGGGGGTTCAACAAGCATTCACTTTGGTATACAAATGCATGGTAACACAAGCTTTGCCTAAAACTTAGATCATCAAGTTTTCAGCTGCAGAAATTACTCAAAACCCAGTCAACCACAACCCTAAACCAATCACAATCTGTGCCTAATGCACTGCATACCTTTTCTCCTACTTTGCATATTAAAGATTCCAAATGGTCTTCAGTTTCATTTGCATCAGAGGTCTTTCTCCTTTTGTGAGGCTGTCCACCTATTTCAGCAACATAAAAAAATTAACATTACATGGTAAATCTGCTATCACAAATTTTATTTAACCTTTTTAGGCTACCATCTCTTTTCTACCAGGCTCTACCTTTTCACAGAGTAGAAGCTCTTCACTTGTTCAGACTAAGCTCAATTACCCAAGAGTCTTCATTTCCTACTGTATATTAATAAAATAACTCCAGGTAGCATTATTTATGTTAAATTTTGTGTGAATACTGCCCACAGAGTTTTTACAGCAGCCATGTTCATTTCTGTGGACAGGCTGGGATGCTGCCAAAAACATACTAAATATGTTAGCAGTTAGTAAAATACTCATGTACTGCTACTCCCATTCTTTTAACTTGAGTTGTTTCCTGATTCTCAGTTGCTTATTCCTAAACTTGTTAGTGCCAGTACTAGTCATTAATCTAATGTAACTTAATTATTATGTAAATGATGAAATAAGGATGCAAAACCAACTTGAATGCTTTAGAAAGACTTAATTAGAGGGGAAAAAAAGTTGTATTAGGTATGAAAAGGAAAACTTCAAAAGATAGGAAAAGGGAACATAAAACATTCGGATTTTTCACTGGCTTTACAAGTTTCTAAGCTCTTAACTCTTCATTAACAGTTTCAGTTCTGCAGACCACAGCGTGACAGAGTATAGAGTATCCCAAACAATAGGAACCATAGTCAGCATAAATATACTCAAAGAAAAGTCTTGAGCACTGTATCAAATAATTCATAGAAAAAGTACCTTTAGGCAGGTACGGTTGCTTGTGCCTGCAAGCCTAGCTACTCAGAGAGGCTGAGGTGGGAAGATCGCTTCAGGCCAAAAGTTCAAGAAAAAAGTACCACATGTTTTATGATTCCTTGCTTTAACTGGCTCTTATGAACTGAATAATTACCGATAATGATTCATTCAAAAATCATATCATTCAAAGAATTTTAACATACGAAAGAGATCTACCATTCTAAAATCATGACCAATCATCTGTCCTTTTGATTGCCAAAGAATTCAAGTTGAATGAAGTTGTGCTACAAATAAACCTCAAACACCAGACTGTCTATTGTTCAGAACCTTGCTGTTGATGATATCTTACCATTTTGTTTAAAACTTTAACACATCCATCTTAAATTCTTTTGTGAAACAACATAAGGCCTTTTTTTTTTTTTTTTTTTTTTTTTTGAGACAGAGTCTCGCTTTGTTGCCTGGGCTAGAGTGCCGTGGCATCAGCCTAGCTCACAGCAACCTCAAACTCCTGGGCTTAAGCAATCCTACTGCCTCAGCCTCCCGAGTAGCTGGGACTACAGGCATGGGCCACCATGCCCGGCTAATTTTTTCTATATATATTTTAGTTGGCCAGATCATTTCTTCCTATTTTTAGTAGAGACGGGGTCTCGCTCTTGCTCAGGCTGGAACATAAGGCTTTAAAACTTAAAATAATAGTGTTAAGTATGGAACCTGATGCTATTGCTAAACAATTTTGGCTAGTCTAATATCATTCAACTTTCCACTTCCATCAATTGGATTATTAGGACAGCATGTGGACAAAGGAGAAAGAGTCTATAATTGTGTTGGGAATCTGTATTCATAAGGAAAATCTGCAGCTGGATATAGGGTTACATAGTAGCAAGTTATGTATGACTTCAATCTTCAGACCTGAACAGCCAGAAGAATTGAACTATTTTTTTTTTCTTTTTTCTTCTTTTAGACGACTCCAGAAGACAAGGAATTGAACTATTTTTACAGAGTTCATAATCACTTACTTGCCTCTGGAATATTTGGCTTGAAATGTATGGTGATTCTCATAAAACACAGCACCTGGGTATTCTAAGCTTGGGTTGTTAAGTCTCTCCAACGACTGAAATGATCTTCAGCTACCACATGAACTTAAGCTGAATAAAACCAATTTGTTACTATCCAGATAGGACCAGATGGAGGTATTGTAAAAAGTTACAGGGTAAAGGACTTGGTTCTTTCACTTCCCAACCCCTTAAATACCATAATCTGGCTAAATCATCATTGAATCTAATTTTCAAGGGATGATGCCACAAAAAGTATAACATGCATGCACTTTGAAATCTGAAAGGCACTCCTGGAGATATCCACCTGTGTAAAGTTGTAGACATATGGGCACAGAGGGATCAGCGATCTTAATTCTTAAGTATACAACAAACCTAAGTCACAGGATCTATTAAGGTTCTACCACCAGAAGAGCCAACTTTCACACAAAGGTCTTTTATTTCCAGGAGTCATTCCTTGAAGAAACACATATTTGATGTAATGTTTACATAAGCTGTCAGCCAGGACATTAAAATAGCCTTCTTGTAGAGCAGTGGTTCGCAACTGGGTACAGATTTTGCCCCCAGTGGCCATCTGGCAATCTCTGGAGACATTTTTGTTGTCGTGACTGGGGGACTGCAACCAGCATCTAGTGGGTAGACACCAGGGATGCTGCTAAATATCCCACATTGCATAGGACATTTCCCAACAACAAAGAATAATCTGGTCCAAAATGTCAATAGTGCTGATGTTAAGAAAACCTATTTTAGAAAGCAGAATATACTCATAGTGTTCTAAGAAACATAGAAAAACTAGCTGAGTGAAAGCAGTTGGTTTTTTGTAGTTTTTAAAACCTTAACCACACAGTTCCTTTCTTTCTGGCCCATCTACTTTGCCAACCCTTTAACCCACCTCTATAGCCTTCGTAACTTAACCATCCAGCCGGCTTGTTCCACTTTGGAATCATATCCCAGTCTCTAAAGCAACCCTCCAAGACCCTCCTCTAAGCTTTAAAAGGGAAAAACAATGCTGCAGGAGAGAAGGTATGATTTCTGAGGAAAAACTAGAAAATACACATACATAGTCATTCATATCTCTGAACTGGAAACCTTCACTTCATTTCAGCTATATTGAAGGACAAGGTTTGTTTGGCAAATGGGAGGGGGAAGAAAGTATTAAGAAGAAAGAGATGCCCCACTCTCACCTGATATTTGAGAGAATATGAAAGGGAGGGGAAAACTACAGACACAATATGAACTCAAGGACACTAACAAGGTATAGAACTCAGACAAGAACCTGGGTCAGAGCATAGGGAAGTGGGTAAAATACCTTAATTAAGAATAAAATGTGGGGATTAGCTGAATGTTTTCATGTGCTGAGGAAAACATACTTATGGTAGTTCCCAAAGCTAGAACACATTTTGTATTAAAATGTAACTATGTAACTTTTATATTGCCACTATGTATATTAAAGTTATATACTGCCACTTCACTCTGACAGGCTGGCTAGTACAGAAGAGAGAAGCAAGTCTTTATTAAAACCCACCTGAAAGGGTCTTAACATACAAAATAAAATTTTTCCCTGCAAGATCTTAAATTTATAATGGGTACACTGTACAACTTAAATCCTTATTAGAACTAGATGTACTGTAAGAAATTTTAGACCCACAACATAGAAAACAAAAACCAACGCTATAAAAGAAAAAAGTAAAGTAACAAACCCCAACAACGTAAAAAAGTAATTTGATCCTGCAGATTTGAAACAGAGGTAACCATCGCCTCTGAAACAAACTACACTCTTTCAGAATAACAAACCCCTTCACTTCTGTTTATTTTTTTCTCTACTTAAGTATAAGATCAGTCACAGTCTAAAAAAGGACTTAATTCTAAGTAGTTTAAATGGAGCTACTATGGTGTTCTTGGCTAAGATTTTGAACAATTTAAATCCTTTTGTTAAAAAAAAATAACATTGAACACCTACTATATGTATATCCTATAGTAACTAAAAAGTTTCAGAGAGCTGGGTGCGATGGCTCGATGGCTCGTGCCTGTTGTAATCCTAGCACTTGGGAGCAGAGGCCAGAGGGTTGCTTGAGGCTGGGAGTTCAAGACCAGCCTGAGCAACATGGTAAGACCTTATTTCTACAAAAAATAGAAAAATTAGCTGGGCATGGTGGTGCATGCCTGCAGTCTCAGCTACTTGGGGGGCTGAGGCAGGAGGGTCACTTGAGCCTAGGAGTTCCAGGTTGCAGTGAGCTATGAGGCCACTGCACTCTTACCCCCTGCAACAGAGTGAGACCCTATCTCAAAAAAGCTTCTGGGACATTTTTAAAGAGAGTCCAAGAAATGAATTAGAGTTAGCACTGCACTAGTATCCACACATATTACTTTCCATTTATGATTTCCCTTTCCTTGTCTATAAGTTAACTACTACATGAACCTCATTGGTATAGTCTCCTACCCCATCTCTCTGAATAGTCCGTTCTGCTCCAGTAACACTGGCCTCCTTGCTGTTCTGTGAACATGACAGGAATGCTCTAGCCTTCAGGCCTTTGCACTCATAGTTCCCTTTGTTTGGACCACTGCTTTTCCCCATACAGCCACATGGCTTGCTACCTCATCTCCTGTAGGTCTTTGATCAGATGCCATTCTCACTGAGGTCTTCCTTGACTAACTACATAAAATAGTAACTCCTCCTTCACATTATTCTCTATCCCCTTTATCCGACATTATGTTTCTTCGTAGCACTTGTCACTATGATACACTATTCGTTACTGGATTGTTTTCCCCCTCTCCATTCTAGAAGGGAGACTCCACCTTTACACTGTCCACTACTGTATTGCAAGTAGTTAGGACAGAGGTTGGCACTGTTATATATTTATTGAATAAATGATATCTAGTCAAGCATATGGAAAGTCAGGTCAGTGACTGACAGGAGCTGACAATAATCCAGAAATGCTCAGATTCATGTATTTATTTTTTACTGTAATAATTCCTAGCCTACTTTAAAATAGCTTTCTCTAACATTTGAACTTCAAATATTTCTTACTTTTAAAAAAGTAGTAGATGCTTAGCTGAATACAAAGCATCAAAAATATCTGATTCAGATCCCATCATTACCCAAATTGTGGCAATTTACCAAAGTTCCAGGCTTAGTGTATTACTGAAGAGCAATTAGATCTGCCTCTCTCCTACTAAATTATCCACCATAATAAACTTTGCTTAATGAATGCCATATTTTACTTCTCTGTCTTATTTACTGAGGTTCCTGCAGCAAGACTCAAGTGGACAGTGATTTAGCTGCTAGCAGGTATTAAAAAGAAGCCAAATCTAAGAAAGTGATGCCAAGCCTCCCAATAACCAAGCAAAAGATATTTTTCTAGATATTTGCATTCCAATTCTGGTGTTCTCCCTTTAGGGATGCCGAGAAGGGAGAAAAGAAAGCATATGAAGAGCAAAGAAAATGGGAACAACAAAAAGACTCATATTCTCTAAAACCCCAAGTGAGGACTCCAAGCACAGTTTTTGATTAGTCTATTACAAAGCATACAAAAATTGTATTTTCTGTACACTGTACAGGGGTTATACAAGAAGCCTCCTGTGTTAAAAATCAAAGCATGCGATGCAGTTACACCTAGGTAGCTAAGCAAGCCCTGGACTTGCTCTTATTGGTGTCTGGGCACTGACAGCTGTGTCTCCATGGTAATTATACTCAGTCTCTAAACTGCTCCTTAGGTGTCAGATGAAAAGGCTGGACTAGACTATCCTCTCAAGCCATGCCCTAGCAGAAATCCGTTGTTTCACTGCTAGAACTAAACACCTGGGATTCTGCCCCCGTTCCTAATTGCCCCAACATTCAAAGAGAGAGAAATGCCAGTAGAGAAAACTTACTCAATTACAACTTTCGTTTTGTTTTTTCTTACATTGTTGGCATCTGACGATGCGTATCACCTTTTAAGTATTAACAGATGATAAAACATCATCATGAGCCACTGGTTACATGTGTTCTCATTTAACGCTCACAAAACCCAGAAGAGGTAAATATCATTACTTCTATAGTACAGACTAAGGTTTAAGAGAGTTGTATAACCTGGGCAAGATCACAAAATAAATGGTAGGGTCTGGTTTTGAACTTAAACCCTCTGGTTCCAAGCTCTTATATTTTCACCACTATTATACACTCTCATCAAGGAAAAATATACTAATATTAACAGAATTACTGTTTCACTTTTTCATGTGTGGATGTGTGTTCTTGAGTGATTGTAATGCTTACGAGTAATTAAGCATCTTTTTCTTGTTTAAACTAGCAAAATTATCCTTAGTTTTGTGATGGCAATACCATGATCCCCATGAGCACAACCATCCAAATGGAGATAGGAGTCCATGGTCTAAATCTCTCAGTGCTCTCCAGTTAGCTTTCTAGCACTCTTTCTTACACTAGGAAAATACTTACAGCCAGTTCAAAATCTAACGAAACAACATGTGTCTGTTTATTAGCGACCTCCTTGAGTGTGGATAAGAGGCAAAATTCTTTCCCTATAGCTTGAAAGAAGGAAAATCAGCAGATGATCAGCAGAGAGAGTTCAGACTGCAATTCATCAGATCTCTCAGTCACGGCTTTGTTTCTTTTCTTTCAGCAAAGTCTTCCGAGATCCCTTCTCAGGTGCAGCTTTGAATGTTAAAACGAAATACAGGGACCAGGAGGTCCCTGTCACCGACCCTAAGAGGAGTCAGCACAGACACAGGTGTACTTTTCCTGCTGGGCGGTGCTGGAAACCAAATTCTGAAAAGTCCTCGGAGACCTGGGGTCTATCCATGGGGTTTCATCAGGACTCCTTTCCCCATGATGGGCCCAAGACTAAAGGAACTGGGGAGCGCGGGGTGGGTGGAGCAGTCGCTTTCCAGAAGCCGCCTGGCCACACCCGCACTGTCCCACCCACCTTCTCTCCGTGGTTGCCCGAAGCTCTCGGGGAGAGGGCTTCCCGTCTGTCCCCAGGAGAGCCCAAGACCAAAAGAAACCAAACCTCAGCTCCCACCCGGGACGGCCTCCGCGGCCGATCTAGGGCACTCACCATCATTCTCATCGCTGTGCCGCCGCCGCGACATGCTGCCCGCCGCTGCACTGCAGAGCGGAGAGGCCGGGCGGGAAGCGCGGCAGGAACCGCCGGGCAGGCAGCCGGCGCGAGGACAGCGGCGAGGCCCACGGGCCGGCCGGCGCGCAGGCGCACTAGCGCAGACGGCGTCCCGCAGCGCAAACACAGGCCGTCGGGTGGGCTCCGGTCCGCGAGAGCCGGCGTGTAGAAGCTCACTGGGCTATGATCCGATCCGCATGCAACCGCCCCCTCGGGCCGCCTACCCTGCCGGCTGCTTCCTTCTCCCGCCTTCCGCTCGATGTCCTTCCGGGGCCACGCAGAAAGTACCGCCGCTTCAGCCAGCCACTGCCCGCCGGCCGCGAGAGGGGTACGCCCGAATGCGGGAGGGGTAGGAGGCCGCTCCAGTCCCCGCCCCCTTTTAGGCCCGCCCTTAGGGCCAGAGGGCTTTCCCGGCGCCCCCTGCGCTCAGGGCCTCGGAGACTCCCGGAGCGCGGTGACGTCGCGAGAGTTCTTCCCCATGCAAACACGCAGCCGGGTTGTAGGCCGGAGGGCGGAGTGGAGTGACAATTACTAGGCAGAGAGCTCAGGGGAGAAAGACCTAGGAAAGGATCAGGACTGGCGGGTACGTGCTTATTTTACTCCCACTTTCCGGCTTTTGCCGCTTCGGGAGGGCTGCGTGGAGAGGTTGGGCCGGGCCCGGCACGCGGGGTGGGGCCTGGGCGGGAGGCGGCGCCGTGGTGCCGCCCCCCGGGACCGAAAGACCGGCCCAGACGCGAGCCTGCGGCTCCGGGCTTACCCCCTGGACGTCGGCTTACCTCTCACTTCTCTGAGTTGTTCGTTTAAGAAGGAACAAATGATTGTTTTAGTAATCTGTTTTCAGTAGTTATTGGGTGACTATATACATGTAGATGTATGAACGTTCCCTGCCCTAACATCTTTGATAAGCACCACACTGGTTTATCTAACTGCCTTGTCCATCCATAGTCATCTGAAATTTCACTCTCCGGGCCTAACCCATTTCTCCCTCAGTCTTACCTGTTTCAGTAAATGACTCCATCCATCGGTTGTTTAATCCAAAAATTTAGGGAGGAGTCATTCTTAGGTCCTTTTCCTTCACTTTCTACTTAACAATTTATTTGTAAACCCTGCCGGGTCTACTTTCAAAACAAATCCAGAATCAGACTGTGTTACTCCTTTGCTTAAAACTCTCCGGTGATTTTCCATTGAAAATTCTATACCATGGCCTGTGGGGTTCTACGCGCTCATCGCTGTGCTACGACCACTCTCACTTTCTTCTTACTACTCCAGTAAGTGAAGCGTGTTCCTATTTTAAGAATTTATACTCACTATTTTCTGTAATCTGAAGGAAATCTATTCCTAAATCCGAACGGCTGCCTTCTGGTTACTTAGGTCTTAGCTCAAACGTCAGGTCCTTAATGAGGCCTTCCCTGGCTACCCAATCGCTGTTTTATTTCATTGAAAGTATTGTATTTATTAACATTTAGCGCCTCCTATGTGCCAGGCAGTGTTCTACATGTTGAGGATGCAGAGGTAACAAAGGAAAATCCCTGCTCTCTTGGAGCTGGTATTGTAATGACCCATTCAGGAATGGACATAAGTAATGCAATCAGCCATAGTGAGCAAAGGGAAAGTAGTAGAAGATGAGATCAGAGAGGTGGGGGAAGGGGCTTTATAAGGACTTTGGACATTATCTGAGTAAGTTGAGAAGCCCGTGGAGGAAGATCTGACTTATTTTTTAATAGTTACCTCTTTTACTCTTAAAGAAGGAAGGTAGTTAGGCCATTGCAATAATTCAGGCAAGAAATGATGGTAGCTTGAACTGGGGTGGTAGTGAAGGTGGTGCAAAGTGGTCTGATCTGATTGTATTTCAAGAGCAGAAGTGATAGAATTTTCTGAGCAACTGGATGATAGTTGCTGAGAAAATCAGGCATCAAGAATAATCCCAGCTGGGTGCAGTAGCTCATGCCTGTAATCCTAGCACTTTGGAAGGCCAAGGTGGGAGGATCACTTGAGGCCAGGAGTTCCAGACCTGCCTGGGCAACATAGCGAGATCTCCTTTCTACAAAAAATAATAATGAAAAAAAATTGGCCAGGCATGGTGGTGCATGCCTGTAGTTCTAGCTACTCAGGAGGCTGAGGCAGGAGGATTGCTTGAAGCCAGGTAGTTCAAGGTTGTGGTGAGCTATGATTGTGCCTTTGCACTGCAGCCTGGGTGACAGAGCAAGACCCTGTCTCTAAAAAAAAAAAAAAGAGAGAGAATCATCCCAGAGTTTTTTTTTTTATCTCAGTAACAGGAAGAATAAAATTGTCTTTTACTGAGATAAGACTGGAGAAGAGCAGAGTTTTGTTTTGAACAGTTGTTTGAAAGTGAAGCTGCAGCTAGCCAGCCATAGATAGATTATTTGGTCAGTTTGGTTGTGTAAATTTGTAGTTCAGAAGAGATGCCCAGGCTGGAGATATAAATTTAGTATTTATTAGTATATAGTATCCTAAACATAAATTTTCCTTTATGTTTCTCTTTTTTCATGGAGGTTTCAAATATTTATGGGAGTAGGGAAAATCATATAATGAACCTCTATGTACATCGCCAGCTTCAGTAATTATCAACTCATGGTCAATCTGATTTCACCTATATTACTCTCCTCCCCCAATCATTAAGTCTTATGAGTAGATGAGGTCACCTAGAGTACGAATATGGATCGAGTGGCTCAACATTTAGAGGTTGGAATGATAAGGAAGATCCAGCTAAAGGAAACTGAGAAGCAGTGGCTCTTGTCACTATCTGGTATTTTCTTTTTTTATTTTTATTTGTTTACTTACTTAGTGTCTCTCCTTACTAGACTATAAGCTCCAAGAGAGCTGGGACTTCAACTGTTTCCTTCAGAGCTGCATCCCCAGTGCTGTTCTCTGTGCCACGCACATAGCAGAGGCACCACAAGTAATAGTTCAGAATATATAAATAAACTAAAATAAGATGAGACTGAAAGATTTAGAGTGAGGGGAGATCATTTTGGAGTGATGGGAAAGGCACATGTGGACACCCTGAGGCAGGAGAGAGCGTGACTTTTTTGTGGATATAGGCACAGTCAGTGTGGCCCAGAGTAGGATAGATGATGGGTAGTGTTACAAGCCTGCTTATATTTCTGGAGAAATAGAGCAGAAATACTGCTACAGCCATTTTTGGAAAATACAACCTGCCACAGATAATTTTTAAAGAAATCAAATTTTAATGTTGTTTTAAAATATAGCATTAAATTAAATTGAAATATTAATGATATTATCACTCATCGAACCCTGTTATGTGCCAGATACTTTATATATTTCTTTCCAGTCCTCACTACAGTTGACCTTCAAGGTAGACACTATCAACCCCCAATTTCCAAATTAGAGAATTAGAACTCGCAGAAGTTAAATAGCTTTCCCAGGTTTACATATTTGCTGCACAACAAAGCAAAGGCCATGCTTTTCTCAGTGCTTCATGTTGCCTTGTCACCTGTAACATTGTCTTTACAAAAGAACTAATGTAGTATGTTGGTTGTAGTGTGTCATTTTGACAAGATTTGGCCACAGTAGCAATTTCAGTATTTCTTCTGGCTCATTACAGTGGAGGTCTCTCCACAGCTATTTCTTCTAAGGAAAGAAATTTGCAAAGCTCAGAAATTGAGGGGTAAAAAGAACAAAGTATTCATAACTGAAGTTACTAGCACTTAGCTTGGTTGATTTTGGTTGTATGAGGTGCTTTTCTGGTATCATTTACCTTGAATGTCTGCATGGCTTGCTCCCTAATTCAGGTTTCTGCTCAAATGCTACAGGCTCAGGAAGGTTTTTCTTTCTTTTCTTCCTTTCTTTCTTTTCTTACTTTCTTTTCTTTCTTTCGACAAGGTCTGACTCTGTTGCCCGGGCTGGAGCGCAGTGGCCTAACCATAGCTTACTATAACCTCAAATTCTTGGGCTCAAGCTATCTTCCTCCCTCAGCCTCCTGAGTAGCTGAGATTACAGGTGTGAGCCACCATGCTCAGCAAAGGCATTTCCTACCCTCTGTTTAAAGGGCCCCCCTATCACTCTGCCTTTCTTAACCTGCTTATTTATCTTCATAATATTTTTGCCATCTGACTTTTTTTTAGATCAGTTTATGTATTTGTTTTCTTCACCCCACAGAAATATAAACTCTAAGAAGACAGAAACTTTTTCATTCACTGCTGTATCCCCAGCATGTAGAACAGTGCTAGACTTAAAAGTAGTTGCGAGATAAATACTATTCCATGAGCAAGTGAATGAATGGATAGCTTGGGCTGCTGGGCCCATGCTGATCTGCATGATTGATTAGCTTCATGTTTACCTCAAGAAGTAATCAAACAGTGGCATTGCTGTTTCTCCCTTGCTTATATTCTAGGAGGTATTTAACAGAAAGAACTCTCTGCCCTACTCCTGTGACCAAACCAGATGCCTTCTTCTACTTCACCAGACCAAGGAGATGACCTGGAGGCCTGTGTTTTAAGATTTTCTGACCTGGATTTAAAAGATACAAGTCTTACTAATCCCAGCAGCTGTCTCAAAGCAGAGTTAGATGGCAGTACCAAGAAGAAATACTCATTTGCAAAGAAAAAGGTAAAATTGCTATTGATGTTTCATGTTCATGTACATATAGTTAATGTAGGTACATTTAGAAGTAGCTTATCAAGGTTGCCCTCTAGCTCAGGATAAGGTCTACTCAGGGATTTCAACCAGTGATGTTAATTCAGCTCTAAGCAAAGAAGAATCGTAGGTGAAGTGTGGCCCTGGGACAGCCTTGGTGGAGTACTTGAAGAAGGGTAGATCCTAGACAAATGGGTTAGATTTTCTTCCCCACCTAGGGTTGTGGGAGAAATCCCAGGAACCCAGGAAACCTATTTATAAGAACAGACAGGCAGTAAGGCAGCTGTCATCTAGTGAAGCTGATAAACTTGAGGCTACTACTGAACCCTACTGACTTAGGTAAGATTTCTGATCTGACCCAGTTGACTGGCCTCCAATGGTTTGGTGAAGGGATGAAGCATCCCAGAATGCTGCAAGCTGACTGAATACAGCTGGGATGGGGCTACAGTGGGAGTGGTATTGCTACTACTCTTCTATGCCATTTTATGTTTTTTTTCAGAAGCCATTGACTGAAATCCCCTCCTTTTAGCAGTTTGTCTACATTCTGTACCAGGCCTGGACATAAATAATTCTAAATGGGCCAGGTGTGGTGGCTCACACCTGTAAATCCTAGTACTCTGGGAGACCAAGGTAGGAGGATCACTTGAGCCCAGGAGTTCAAGACCAGTCTGGGCAAGAGTGAGATCTTGTCTCTACAAAGAATAGAAAAATTAGCTGGGCGTGATGGTGCACGCCTGTAATCTCAGCTACTCAGGAGGCTGAGGTGGGAGGATCGCTTGAGCCCAGGAGCTTGAGGTTGCAGCTAGCTGTGATGACACCACTGCACTCTAGCCTGGGCGACAGACTGAGAACGTCTCAAAAAAACATTCTAATTATGTTGATTAACATTTACGTAATTCTTTATGGCTTATGTTTTCCAGATAATGACTCAGCACCTAAAGATTAAGTAACTTCCTCAGAAGATTTGTATCTTTTCTCAAAGATACAAATAGTAAATGCCAGAGCCAGTATTTACAACTTTAGACCCTCCTTAAGTGGAAAAATAAAAATAGAAATTTTTACAAAGATTCCAAAGATGAAGGAATAGCATGTAGCAGGAGAACTATAGGATGTTTCATGTTGGGGTAGCCTCCAGATGGACTCTGAAAGTTTAAAAGCAATCCTGGAGAAGAGGAGGCTAGAGTAGCACGTACCTGCCTACTGGGGACAGCATGGGCAAAGCCGGGAAGGTGTAATAGTAACAGCAAGGCATCCAGGTTTGGCCACGTGTCAGGCATGTGTGGACGGGGAGGATAGGAGAAGTTGGGAGAGGCGCCAGCAGTGGAAGGCCGGGATATGCCATACCACATTATTCCCGTTTTAGTGTGTGGGCTGCTGAAGGCAGTATAAGACCAAACTGTAATATTTATATATAAATATATTCCAGTGTGACTTATAGTCTTATATCCTGAGAATAAAATTGTGGTACTAAGAATTATTTAAGCTCCATAATGCCCAGATTTAGTTTCTCTAATCTCTTCTAATAAAAGAACTATTACTTCTCAGGGAATTTTTCTATACAATAATAGAACACAAAACTGGAAATCCCTGTGGAAAGAGAATATAAGGGATTTCATTGAGACCTCCATTAGCTTTAAACCTAAGGTTATTTAACAGTGTTAATATGTGAAATGTAATTGCAGGCCTTTGCCCTTTTTGTCAAAACCAAAGAAATTCCAGCAAAAAGGAATTTTGAATGTAAAGAAAAATGGTGGAAATGCTGTCAGCAATCATTCACAGACCAGACCAGCATCCATAGACATGTGGCAACACAACATGCTGATGAAATTTGTGAACAGACTGCTTCTATTTTAAAGCAGCTGGCTGCAGCATTGAGTACCTCAAAGAGTCTTATGTCTGCAGACCAAAAGAACCCTGGGAAAGAGTGCCTTATGCATAGCTATGAAATGTCTGCTTGGCTCCCTGATATAAGCTGCTTTAGCCCTGATGAGCTGATAAGGTAAGATTTTCATTCTGCATTTTGGTTTGATTTTAATATTTTTAATATTTTTCCGACCACAATGCAACCTCACTGCTAAAATGAGAAAGACCAACTCCACCAAATGTGGATGAGAATGTGGAACAACAACCAGTCATTGCTGGTGGGAATGTAAAAGGACACAACCACTTTAGAAAAGTGTTTGGCAATTTCTTTTTGAAATTAAATATCGTCCCTATGACCCCCTCCTGAGTATGAAACCAACAGAAATAAAAACATATGTCCACAAAAAGCCTTGTACAAGAATCTTCGTAGCAGTTTTATTCATAATAACAAAAACCTGGAAACAACTACACGTGTCTGCCAACAGGAGAATGAAGAAACTGAATAGCCATATAAGAATATCGCACAGCAATAAACAGCTATGAAGTGCTGATATGCAGGAATATGTTTGGGTGAATCACAGAATCCTTATGCTGAGTGAAAATAGCCAGAAAAAGGAGTACACGCTTTCTGAAGTCATGTACTTGAGGGCACAGTGAATTTGTGATAGGTTGCTTCTGGCAGCGGGTTTAACTGGGAATACACAAGAGGTGATTTTTTGAGGTTCTGAAAATGTGTTTTGATAGGGGTGTGGATTATACAAATTCTTCTGACGTGTCAAAAATGATCAAACTGTATCTGAATATTTCACTTGTAATTTACACCTTGATAATTTACATTTTTAAATAGGGTAGGTAAAAACTAAGCAAAAAAAAAAAAGGCCCTTAGATGATTTCAGATCAAATGCATCAAATGCATCATTTATTAGGATTTATTGGGGCATATAGTGTTCCACATCATTAATTTTTTAATTTTTCAGAAAGCAGTTAAATGTAGCTTACCTTTTAAAGCATTTAAACTTTAACCTTTTTTTTTTTAAAGTGGAGTCTTTCAAACTGTATTATACTCTTCTCTAGTTTCTTAAACTAGAGATTACAGTGAATGTGATTGAACTTTTTCTGAGTGGTTTAATGCCATCAATATGAACTTTTAAGTAGAATGCCAAGGTACAAAAGTTTGTCCTTTTACTAAGAAGCCTCAAACTTATTATTCTGTTACCTCTCCTCTCTCTCTCATAATTCTAGATCCAAACCCACTGTATTGGTTATCTATTGCTGTGTAACAAATTAACCCACAGTTTAGCAGCTTAAAATGACAAACAGCATTTCATGCACTTTCTGAGGGTTAGACATCCAGGACCAGCTTAGCTGGTGTTACTAGCTTAGGGTCTTTCATGAAGTTGCAGTCATCTCAGTGTTTGGGGCCACTTCTGAGCTCACTCATGTGGTTGGTGGCAGGCCTCAGTTTCTTCACTGGCTCGTAGAGGCCTCCATTCCTCTCCAAGGGGGGCTTCTCTTCGTAGGCTGCCTCAGTGTTCTCATGACATGGCAGCTGGCTGCACCAAAAGCAGGTGATATGAGGGAGATGGAGACACTAAGAAAGAAGCCACAATCTTTTATGGCCTCAGTGTTGACGTGCTATCGCTTTCTCTTGGTGCTACTGGTCACACAGACCAACCTTAATACAGTGTGGGAGAAGACTGCACAGAGGCCTAAATACTAGGAGGTGAGGATCATTGGGAACCATCTTGGAGGGTGGTTACTGTACCTCAGAGTTGTTACTACCCAGTGTGTGTTATCTAGCAGCACTGTCTGCTCTGTTTACCTAGTTTATTGGGACTTAACTACTTGGAGCAGCTAGATCCTTAAGGCATGGAATTTCTCTGTGGGCCTACGTTAGGCCAATAACGTATATATATACTCTGTATAGTAGAAGACCATAGACTGTGCAGTAGCGTATACCCAGTCAGTTTGTGATGTTCCCAAGGCTTTTTGGAAGCCATCCTACATACTGTCTTCTCTAGGGAGAGA
>CM052443.1:101504580-101553278 GCA_028533085.1 Varecia variegata | reverse complement strand
GCGCCCGGCCCCAACTGCAGTTTTCTGAACTGAGTATGTTTTAGGAAGGATGTTAACTTTCAGAACTGAATCATAGGATTATAATTTGAGATCCTGGCTTTGAAAAACTCACCAAATCATAATATTACAGAATTCCAGAGGACATATTTCTGACTTAAGCAATTTCTGAATTATTTGGTGAATAGAAATACAGTTGACCCTTGAACAATGTAGGGGTTGGGGTGCTGATCGCCTGAGCAGTTGAAAATTCGTGTGTAACTTTTGATTCCTCCAAAACTTAACTACTTGGTAATAGCCTATTGTTGTCCAGAAGCCAGTAGATTAACGTATATTAGTATGTTATGTATATATTATATACTGTATTCTTACAAAATAAGCTAGAGAAAAATGTTATAAGGAGAATATATTTATTATTCACTAAATGAAGTGGATTATCATAAAGGTCTTCATCCTTGTCTTCACATTGAGTAGGCAGAGGAGGAGGAGGAAGACAGGAATTGTCTCCGGTGGCAGAGGCAGAAGAAATTCACGTATAAGTGGACTCACACAGTGCAAACCCATGTTGTTTGAGGGTCAACTGTAGTCCAAATTTGATACATTTTCATCATTAGTACCCAGTGTCAAATTCCCTTTGCTTATCAGAAAGAAGAGAGAATTGAACTAGGAGTCAGACTTGAGCTAGTCACTAAAACTTTCTGTACCTTCATTTCCTCACCTCTAAAATTAGAATAATAATGCCTGCCCTGCCTACCTCCCAGTACTGCAATATGAATTATATAGCATGGTGATGGTACGAGCACTTGTGAACTATAAATTGCTATACAAATGTGGCCCTTTCATTTCAGTGTGGCCCCACACATCAAAGAATGTGCTTTCTAGTTAGAGAAACAAAGAAACGGCTACGTGAAACAGCAGGTGTTACAAGGCAGGCTATATAATTATCAGTTTTATGGTACAGATTTTGTTACAGGAGTTCAGAGAAAGGAAAATAAGATCTAGGATAGACGAGAAGTTTTCGTGGTGGAGGTTAGACCCTGAAATATGATGAGGCTATTGATGAGAGAGTCGTAGATTCCAGAGCTGGATAGGGCCTTAATTATCATGTACTGTAGGATTCCCTAAAAAATGTTCTGTGGAGCACTAGTTTTGGAGGATGCTAAGAAGGGTATTGAAAAAGGACACTAAGACAAATTTGGGAAGCACTAGCTTAAAATGTTTACTGCAGGACCTCTCAGAGCCTTCAATAAAGTCAGGGGATTTTGCTGTGAACCTCAAAGAGGGAGATATTGTCTGCAGGGTTTCTCAGAGTGATTTCATAGAATAGCTTCAGTGCATATTTTGGGAAAAGCAGTTATTTCAGTTCTCTGATTTTACAAATAAAGAAACTAAGGCTCAGAAATTATAAAGACCTACCCAGGTCCCACAACTAATTAGTATAAGCACAGTGCAGTAGAGAAATTATAGATTCTAGTGTCAGAAGACTGACATTCAAGTCCTGACTCTCACTTTGTAGCTGTCTCACCTGGGAGGAGTCGCTGCAGTTTACTCAGGTGCAATGGGAATAAGAATAACCTGCATCGGATGTAAGAGGGTTTTATGAAAAAATGGAAGTGAAACTTTTTGTATCATGAAGAGATTCAAAACAGATTACTGCCTTGTGATAGAGGGTAAGCCAGAATGGACTCAAATTTCCAGCTATTTTTTAAAATTGAGTTATTAATACCTGTCTTTTGGATGTGACTGTTTAATGAGATCAAAGTAAACTCATTTTTGTAAAGGAAGAAGGTCAGCACAGACACTGTCTTCTATGCAGAAAATATAAAAAGGAGTTACTTTTCATTTCAGGAGGACAATAGTAGGAGCAAAGGCAGTGGAATGTCTCCATTTTAGCCTTCCCTCTGATACTACCTGGGTATGCTTGGAATTGTGGCTTCCTTATGTCAGTGACTCAAATGCGTTTTTTTGTTTGTTTGGTTGGTTTTTGGGGTTTTTTTTGCAATGCTATCCTTCAGAAATGATCAAATACTCTTTCCATCCGATTTTATAGTGGCCAGGGCAGTGATGGAGGGGAGGTGCTACTGTATTACTGCTACTGTGACCTGGAGGATCCCCAGTGGATGTGTGCCTGGCAGACAGCTCTGTGTCGGCATCTGCACCTCACAGGCAAGGTAACAGCTCCCACGCCCTCTCCTTTACTGGGCTTGTCTGGCCTGCCAACCTTGGATTGCAGAGGCTGTACTCATTATTAAAAAGGTTCACTGTTGGATTCTTAAACGTTAGGGAAATCCTGCTGGGCATTTAAGTAGAATATTAAACAGCTATTAACATGGTGTTTTATAAGAATATCTAATGGCATAGACCAGGGATCAGCAAACTTTTTCTTCAAGAGCCAGTTAGTAAATATTTTAGGCTTTGCACAAAAAAAACTACTCGATGTTGTAGCATGAAAGCAACCACAGACAATGATGTAAAAGAATAGGTATGGCTGTGTTCAGATAAAACTATGTGCAAAAGCAGGGATAATTTGCTGACTCCTGGTGTAGGGAAATGTTCATGATATATTAAATGGAAAAACATTTTATAGAGCTGTACATATAGGTGTGATCTCAAGTTGCTTCTTAATTTTCCTAGAATGTGCCAGGGTCTTTTACCCTTTTAGGATATTGACATTTGCTTTTTCCTCTCCCTCTAGAATGCTCTTCTCTACACCTTCAAATGGCTCATGCCCCACTTGAGATCTCTGCTCAAACATTGTCTCCTTAGAACTCTAATCTGAAGTAGTCCTCTCTCCAAACCTCATCACATTCTATCTCTTTCTGCTTTTTAAATTTATTATTACCTGAAAGTATGTATAATCTTCATTTATTTCTTTATAGTCTACCTTCCTTACAGAATATAAGTTTCATGAGGACAGAAATTTTGTCTTAATTGATACATTCTCAGTGCTATAACAGGGTTAAGCATATAGTAGACACTCAGTAAACATTTGGGGAATATTGACTAAAGGAATGAATGCGTGTTCATAACAAAACCAGAAGTGTATGTATAAAGATGGAAGTACATACCAAAATGTTAGTAAAGATTATCTGTGCATGATAGGGGTATGGATGGTTTTAGAATGTTTTCTATGATTACATGCATACACACATGCATATGTGTATGAATTTTATATAATTTTCAAAATCTAAATCAAAAGGAAGTGAAGTGAACTAGGTTCCCTCTGAGATCCCCCTGGTTATGACACTTATGACTCATCTTTCCCATATATGTCCCAGGTTTTAATTTCCTGAGCTAATAAATTGATCAGTCGATGATACCTTCCATACCCATGTTTTCTGACAGATACTGGTTTCATTTACGTTGTTCAGTTCATCACCAAGTCCTGCCATTTCTACCTCTAAAATACCTCTTGACTCTGTTCACTTTTCTCTTCCTCTTCTACCACCTTGGACCACACCCTCTCTTGCCTTGTCCATGCAGCAGCTTCCAGACTTCTCTCCAGTCTGCCATCCCTGCCCACCATTTAATCCATTCTCCACACAGCAGCCAGAATGGTTACTTAAAAGGTAATGAAATCATATCACTCTCCTCAAAATCTTTCATGTGGAGTAAACCCCAAATCCTTAACATGCCCTGAGTTCGTGTGTGAGTTAGCCCCTCCTGCCTTTCCCTCTTATCTAATGCTGTTCTTCACTCATGACACTCCAGCAATGTGGTCTTTCAGTTTCTTGGAACCCACCAAGTTTTTTTCTGTCTTTGGGCCTTTTTACAAGCAAACTCTCTTCAAGAAACTCTCCTACACTCACTCTGTTTCTCCAGTCTAATTTTTACTTAAGCTTCGGTTCTTGATTTTCATGACACTTACTCAAAGAGACCTTTCCTGAGCTTCAATCTAAATTTATTTTTCCCAGTGCACTTTGATGGCATCTTTTAGCTATCTTTCATAGCACTTGTCCATTAGTAACTTTTATCTTAATATCTGTGATCTCCCTTAGCCTGTAAGCTCCAAGAGGGGAAAAACTATATTTTTTTCCAACCACTATATCCCTAATTCTTAGCATACTTCCTGGTGCATAATAAAATAAATAAGTAAATATTTGTGGAATGAATACATTTATCACCATTTTTATTATCACCGTTCCTATTCAGAGAACTTCCAACCTTGGAAGATAGAACTCTCACAGTAAACCTGAATATGTAAAATATGAAATCAATCTCTTTTTCTTGGTTTAGAGGCAGATTTTTATTCTTGGCCTAGCCCAAGTGCTAAGCTAGCAGTGAAGGATCCTGCCCTCAAGGTGGCAGCACCTGCCTGGATCTTTAGTCCAGATTCCTAGGCTTCAAGGATACATGGCCAGTTGCTGAGATAGTTTTATGCCAGTAGAAGATTTGGCAGAATATTGGTGCTTAGGTAGGGAAAGAGGAGAGCCTGAACATTCTAGAATTGTGTAAATAAACTTCTATCCCTATTACTATATAGTCCTTATTGCCTCAAGAAATTTGAAGGGACACATTGGAGACCTTGGAAAGGAAAAATTACAAGAGTTGGAGCCAATAAGATCTGGTTTTGAACCTTAAATCTACCAACTACCAACTCTGTGCCCTTGGCAAGTTACTTTATTTCTCTTAGCTTTTGTTTCCTTTTCTATAAAATGGGGATTATGATATCTACCTTTCAGGATTATAATGTAAAACTTCTGTTTCTTAGAAGTTGTTGAATAAATGCTAACTATTGCTTTTCTCAATTTCTTAGATATAAGGCCTTCCTCACCAAGTAGCTTCTTTGAAGGATTTCTGTTAGAGAATCCTAGGGATCGAAAGTCTAGTGCATGAGTCAGAGATTGCTGTGCCCTAGCTATGTAGGGAGTAGGTGTGCTTGTCTTCTATTTGTGTTCTGAGATTAAATTAGGAAAGAATCCACCAGCCTATCCAAAGAGAGTTATGTAGACATATGTGCTGCTTTATCATACCTGCCACAGTCAGAAACCTTTTTGGAGTGGGTTTTCTGACCCTTACACTGGTTCAGCTCTATTTCTCTATGCAGTCCCCTATCATTTGGCAGTATAGTAGGCTGTGCGATAGAGATGGCACATGCATCCTACTTGCCTCTCCCATGCCCAGAACTGGCTTCACTAGACTGCAGCACTTTTTCTCAAAGAGTCTGGATGTGATCTAGAATCCTCATCATGGGACTCTGGATAGCCACTGTCAGTGAGTTGGCATTGACTGGTGAAATTTTATATCCATGCCTAAAGAATTAGATCAAGTGAGGCAACAACTGAGGTATCTTCTCTGGACCTTAAAAATGGGCAGCCATTTAAAATTTTCAAATTCCAATGCATTGGTAGGTATCAGTGTTATATGAATATGAATAGTAGAATGATACAGGACCTTGAATTAAATCACCTCTCTTTTCAGAAAGTACCATGACACAGTGCTGTACTTTCTGGCACTTTTTTCTCGGGAGCTGAGTTCTCTAAAGATGATCCATCTCCAAACTTTATCCAGAGGATTTTGTAGTACCAAAACAACCAGCTTTGCGGGGCCCCGAGAGCACTGCGCCTTAAGTCAGGGACCTTACCTCAGGCTCTCATGTCCCTAACCAGTGAAGCATTTCAAAGAGAACACAGGGTTTAAGACACCAGAGAGCCCCAGCTGTGGATACACATTCATTTATTCAACAAATATGTATTGAATGCCTACTATATGGCAGGCACTGTTGTAGGCACTAGGGATATATCAGTCAACAAAACAGACACACACCCCTCCTGAAACTTGTATTCCAGTGGGTGGGTTTGTAGTGGTGGGCTTTCCCCAAACACCATGCAGAGATATCACTTATATTCCCTGCAATCAGACATGCTCTATGTTTAGGATTTGGGTAGTATCTCCTCAGAAGGTTGTTTTTTTTTTTTTTTTTCCATTTTTGGTGGTCTTTTATCCACTTTTTATCAACAAGAAGAAACTGAGATTCAGAGAAGTTGATAAACTCTCAGGGCACATGGTGGCAGAGCTAAATCTAGCTCTGGCAGAGCTAGATCTGCTGGCCTCTGTGGAGGACTCAATCATGCTGCCTGGATTTAGGTTAGGCTCAAAATTCACTTCTTTGGCCATTGGATCATTGGCATTCTGTAGCAAGTGGGGCTTTCCGGAAGTTTTATTCACATTCTCTTATTCACCACCCATGAACTGAATACCTCGTCTGAACCGTAGGCTGTGCCATTTTAGAAAAATATAGGTATCTTTGTCCAGTAACACTTCAGCGTCCACAGCAGTGTCTCTGCTTTTGCTTTTAAACTAGTTAACTCACATGAGCCTATTCTGCTGGAAAGATAACTAAGCTAATAACAGGCTGTATTCCCTTTTTCTTACCATCTTGTGTCTGTCTCAGGTTCGAGTCGCTACAGAGGGAATCAATGGGACAGTTGGTGGAAGCAAACTGGCTACCAGACTCTACGTGGAAGTCATGCTTTCTTGCCCATTGTTTAAGGATTATCTCTGTAAGGATGATTTTAAGGTAAAAGAAAATGAAAATAAAATGGATTTAGAGCCATCTGCCACAGTGCAGGTTATTGAAGAGGTCAACATAGAGAAATCAGCAGTGCCAGAAAAATACCCTTTCCCCTTTAGGTTACGAGGCAGTGCAGTGGAGGGAGCATGCTTGTCCCCGTTCTTCCCTTGAGTCACCATGCTATCTTAGACAAGTTGGTGCCCTCACTAGACCTCAGTCTCCCTTCTTATAAAGTAAGAGTATTACAATTTAGGACTCAAAATCTGAATGTGTTTACTCATTTGAGAGACCACCTGGCTGTTACAGCAGATCACTATTTTTTTCGTAAACCTGGAATTATAAGATTAGTACTTCACACCACATGGGGGAGTAAAGCTGTTGCTCTCACAGCTGAGCTGCTTTGTTTGAGTGACTTTATGCTTTATCATAATAAGTAATAAGGTGATGGGAAACGCCTTGCTAGTGTTCATGGTGGTGACAATAGGAAAAGAAAGGTCATTCTCTGAAACAAGCTGAGTGTGAGCACATGCTAGAATTGCTCAGTGGTGCTTCAGTTTTATAATTAAATACCTAGAGCCAAAGAAACATCATTTGAGCTTAACATTCCTGCACATGGTAGGTACACAATAAATATTTATTAAGGTTGAATTATCTGGTATGTCTTGGGCCCTCTTTTTCCCATTAAGGTTTCCTAATTTTTTTCTCCCTAATTTGAGATTTCTTAAGACTTCAGTTGTCGTTATTACAAAACAGAATCTCATTCTTTTATTTGGCACTTTTCTTATACCTGGAGATGGGAAAGGAAGACTATATTCTGTTTTGTTTCTCATTGGCTAGACCAGCAAAGGAGGAGCTCACTGTTTTCCAGAATTGCGTGTTGGTGTATTTGAAGAAATCGTGCCCATGGGGATCAGCCCCAGTAAGATCTCCTACAAGAAACCTGGTATGCTGGCTTTCAGAAGAAGATTATGCTTTTCTTCATAGGGACAAAGCCTAATAGACAAATAAGAAAGTTAGGCACTGTGCTCAGCAAGAGTCCTGATGAATCCGCTCTTTAAAATAGCTGTGGGGTGGCTAACGCTTGGGTGCATCCTGCGCTTAACTTGGTTCTCTATGGCTGTGGCCCCTAAGCCCCGGAAAAATTGTCGGTGAAACTGGTCCCTAGTGCCAAGAAGATTGGGGACCGCTACTCTATGGTGCTATGGTAATTGAATTCTCACCCCCTTAGAGTGGCCTGTTTTATTGTTCTTGGTGATGGTTTGGCAAGAAGTTGTTTTCTCTGTCCAAAGACAGCAATTTGGGGAGAGTGTAATTATTACTTGTAAATAGTTCATCAGCAGACTAGAACACATGGGCCTTTGCTACAGGAAGCAAGTGGCTTTCAGCACCAAAGCAGTTTACACTGTGCTCTAGAATGTTCTCTCCCATTCTTGTCCATGGTAAAAGGTTGAAAGACATTTGTTGGGCAGCATTGTTTTGTTTCTGTTTTACTTTTTACTATGAAAATTGTAAAACATTAAAAAAAAGTAGAGAAAATAGTACAGTCAACTTCCATGTACTTACTGCGCAGCTTCATCAGTTAACTCATTCATGGCTGACTTTTGTCTATACCCATCCCCTTCTCCCATCTTCGAGTATTTTGAAGGAAATCCCAATGTCAAGTCGTCTCATTCATAAATACTTTAGTAAATATCTCTAAAAGATAAAAAGATTTTTTTTAAAAAAGCTATAAAACTATTATCACATCTAAAACATTTTAACAGTAATTCCTTAATATTAATATAGTATCACATACCTGTTCAGTCTTGTCAGTCAATTCTCAGCTGTCTCATAATTTTTTAACTTTGTTTCTATCAGGATTCAAGTAAGGTCCATTTATTGTGAATCATCAGTGTCTCTTTAAGTGTCTTCTATAGATTTGCCTCCATCATTTTTTTCAGCTTACAGTGCATTTTTTGAAGAACTGGCTCATTTGGCCTGTAGAGTTTCCCATAATCTGGATAATACTAGTTATATCCCCATGGTATATTTCTCTGTCCTCTTTATTTCCTATAAATTGATAATTAGATTTAGAGTAAGGCTGTCTAATAGAAATATATAATATGAAATATATAATATGAGCCATATAATATAATTTTATATTTTCTAATAGCCACATTTTAAAAAGTAAAAAGAAATAGTTGGAATTAATTTAAATAATATGCTTTACTTAATGCAGTATGTCCAAAATATTATTTCAACATGTGATCAATATAAAAAATTACCAGTGAGATAGTTTACCTTTTTTTTTCATACTAAGTCCTTGAAATCCAATATGTATGTCACTCTTCTTACAGCAAATCCCAAACCACATTTCAAGTGCTTGTCGGCCACAGTGGCTATTGGCTACCATATTAGACAGCTCAGGACTACAGACCCCATCAGATTCAGATTTGATTCCTTTTGTTCTTTCTTTCCTTTTTTTACCCCCAAGACTACTTCATAGCTAATATTGTCTTCTTTCATGAGGAGCACAAAGCTCTGGCTGACTCCATGGTGTTCATTTTTTAAAATGTAAATATGTAAAAGAAGGTTAGGAGTTAAGCCAGAGGGAAATAGGAGTAATATCAACATCTTGGAAGAGAGACTCATGTATGGGGAGAGGAGACGAGGGCCAAAAAGAGCTGTGTCTGCTTAGTGTGCCCCTCTTAGCGCAGGCAGTGTGACTATAAACAGCTCTTTTTGGGCACCATGGGACATTGCTCAGGAGTTTAAGGGAGAGTGGGCTCCAGGCAGTGAGTGCTATTGTGCTTTCATTTGAACTGAGTTGTTTGAAGGGACCTTTTAAAACACATCCAGCAGGTCACTGTTCAAACAGGCCTTCTCGGGACCAGTAGAACAAAAGTAGTAATAGCAGCAGTGGGAGCAGGTTTGGTTCCCTGTGGCTCTCTGCAAGCAGAAGTCTTAGCAGATTGCATGCTTCTCATCGCATTTTTAATCCTCCCACTGTTTTGGTATCCATAGATGATAATACCTTGTATAGACTGTGGCTTTGTTTTATGCTCCCCACACCCCTGGGTCAGGCAGGTAGAAATCCAAATTCATTGGCTGAGCTCTGGGGCCTTGCCTCTCTTTGACGTGGGGCAGTTTCAGGTGGTTGTTGGGGTCATCCCTGAGGGGAATGCTGCTCCTTTGGTGCTGTAAAGCTCTATCATGAGTGGTGCGTGAATGAGTCACCAGGGCCCCCACCCATGAGATGTGGTTACCCCACAGTACAAATTCACCAAAAGTTCCTCACAATCTACTGAGAAGTCTGAACTCCCAAAGATAGAGGCATGTTTCTATCCCGGAGTGTCATGGGGCAAAGGGCCCCACCAGGCTGAGATTCGTTCTTTTTAGTCCCCTTATATTTTAATGCTTCTCTCCTCTATCTTCTAGCTCTTCTTTTCTTTTCTCTCCCTCACCTTTCTTTCTCATATGTCATTCCTGTTGTCCACCTCTAGCCCTTTTCTCTTTCAGTCATGCACATATACTCAGATACATTCTTCTTACCCTTTTGTATTTTTAAAAAATACTTTCCAACTTTATTCTACAACTTTACGCTCACACCTGCCCACGCTAGGGTTCTTAGCCTTGAATTTGGGCTCAGGCTCAGTATAGGACAGTTTACAGAGCCTGTAGTCAAGCACATACATGCTGAGCTCCTCCATGTACAGTGACATTAGAACAGTGGCTGTTTCCTGACCCGCTAGTGACCATACAATGGACTAGCAAACCCACATGGCAACTTAGATCCTAATTATCTGGTTTTTATCACTGGGGTTTGGCCAAGTATGAGGTTGCAAAATTCTTTGAGTATTTCTAAACTATCATGTCTCTATAGTCCTCATCTTAGGAGGAGGGGGATTTGGGATACCTAGAATTACTGAATTATTTCATCATAATCAGTACATAGTGTTACTGTCAGACAATTGTAATTATGAAGAGAAGAGGTTTGGGTGGAAAGAAAACAACATGTAAGTCAGGCTAGGCCAGTTGTGATAAAGTTTTGGGTTTTTGTTTTTTGTTTTAACATAATATTTTGGTTTGGTTTTAGGAATTCATTTATCCCCAGGTGAATTTCATAAAGAAGTAGAAAAGTTTTTATCGCAGGCAGATCAAGAACAAAGTGATACTATCCTTCTGGATTGCAGAAACTTCTATGAAAGCAAAATAGTAAGTAAGAGCCAGAATTGAGTTCAGTGAATTGGTAGATCTGCCCCTTCCTGCAGCATGGTCTATTTCCCAAGAGGATGCTGTGTGTGCTGCCCAGCCAGTACTAGTAGCTTCAGAGAAAACCCAAGCCCTTGAACTCCAGATCTGGTGAGAAATTCTAAGAAAATATGAATGAAAGATATCTTGCCACATTATGTACTTTTTGACTCCTGTGAACCTACCCTTGACACGTGTCAAGGATCTCACAGAAGTTGGCTTTGGGCAGCCTCTCCAGTTGAGACTCTGGGAAGGTGACCCTCAGCCCACCAGCCTTGGTTTTAAGTTCCAGATCTTGAAGTGAACAGGTCAGACATGGAGTTGAAAGGGATGAGAACAGTAACTAGCAAGTGCTTCTGTGCTGCTTTACCAAGGTGGGGGTTGTTTGACCCAGAAAGAACCTGAACCTTTGTTTCTACCAGGTATGTTTTTCTGATAATTTTCTTTCCACTGCTCCTATATCGTAGGGACGATTCCAGGGCTGCTTAGCCCCAGACATCAGGAAATTCAGTTACTTCCCTAGCTACGTTGACAAAAATCTAGAACTTTTCAGAGAGAAGAGGGTGCTGATGTACTGCACTGGGGGCGTCCGTTGTGAGCGGGGTTCAGCCTACCTCAAAGCCAAGGTGAGCCACCACTCTCGGGGCACTGCGGGCATGGAGGTGAAGAAGGCGCCACCAACAGCCTGTGTGGAGCTTTCCACTCTCTCCCCCATTACTGCCCCCACCCCCAGCCAGCCAAGGGATTTATTTTCCTCTGGTATGGCTCCAGCATAGCGTTTGTAAGTACAAAATCGGAGGTTCTTTAATCTCAATATGTAAAAAACACTTAACAGCCTTAGAGACTCATCGAGTATAAAAGGGAAAGATTAGTTAACATCTCCCTTTTTCTAATCCTTTTGCTTGATCCTGAGAAGAGCAAATTCAGTAACATTATATATCCCAACAGGTGTCTTCCTATATTTAGCCCAAAAATAGTTGGGCTTCCCAGGATCTACAGGGTAGAGGCCCTGACTGCTGTCATCACCCATCCCCCTAGGAGACAAGGTCTGACCAGTTGGTCAGCAGTTGCTCAGTGCCCTGCGGGGGGGCCAGGAGCCCCTGACTGCTTGCAGACGGGAGTCCTCCATTTGGGCACTCCTTGCCAGGTGCTGCTCCTCTGTGGAGCCTGGCAGCAGGTCTCTGCTTGGCTTTTCAGATTTCCTATTGTTTTCCATACCTAGGGAGTGTGCAAGGAAGTGTTCCAGCTCAAGGGTGGCATCCACAAGTACCTGGAAGAGTTTCCTGATGGCTTTTACAGAGGGAAGTTGTTTGTTTTTGATGAGCGTTATGCCCTGACCTACAACAGTGATGTGGTGTCAGGTAGGTCAGCACAGGTCCAAGCCCAACCGAAGTCAGGCATGTTACTCGTTAACCATTCTCAAAAAACTGTATCAGGGAAGGCAGGCCAGTACTAATTACCTGCAGAATGAACGGGGAGAAGAAGTGTGTTGTACCAACATTTTCCCAACAGTTGGAGAAGCAGCAGTGGAGCAGACAAAACCTTAGACCAGGAGTCAGGAGGCCTGTGTTGAGATCCTGGCTTCACCATTTGCTAGCTGGACAAGTCCTTTACAATGGGGATCATCTCACCACCCTGCCTGCCTGCCAGGAGTGGGACTGATAGGCTGAATGGGGGGTGTTAACCTGGAATCAGTGTATAGAATCCAGGGGTTCTGTGAATTTGGATGGGAAAATAATTTTATCTTTGCTTTCTATAACTCCTCACTAAAATGAAGCAGTTCTTCAATTATGAATGTTGGCAACAAACCAGTTATTAGATGTACCTGTGACTTTGTCTTTAGTAGAATTCCTAATACTTTCATATCATGTTACAATTGCAGCAGATATCTCAAAATGGTGTTTATACTCATCACTGCTTTAAAATGAAAATAATTATTAGGCCTACCATAGTTATTTAATATATCACAGATGTTGAAAAATATTTTGGTATTTTATATTTCTATATGATTGGTTTCTTTTGTAATCCTGTGTATTTTATTTTATTTGAAAATATTTTTCTAAGACAGGGTCCATAGTCTTCACCAGACTGCTAAGTAATATCCCTGGCACAAAATAAGAGTAAAAATTCCTAGTTTAGCTGGTCTGTGGACACATGGGGCATGCACATTTGATTGGTAGGTGGGGCACTCCAAAGTGAGAGCTGAACCTAGGGCCAGAGCTGGAGGCAGGTGGCCACGGGAAGCCTGTGATGTGACAGTAGTGTTGAGCCCATACTGAGTGTGATACCAGATGAAGATAAAAGAAGGCTGGAATAATCCTTCAGAAAGCTGGCTTCTGCCCCTGGATGACACATTTTGGAATGGAATAGATCATAGGGAGACAACCTCGGTGGCTGTTGCAGTTTTCTAAAACTCCTGTAATCAGGGACTGAGGTAGAATTACTTCTTGGATAATGGGCAAGATTTGAGTTTGACTGTCCTCTCCTTCCTTTTTTTTGTTTTTTGTTTTTTGGGACATATCTTGCTCTGTCACTCAGGCTGTAGTGCAGTGGCACGATCATAGCTCACTGCAGCCTCGAACTCCTGGGTTCAAGCAATCCTCCTGCCTCAGCCTCCCATAGCTAGACTACAGGCATTGCCACCACGACCAGCTAATTTTTGAAAATTTTTTTGTAAAAATGTGGTGTATATATACTATGGAGTACTACTCAGCCATAAGAAGGAAAGAAGGAATGAAATAATGTCATTTGCTGCAACTTGGATGAAACTGGAGACCATTACCCTAAGTGAAATATCTCAGGAATGGAAAAACAAATACCACATGTTCTCACTGATAAGTGGGAGCTAAATGGTGGGTGCACCTGGACACAAAAAGATGTAAAGGACATTGGAAACTAAGAAAGGGGGAGGGTGCAAGGGGAGTAAGGGATAAACACTTACCCACTGGGCACAGTGAACACTGTCCTAGTGGCAGGCACACTGAAAGCCCTGACTTCAGCATTATAGAGTGTATCGATGTAACAAAAACTTTTGTACCCCCTTAATATTTTGAAATAAAAATAAAAATTAAAAAAAAATTTTTGTTTATAGAGGCAGGGTCTTGCCATGTTGCCCAGGCTGATCTTGAGCTCCTGGCCTTAAGCAATCCTCCTGTCTTGGCCTCCCAAAGTGCTGAGATTATAGGCATGTGCCATCACAGCTGGCCTCCCCTTCCTTCTTGATCTTTTTATTCATTTTAGTGGTCTTGTATTTGTCTCTTATTGAAAATTACTTCAATAAGAAGTAGTTCTGTTTTGGAGCTAGATGGCGTACAAATTTTAAATAAGCAGAAAAAATGAATTTGAGAGATTTTACTGAGGAAATATTGGCAGGACTTGATGGGCACCTGTGTGCGAGTGTGAAGAGGAGAGAGGAGAGCCAGAGGTAGCTTAGGTAGACAAAGTAAGGAGGCTTGAGGAAGAAGGGTGTGATCAATGGTAACAGGAAGTGAGCCGGGAAAACAGGTAGAGGAAGACAATAATGTGAGTTTTAGGAATTGGGTGATCACGTGTCCTAGCAACAGCAGGAGAGACTCGGGCATGGGGGAGAGCGGTGTGGACTGCAGAAGTTCAGTGTCTGTGTGGCATCATCTGTCTGTGTTGTCCCCACTGGAAAAGGGAATCATCTAAGGGGCAAAGACCATTTAACAAGAGGGTAGTGGGGCGGTGGTTGGCCAGCTTCAGAATAGGTAATGAAAGAGAAATGTTACTACCTGTTTTCTAGATGGGAAAAAGAAAAATGGGTCAGTGCTGGAATCAGAAAGACAATTCCCCAAAGCAGCCCCACCCACCCCCAGAATAAACTGGTGCTGGGAGAGAGGGGGCGGGGGAGGGATTTTGTTCAACTACAGGAAGCTTACTATTTAGAAAATTTCCCCAGGCCCAACAGGATATATTAGATTCTGGTCAGCTAAGAGTTATATTTAGGAACTGGAGAAGTGCCTGTCTGTGTGTGTGTGTATGTGTGTTTATAACAAGAGCTTTTCTTTCTTCCGCAGAATGTTCATACTGTGGAGCCCAGTGGGACCAGTATAAACTCTGCTCAACTCCCCAGTGCCGCCAGCTCGTTTTGACCTGCCCTGCCTGTCAAGGACAAGGATTCACAGCCTGCTGTGTCACATGTCAAGACAAAGGGAGCAGGAAGGCTTCAGGCCCTGCCCAGGACAGCTTTAAAGAGGAATGTGAATGTACAGCCCGGCGGCCGCGCATACCCAGGGAGCTCTCACGGCAGCTGGGCCTCCCTGGGAGCCCAGAGCCGGGGCCTGCTGTTGGTGAGGATGGGCCCTGGCTGGCGTGAGCAGCACATTCGGCATTCCCCGAGCCTTCAGTAACAGTAGGTTTGGGGTGACTACATAGAGAAGAATGTCAAGGCTGCAGAAACAGAGAAATCAGAACTTTTGTGCTGGCCCATGCCACCGTGGCATACTGGTCACTGTATTGGCCACCTGCACTTCACAGGGGGAAGGGATAGGGAGTTGAATGTTGACCACTTACCTGCAACATTCTGATTAAGAAGATGCTAGAGCACAGAAAACGGTAAGCGATGTGGGACCACAGAGACGCTGAGGGAGAGAGCCCTGAGCCTCGTGACCAGGACATGCTCTTTCTCTGCCATGCAGCAGGACTGTAAGTAGTCCTTGTCAGCAAACCTGTCTTTCCTGATGGCAAACATGTAAAAGCTGTGGCCCTGGAGAGGCCTTGTAAACCAGGCCACTTAGGTCATCTGCCATCTACCCCTACACCTCTGTCTCTTCTCTGACAGCCTGAGGGGATCTGCCAGCTGTGGCATTTGGCCCAGCTCCTGCTGTCATCCCTTGGTGTACAGGGGGGATGGTTCCAGGACACCCAATTACACCAAAATCCGTGCCCCCTCAAGTCCCACAGTGGGCCCTGCAGAACTGTGTATGCAAAAAGTTAGTCATCCATATACACAGGTTTTGCATCCTATGAATACTGTATTTTGAATCCATGTTTGGTTAAAAAAAACAACATCTAAGTGGACCCCCACAGTTCAAACCTTTGTTGTTCCAGGGTCAGCTGTACAGTTACTGGAACAGCCACACCCATTCCTTTACATAGGGTCTATGGCAGAACTGAGTAGTTGCAACAGAGACCTTGTGGCCTGCAAAATCTGAAGTTACTGTCTGGCCCATTACAGGAAAGTTTGCCAACCCCTGCTCTGGATCAACAGCTTATCTGATGGAGATGGCCTTAAAGATGTGGTCCTTCTTTGCTTTTTATTGATCTGGTTTCTGTGAGAGATTTCCCCTAATGCCCCTGCTTCCCCCAACACTCACTCTCTTAGCTTTTAAGTGTTCTCTTTGTGAGATTCTGATAAGCTCAATGACACTGACATTTGAGCAACAGTTTTTAGATCAGCACCTGGGATACAAGGTACATTTTTTGTGAGGTCATTCAATATTGTCGTGGTGGCTGCCCAGCCTTCTGGCCAGTGTACCAGGCACAAGTCCCTGTCACACAGGTCCCAAGAAACACATACCATGCCAGATACAGATCAACAGATTTAATATTACGTTGCAGTTTCCAGTGATGCAGAATGCAGCTGCAGTTGTGTTTCAAGGAGAAGCCGAGTGAGGACGGTCATCCCTGCAGCAGGGTGCCACTCCTGGGCCCGTTTGCAGCCTCAGTAGACACTCTTCCATAGTGGTGAGGCCCTGGCTCCGCCCCTAGTTCCCCTGTACTGCCCACGGCATCACAGTTCAGTGTGCAGGACTTTTCCTTTTTCATCAGAAGCCTCTCTGCTCAGTGCTCTGCAGCTCTGTGGCTTTGTCCTTTATCACAAGATTTGCTGAACCACTATTGAAAATAACTCCTCAAAGCAACAGACAGAAATACTGGTTTAACTGGCACTGTGGTATATTAAAAGGCACAAGGGCAATGTGGCTTTTTTGCTGGATCCCAAGAGATGCATATGTTGTTAGAAAGGGATCCAGCAGAAATATGAAAATTATACTTTCAGAATAATCATCTTGGGGTGCTTTGGCCAGGATTTCCTAATTCTTTAATACCTGGATTTTCTTCACCATTGTCCCGCAGAGGCTTAATTTGTAGGCATAAGATCAATGGTGATTGTCTAATAAGTGACGAGACAGGTAGCTGAAGTTGATGGACTGGAGATCTGTCTCTTGCTGTTGACCTCACAGGTGCCGTGTGCCCACTGCAATGTAGAAAGCGGTTTTCAAGTATTTGGCCATAGGTTTTCACATCCATTGTAAGGCAGGCATTCAGTAAGGAAAAACATTCTTTCTGACTCCAGTGTTAAATTGTAAGTAAATACCAAATGTTCCTAAAGAACACTCAGGGACATGTTTGTTGCCTGGGATTGGTAAGGAAAGGATGGTTTTTGAAACTTGATATTTCACCATTGGCTTTTTCTGTCATTTCCTCATATCCAGCAAACATGTTCTTTGATTCCTGGCAGAGCTCTGTGGCTTCAGTCTGTCTGTCTTTCTTGAGGGTAAAATTGTGTTCTTGATCTAGTAATCAGTTTGGCAACTTTAATTTTGAATTTTTTTAAATTTCAAAGGAGGGTTGATAAAGAATGATTATTTGTTCTGTTTGCTAAATAGCTAAGATCAAATCTGTAATAAAGTATTTTATAATAGTTCTAAGTCATGTGGAAGAGTGTGCTGTTTGTTTACGTGTCCCACATTTTAAATGGACCTGAAACACTACACAGCAAAGCCACGGAAACTGGGCTCCTGGGGTTAAGTCACTGCTACTACGTCATCTTCAGTAAGATCTGCCAGTTTGAGGGCTTCTCAATTTTTAAATAACAACCAGACTGAACTTCTGTGACTAAAGAAAAACTTCACATTAACCATATTTTATAAAATTTTCAACTACAACCACTAGTTAACCTAAAACCTTAGTGCATAAAGAACTGAACCACAGAAGGGTTTTGTGCCGGCATTTTGCCTTCTGGTTTCCACTGCAGAGCACAGGTTGTCGGTAGAACATGTCCAGTTCAAAGGCATGGTCTTCACCTCCGCACACTTAGACGCCACTCCGGCACTTGGGAATGATGGGCCCAGTCAGGTCCGCAAGCCTCCTTTTCCTCACTGCAAAGGAAGGGAGGTAAGATATAAGCCGTTTGTCCTGTAGACCAGGAACTACCACTGTTGCTCTGAGTAAGCACCCTGAAGCCTCTTGCTAACTTTTTTTAGCAGAGTCTGAAGTCTGTTGTTTTGAAAGGACAGTTGTGTGTGAGTTGTGTAACAGCCCTCCAGTTAGTCGGTGTTCACTGGTGAGGGTCTGTGGTAGTGTAGATTCATCCGTAAATTCCTTCTAAATGGTTGACCACACAGTCCTACTTTACCCAACTCCACTGTTCTTCCTTGCCTGCCAAAGCCCCACGGTTGAAGATCTTTACTGTGGTTCAGATAAGAGTTAAAAGTTAGTTATCTTAATGAGAGTAGGGTCTTAACCTAGTGGAAGCATTTTTCCCCAGCTCTGGGAGGGCCTGGCCTGCCTCCTCCTTGTGTAAACAATAGTTTCCACCCTGAGATTACCCTGCAGTATCTGTGTCCCCTTATGTTTAACTTTGCTGTTTTCCCAGGAGCAAGACAATTTATGCTTAGACACTGTTCACATGACAAAGAATTAAATGCCATAAAGAGGAAAGCACTAGCCAAGGAGCTTGCCAGCTTAGAGGACAACTGAGAAAGGGGGGAGGGACGGGAGGTGGTTCCCTCTGTTTCAACTAAGGACAGTGTTTTGAAAGGAATTAGTGTCTGCTGAAGACCACGTAGCAAGCTAGATGACCCATAGAGAAAGAGCAAAGGAGTCCGCAGAGCCAGGAGGTGGCAGTCAAGGGGCCTGCTGGTGTGGAGAGACAGGAAGCTATTGCCCAGGGAGAAAAGTCTGTCTATACTTGGATATCTTTCAGTTCCCAAGCTGAGATGGTACCCCTGCAGCCACCGGACTGATGCATGTGAGCTGCAACAAGAACCGAATCAGCTTGTGCATGACACCGAGCATTTAAAGCAGACCCACAGGGAGGTGTGTCATTCAAGTTGTGGCTGGAAATTCGTGGGTAAGTTCTCAGAGGCACACAGGCTGCCCAGTGTGGGGCTACAGTTCAGCCTGTGCCTGAGCCCCTACCCATCCCCCCCACCCTGGGAAGAAGAATAATTAATGTAAGTCAGAATGGGCCATCAATCTACCCAGAGAAGACACTGCCTAGCCCTATTCCTGGAGATGATCAGAATGTCCAACATCTCGTGGGTAGATGTAGGGAAACAAAAACCAAAACCGACAAAGCAGAAGAGTTTTGCCCAAAGTGACTAGAGAGCGTGCATGAACCAGACTTTAAGCATCTCCACGTTAGCTGTGCAAGCATGCCCAGCAGGGCACTCCTCATTACGTCACTGGAGCCCCTCCAACACTTCTGCAATGGTCCTGTTCCCATTCCCATGTTATGGATGAGGAAGGTGAGGCAGACAGGAAGAAAGCCAGTACCGGACAGAACCGAGGCCTGTGACTCATCTACAGCCTCAGCCCAGCACCCCCCTCAGGACAATTCGGCCTCATGGATGTAGGCTCTGCATATCCATAGCTAATCTGATTCTCAGCGGGAGGGTTGGCTCCTTTTCCCTGGAGAGGAAAAGTGCCGCAGTCAGGACTGAGGCCCAAGTCCCTGGCCTATGACTGAGGGTACAGAAAGGGATCCCATGCTTTGTTATTTTTTTTTTTTTCCATTGCTTGCCTCATTGTGTGCAGATCTGTGTGCACAGGTCCCCTGGCACTGGCTTTTACAGGGACTGCATGGGATGAAGGGGAAAACATCTATTTACTCAGGTATTATTTTTTCTCATTTTAATGATGAAGCAATTAAGGCCAAGAGAGGGAAGTAACTTGCCGACAGTTATGGTGAATAAGTGACAGAACTGAGAGTAGAAGCCGGGTCTCCCAATATCCTCCTCCCACCATCCGGACCAACCTCCGTCTACCGCGGGAACTCCCTCTGCCGCTTCCTGCCCAGCGTGCACACTTGCACCACGTCTGTGGGAGGCACTTCCTAGTCGTCTCTGCGTTCTGCAGCACTGAGTGCTGTCATGTGCCAAGCACAAGGATCAGAAAGGAGGATGCAGCATAACAGGGACCGAGATACACAATGTTTGATCAAGTATCACAGGCACCCTGGCGGACCTCTGTGGGTATGGGAGGCATAACGAAGGAAGTGGTCAGAGCGTCCCGGGATGAGCAGGTGAGAGGTCAGCGGAATCTTAAATAATGAAAGGATGGAAAGTAGAGGGGACGTTAGGAGTAACAGCCCGCAAAAGGTAAGCTTTTCCCTGGGTCACTTGGGGGCCCTCGAGCCACCTGGAATGGTACTAATACGGCAAGAGGATGGCTTGTCAGGGGTGTCAAGAGATGACCTCCTGGTGGGACCATCTCTTGATGAGGTGGAGAGCACAGGCTCTGGTTCAAATCCCAGTTCTGCCCACTGACTGTGGGTAACTTACCTACTTCTTCAGACCTGTCTCCTTATTGTAAAATGCAGCAGTAATAGCACCTGTCTCACCTGGTTGTGGGGAGGATCGCATGAGTTCGTAAGCTGGGAAGGGTTCAGAACAGCCCCTGACACACAAGGGCCATGTGAGAATCAGCTACCATCATTAAGGGACTTGGGAGCCACTTCGAGGGGTCTCCCTGAGAGCAGTGGGAGCCCGGGCAGGGGTCCAAGCAGAGGAGCGGCGAGGCAAGCTTTGGGGCGAGACTTGGAAGAGTGCCGGAGGCCAGGCGAATGTGATGAGGGTGCGACATGAGATACACGCTGGGACTGGTGAGGAGGTGACCAGCCGGCTGGGGTGGGGGCAGCGTCTAGGACAGGCCCAGATTTCTGGCTCGGGTGGCTGTGAGGAAAGAGGGCCCTTTCCTGACATGGTTTTAGGGGGATATGATGAAACTGATTTGAGATCCAGCAATCCCACTTCTGGGTATTTGCCCAAAAGATTTGAAATCAGTTTGTCAAAGAGATGTTTCACTGCCACATCCACTGCAGCCTTCTTCCCAATAGCCAGGATGGGGACTCAGCCAAAGTCCATCAGCAGATGAATGGATAAAGAAACTGTGTTTATACACAAGGGAATACCATCCAGCCTTAAAAACAAAGGAAATACGGTCACTTGCAATAACATAAATAGAATTGGAGACAATTATGCTGAGTGAAATAAGCCAGGCACAGAAAGACAAATTACATGTGAAATCTAAAGCAATCGAACTCAGAGCAGGGAGCAGCATGGTGCTCACAGAGGCTGCGGGGACAGGGAGATGATGGTCAAAGGACATGAAATCTCATTTGGACAAGAGGAATAAGGTTTTTTGGGAGATCTGTTGCACAACATGGTGAATATATTTAACAGTAGTGTATTGTACATTTCAAAACTGCTACGAGAGTAAATGTCAAATGTCCTCTTGGCAAAAAATGCTATTTGAGGTAACATGTTCATTAGCTCGATTTAATTATTTCACATTATATTCATAAACCATAATATTACTTTGCACCCCATAAATATATACAATTATGAATTGTCAATTTACAATAAAATTATAAAAGAAATTGCTCTGGGGTGTGCCGTGTCTGGGGTGCTTTGTAGAAAGGTCTTGCCTGAGAATACTGTGGAAGAGCAACTTTCCCAGGAAGGGATGTTTGCCGCTTTTAAACATGTTACTCCCCCTCCACACCCCACCTCACCCCACACAACTGTCTTAACTTGGACGCTATAACTCAGACTTTGTTAAGTGGAGAGAGCTTCAGTGGCAGATTTAGAGGACCTGAGAGCCATGCTTAGCCCAGCTCTTAGCTATAAATAGTGTGGAGATAGGAGTCATCCGAGGTATTGCTGTGGGAAATGGCAGATAGGGATCCACGGCTCGCTCCTCCCTGACACCCCCCGCCCCGCCCCCCCACCCTGGCGCCTTGCACTCACACGAAGAAGAACGCTCTGTTAAGAGCTCGGTGCACAGGGTGGGGAGGACCAAAGATGCACCAACCGGTATGGGCCCCAGGCAGGCTGCCTGTCTGCAGAGGCACCGGCTGGCCCAGTGGCCTTGGGGACTGAACGTCCCCCAAGGAGGAGCCCACCCACCTCGGGCAGGCAAGGCCCAAGCACTGCAGAGGCCCCAGCCATGGGGCCCAGAGCCAGCACAGAGGCAGGTCGGGGTGAGAAGGAAACCTGAGATGCCTGTTCCCTTCTCCATGCGTGCTCCCTGCTGCTGCTAACCGCCTCAGTCCCCCGAGGAGCGGCAGGAGGCTTTTATGATACTGACATGCATCTGGAAAACATGGAAGCCTGTCTGCTTCATCGCAGCATTGCAAGCAGGAGGAAAATCACTATTGGAAAGAGTCTGGAGGAGGCCAACGCACCAGAATCAGAAACGTTTCTCTTATGAAAATGAGGAGATGGGCACAAATTTGATTTTAAATCCCACATCACCAACTAGCACTCTGAATGCCACCTGTGGTCACTGACACCATTCGTTTTAATTCCCTCTGTGAGAAACCCCTGGGGAGCAGCTGCACACAGTTCTCCTCCAAGATAAACCAGAGACCCATTTTTTCCACCTGGCTTCCCTGTCCAGAAAACTGCCACAGTTCCCAATTCCCTTCTGCTTCCATTGCCAGACTCCCCAGCTTGGCATTAAAGGCCTCGGGCCCAGCCTCCCAACACCTGGCCAGCCCCATTCCTTGTGAATACCTCACATGCTGCCGACCGTCCTCCTTGCTCATGCTGTTCCCTCTGCTTGGAATGCCCTTCCCTCCCTTTGTGAATGATTTTTCCTTCTAGGTCTAACTCCCCACAGCAGTTCCTGCAATCCTGTTAGATTTTGCTGCCTCTCCTGCCCTGTCCTACTGCCTTGCCCCTTCCTAGAGCTCCTGCAGGAAGGCCTCTCGGCCGCCTCCACCAACCCGCTCTTCCTTTCAAGAATGGCAAAAACCCCCTCCCCCAACCAGGGTGCTTTGCCTAACTGGCTTCTGTCCTCATCAGTCACCTCCTCACTCTGTTTGGATAGAGTTTATAGGCATTCTCAAATTTTTAGGCATGTCTTTGAGTCTTTTTTCCCCCTAAAAGATTGAAAGCTTCTTGAGTCAGAGAACTAGACTTTCTGCCACCTCTTGTATCACCTAGCACAGTCCTGGGCACACAAAAGTTGCTCAGAAAATGTTCGCTGTACTAACAACTGGTGTGACCTGACTGAGCCATTGCCTAGACCCTCTCCACCCCCAAGGCTTCAGTTTCTCCATAAGGTACTGGAAGAATGAGCTCTAAGCCCCTTCCAGCTCTAGCAATCTAGACTGCTACAATGGCCTCTAGGAGTCCTTAGTGATGGGATTCAGGCCTGCATTTTAGAGTCTCAGACTCTCAGGACTGGGACAGTTCTCAAAGGCCATTTTGTCTAAGCTCTAGATGATTCTGGTATCCCAGCCCCCCCCCCCCGATCTCTGGTCCTCTGGAACTGGAAAAAGACCACCAGACCATCATGCCATCAGAAGACAAAAGCTGGGTTAGCCCAGAGAAAGGGCCTGAGGGGCACATAAGAAGCTTAATCTAAACTAGGAGGAAAAAAAGTGAGGTTACTGCATATCAGAACAAAACTCAAGGCTTTTAAGTGCTGGTTCTGCAGCCAGATCACAGCCAGGTCAACAGAGTTGCGACTGTTGGCTTTCTTCAACAGTTCAATCTAGCTATCACCTCTGTGATATGACAGTGATAATTATGATTCTTAATGTTCGTTCTTATTTTATTTCAGATAAGGACACTTCCAATAAACTAAGTTGCTAGGCACATTTTTTTTTCATTTGAGATAGGGTCTCACTCTGTCACCCAGGCTGGGGCACAGTGGCATGATCATAGCTCACTGCAGCTTCAAACTCCTGGGCTCGAGCAAGGTGATCCTCTTGCCTCAGCCTCCTGAGTAGCCAGGACTACAGTCATGTGCCACCATGTGCAGCTAATTTTTAAAAACAAATTTTTGTAGAGATGGGGTCTTGCTATGTTACCCAGGCTGGTCTCGAACTCCTGGCCTCAAACAATCCTTCTGCCTAGGCTTTCCAAAGTGCTGGGATTACAGGTGTGAGCCACCACACCTGGCTAGGTGCTTTTTTTTTTTTTTTTTAATGGGCTTTTCTAGACCTGAGGCTCTGTAAAAAAGTGGCATCTGGAGTGAGTAGTGAATAAATAGCCTCCGGGCTGTGATATCTTTAAGAGCAGGAACCTGTATCTTCAACATGCAGTGACTTACAGGACTTTGATAAATGTTCATGGAATTGACTAATTCAATCTAAAGAGTATGAGTGTGAATGTGTGTAGCTCTGTGGTTATCTACGCACACAGGGTCTGTGCACCTGCCTTGTGCATACACTCCTACACACTCATCTCCATTCTTCGAGGCCTTCCATGTAGGAACCTAACCTCGGATGCATCACCAGGAAGTGATGTTCCTGAGCACTGAATTGAGCTTCAGCATTAGGCTCTTTGCATTTTACTGAGGGCTGGTAACCAGAAAGAGCCATTGTGCAGAGCAAGTTTGAATTTGATGAAAAAGTCAATGAAGACATTTTCCTTTAAAACACATACCTATTGCATAATTTAATACCAGAAAGAAGCTTTTCTTTTTCCAACTCATTATGTTTCCTTCTCTTCTGTGATAAGAATAATATACCTTGGCTTGTCTTCCTCCTGCCTCGGTTCGAGGAAACTCAGGGCTAAATATAATCATGATTCATGTTAACAATATAAACCTACTGCTTTTCTTGTTTTTGTTTTTCTCTCTTGTCAATCATACTTGCTTTATTGTACACTGTATCAGCTCTTTTTAACAGCCAGCAGGAATACACATAATTAATAGCTACACGGAGCTTGTGAACAATTGGCACCTGGAGGTAAGTTAATGACTGATCTAACTTTTCATTCAGCTGACTTGTGTTCCTATTTGATGTGTGCTCATCATCAAGAAAGACTGACACTTATTTTTCTTTTTAGAAAAAGATCAAACTATGCCTTTAACTGAGATTCACTTCATATAACCTGCTTTTACTTTTCTATGAAGTTGACATTCTCAACTTTTACCTTAAAATCAATGTGATGTCTCCTAGGCTTGGGGTTTTGGTAGTAGTGTTGGTAGGTGGCTTTGGGATTTGGGGCTAGAGTCAGACTGCACGATCTGGAGAGGACTCTAAGAGTTCAGAGACGGTTATCAGAAGAGGAGAAGACCCGCGGGGAGCCTTGTGCTTTCCCAATTTCACTTCCTTCCGCTAACACGCTGCTGTGTGCTCTGGGCCCAGCCAGTGCTGAGCTGCGCTAAAGGAGAGGACTCTGCCTTAGCTCCTGAAGTCAGGGAGCTCAGAGTCCAGGGAGGAGACAAAGCACACACACAGAAAACAAGGAAGATGTGACCAACATGAAAATCAAGAGTTAGGCTCGAGAAGACAACTCAGAGAGAGTATCAGTGGAATTTTCCCTGACGTCCCAGCACAGGTGGAGGGAATGACAGGCAGGTGGGCAGGGCAGGAAGCACATTTCCACTCACCAAGGTCGTTGTTGTTCATCATTGCGTTGGATGCCCGGAGCCGGGGTCCCTGCTGGGTAAAGTGGTAGCCAAATTTGAGAAGTGTTGCATTTTTTTCCAACATGCTGACGATCTCCATTTCCACTTTGTTGCCCAGGGGCTGGCTCTTTAGTCAAGAAAAAAAAGAACAACAGTCACCACTCTTTCCGTGTGTGCAGTACCTATACCACCTCTACATGCAGAAAGGCTGAGTGGTGGGAGGGGATTTTAGCCCCCTCTCCAAGAGCAGGGAAATGGTTTACAGGTGTTGAAGGGTCACGCAGTCAGGAGCCAATGAGCTGAGATTCAAGCCCAGGTCTGCTGGACGCCAAGACTAGATCTTTCCACTGCTCCATCTTCCCGCCTCTCTGAGAGGGTGTCCAGGTGAGAGCTCCACTACAGAAGAATATTTGAAGGAGGGACTTTCAAATCATCTAGTCTCAAGGAGGTTTTTAAAATCCTGCTGCCTGGGCTATACCCCATACTAATTAAATCAGAATCTCCTGGGGTGGGATTCTGGTGGCTGTGTTTTTTTTTATAACTCCCCAGGTGACTTCAATATGTAGCCAAGTTTGATAATCAGTAATTTAGATCAATCTCTTCAATTTATAAGTGAAGACACTTCACACACACTAAGATGGCTATAATCAAAAAGACAGACAATAAAAAGTGTTGGCAATAATGTGGAGGAAGTGGAACCCCCATACATTGCTGGTGGGAATATATTAATAAAATGGTGCAACTGCTTTGGAAAACAGTTTGGAAAAGACAGAGATACTATATGACCCAGCAATTCCACTCCTAGGTGGAAAAGAAATGAAAACATACGTACACACAAAAACTTGCACATAAATGCCCACAACAGCATTATTCACAATAGCCAAAAGTGGAAACAACCCAAATGTCCTTTCACTGATGAGTGGATACACAAATATGGAAGATCCATACGGTAGAGTATTATTCAGCCATAAAAGGAATGACGTTCTGATACATGCTACAACATGCAAGACCCTTGAAAACATTATATTAAATGATAGAAGCCAGACATAAAAGCCATATTAATATGTTGTATGATTCTATTTATATACAACATCCAGATCAGGAAAATCCATAAAGATGGGAAAGAGATTCGTGGTTTCCAGGGGCTGGGGGAGGGGAGAATGTGGCATGAGAGCTGACAGGTATGGAGTTTCTTTTTTGAGTGATAAAAATGTTCTAGAATTAGATAGTGGTGATGATTGCATGAGTTTGGGAATATATTTAAAAACACTGAATTGTACCCTTTAAAAGGTTGAATTGTGTGGCATATAAACGATATGTCAAAGAAACTCAACAGTAACAGACAGACAATCCCATTAGAAAATGGGGAAAAGATGCAAAGAGACATTTCTCTGAAGAGGATGTACGCATTGCAAATAATCACATGACAAGATGTTCAACGTCATTACCCATCACAGAAATGCAAATCAAAGTCACAATGCGGTATCACCACACACCTATCAGAATCGCTACAACAAAACACAGAGATGACACCAAACGCTAGTGAGGACGTGGAGAAGCTGGTTCGCCATACACTACTAGTGGGTATGGAAAATGGCACAGTCACTAGGACAACAGTTGGTCGGTTTCTTAAAAATCTAAACATGGAACTATCATAGGACACAGCGATTGGACTCCTGGGTATTTATCCCAGAGAAATAAAAACGTGTGTTTACATAAAACCTGTACATGAATGTTTATAGCAGCTTCATTTGTAATAGACCTGGAAACAATTGAGCTGTCCTTACAGCTGAGTGAGCAGTCATCCATACAGTGGAATACTAGTCATCAGCTAAAAGGAGCAAACTGTTGATACTTGCAACAACCTGGATGAATCTCCAGAGAATTATGTTGAGTGAAAAAAAAGAAAGCCAATCCAAAATGGTTATATAGAATATTATTTTATTTATTTAACATTTTGAAATGACAAAAATATTAAAATGGGAAACAGGTTAGTGGTTGCCTGGGGTTAAGGAGGTGGGAGGAGGCAGGTGAGTGTGGTTATAAAAGGACAGCGTGAGGGATCCTTGTGACAATGGAAATGTCTGTATCTTGACTGTACCAATGTTACTATCCTGCTTGTGACATGAAACTAAAGTTCCCATTGAAGGAAACTGGATAAAGAGTATAAAGGATCTCTCTGTATTATTTTGTACAACTGCATACTAATCTACAATTGTCTTAAAATAAAAAAGTTTAATTAAAAACACAGATGTAGAAAGCAAACGGAAACACACGACCAGCGCCAACAGCTCCCACTGCTAGTGACTGGAGCTGTTTACTGAGAGCTCGCTGCATTCCAGGCCCGGCCCCATGCCCAGCTTGCATGATCTCAGTTCATTCCCTCAATAACCCAGCAGGGCGAACCCCCACCTCCTCGGCCTGGCAGTCGAGGCCCTGCACAGTGGAGTCCTGGCTTCCCCTTTCTCTCTCATTTCTCACTCAGCCTGTGGCCTCTGGCGGTCCGGTCCATGCACCTGGTGCAGGCAGAGGGCTACTCCTGAAAGCTCTGTGCTCTCCCTCTTTCGTGTGGAATGCTCTTACCTCCTACATTCACCTGTCTGTGTATCCCTAGGGCTTTAATACCCATTGCAAATTCCTACGAGGCCTTTCCTGATGCCAATCCCGGGAAATGATCTCCGCTCATCCCACACTCAAGCGGTACACTGGCTGTCCCTCTCTACACCTGGCTCAGTCCCTCTGCCTCACTTGGGTCACCTGCCTCCATATCTGTCTCTCCAACTAGATCTGTGTTGTCTAGTACAGTAGCTACTAGCCCCATGTGGCTCTTTAAATGTAAATAATTAAAATAAAATTTAAAGTTCAGTTGTCAGTTTCATTAGCTATATTTTAAGTGCTCGATAGCCATTGGTCAGTATAGAGAACATTTTCATCAACCCAGAAAGTTCTGTTGGACAGTGCTGCTCTAGATTCTGAGCTCCTGGATAGCACGTGGTACACAGTGTCTCTTGGGTCAAGGTTTGTGGAATTGAATTGAATGGAGGAAACAGGAACACACTTGGTGCACAGCAACATGGGGGGTGTAGAGCATATATCAGCCCAGCACCCAAACAGACAAGTGTGAACTGTAGTTGAGACTCAGGACTGAGAACTCCTCCCAGGTATTTTGAGTTCACAAGAGCTGATCTGGGTTCAGACGGGGCCAGGAAAGCCACCCGCGGCAGGCAGAGGGACACTGGTGAAATTCCACCAGCCCATCTAGCAAGACTCCTGAGAATGCTGAGAAGAGCTCAGGCCTGTCCTTGGAGGACTCAGCACAGCCCTGGGCTCTGGCCAGGCTAGCCTGGCAGACCGTGCCGCAACCATCTGAGGCCCCAGGAAGGAACTGGCAGCTCCCTCCACCCGCCCCAGTTAGCAGGCAGCCTAGCCTCTCCCTGAGGTCACCTGCTGGAGAAGCCCTGCTAGGACTCAGGATGGGCTACTCTCAGGACGCTGGTCTCCCCTGAGCGAAGAGGCTACTAGGACTTTGAGAGCTGCCTCTGTGAAGCTGACGCTTCTCGAGGCTCAGTCCAGAGTACAAAGCCCCTTGACACGAATTGCTTCCATTCAACCTGCCTACATCCCTGGGAGTCAAGCAGGCAGGAACCAGCGTCTCCATCTGCAAGATGAGCAAACTGAGCCCACGTATAGGAGGAAGCTGGACCGTGCTCCCTCAGCTTACTCATGACAGAGCCCAGGCTTGACCTTGACCTGAGGCTGGAAGGACTGCAGAGGATCCTCCAGGCCCCAGGTTCTCAAAGCAGTGTCCAATTCCCCTGGGATGCATGTGGATGTGTCTGAGTGTGTGAGAGGGTGCAGGATTCCATTAGATAACCACAGCCAATCTTCCTGGGGTGTTCATTTTGGACTCCAACTATTATTTTTCCATTAAGCAGTAAAATAGAAAACGTGCGTGCATCTTAAACCTCAATATACGTTGTCCTTGTTTCCTTCTCCAACTCCAGGGACTCTGAGACTAAAAGCACTCATTCATATCACAGACAAGAGAAGAGGCAGTGGCTAGGGAGTCAGCACTGAAAATCAATCTCTTACTTGTTTTGCAACTAACTTCTTAGTGATTACTGTGTGCCAACCAATATCATAAGCATTTTACGAAAGCTAACTCATCTTCTCCTCATTGTCAACCTGTGGAGCATGCACCATTATCATAATTTTCATTTTACAGGCAAGCAAAGTGAAGCACAGAACTAGTCAGTTGCAGAACCAAGATTTGAACACAGGCAGTTTTCTCTGGAGCCTGTGCGAGTTGCCACCTCACTTGAGTGCCTCTGAGAAAGCTCAGAAGGCAGGAGGACTGACAAGCAGGAACTACAGGCAGACAGTGTTTGGCTCAGCGCGCAGGACTGTGATCGGCTATCAGAAGGAACGGGGAAGGTAGTGAACTGCCTGTCTCTGGAAGTATGTAAATAGAGTGCAGACTACCTCTCCTAAGGGTTTCCCTAGATATTATCATGAATGGGGAAGGTTTAGGCCCCATGACTTTTAAGGCCTCTGGGGCCTGTGAGCCTATGAATAGCTTGCTTGGATGGCCTAAATCAGGAGGGCGACCTTGACAGAAGCCCCCAGGGGAGATATCAAGGGGCCGGTCATGTCAGAACTGGCAACGGCAGTCTCTGGGCAGCAGAGCCAGGGAGAGGGTGGTTGGGGAAGAACTCTTCCCCCCTCCCCCACCCCACAGATTTGCTTGAGAATTAAACAAATCACTTGTGAATAAACATAACCTCATTATTACGAATTCAAATGATACTAAACAGATTGAGTCAAATAAAAGCATCTCCCTTCATTCCCTTTATTCCTAATCCCACCCCCTTTCTATAGAAGTAATCACCACGGCCAATGGGGTGTGTTTCTATGCTCGAAATGTAGGACAGAAACGTACAGGGGTTTGTTTTGTTTTGTGGCACTTTTTTTTTCTTTAAATGGATTCATACTATACTTATTGTTCTGCAACTTGCCTTTTTTATTTAATATTTTATGGAGATCTTCCTAAGCCGGTGCATAGAGAACCTCAATCCTTTTAACAGCTTTGTGAGATGCCCTAGCGTGGATGGGCAGTTAGGTTGCTTCCATCTTTCCCGCTACAAACAGCGTGACGGGAGGGAGGGAGAATCCTTTAGGCTGGCTGTGGCGATGTGTATTTGCTGGGTTGAAAGATAGACGCATTTGAATAAAAACTGACTGCCCTGCCAAAAGGATGCAAAAGCTGGCCAGTGTGCCTTTCTGCGGGGTGTGACAGCTCTGTGACCTCACACCTTTACCACAAAAGTATGAAGACAAAACAACCAACCAAGACCTTAGGTGTTATGAGCTGTGACCTGGAGCTGGTGGCTCTGAGACCCTCATTCTGGCCAGAGGTACCATACATCAAGAAGCTCGCTTTGTACATTGGATGAGGCCACACAGCAAAATGCTGAGGCCTCCTCCCAACACCATGTGAGGCCAGCTTGGAAGCAGTTCCTCCGCCCTGGTCACTTGCTCTGGGAGAAGCCAGCCAGCCAAGCTGCTCCTGGATTCCCGGCCCCTGGAAACAGAGAGCTAATACATGCTTATTGCTGTTTTATGCCAGGACTTGGAGGCTGCTTAAGTTGCTAAATTTGGGGACAATTTGTTACACAGCTATAGATAACTGATACACTCATAGACAATGTTGAGTGAAAAAAGCCAGGCACATCTCCTCTGTCAAATATTGGAATGAAACTTGGGAAATCTGGCCAGTAGCCCCCAGACATTACATATCTTCATTTGAGGGGGTCATGTTTTGGGGCCTTGTCTGTTCTGAGGAGCAGGTTCCTCTGAGCCCTGAGAGTCCTGGGAAGGGTCTGCGGGTGCAGATCTGTTGGGGGTTAGGAGGTGAATCAGAGGGGGCTAGAATCCCCGCTTGGACGTGGTCCGCTTGGGATGGGTCAGGCCTGCAGGCTCTCTCGGGGCTGACAGAGTCTCTCCTGCCCGTCCTTAAACGTAGCCAGGATACCTCTGTTCCGGTCCAGCTCTGCCACTAACCTAACCTGTGACCTTCAGCTCCAGGTCAGGCCCCCTCCGCCACTTCCCACCCTCACTGCGGTCGGGCAGGTTCAGGGGCAACAGAACGTTGCTTGGAGATAAGGAGAGACCGGTTGAGTAAACAAAGAGTCTTCGTTCCCAAATTGTGTCCCCAGCCAGCCTGCGCGTCTCCATGTCACCCTAGGGAGAACTCCCCAAGTCTCTCTCTTTGGCCGCATAAGGAGAAAGGAGGGCAGAGACTCACCGACACAGGTTACAAGCACAAGGATTGAGGAAAAAGCTTTGGCCACCAAGGACCTCTGCGACTAACCAAGAATGAGGAATAAATTGAATGCCACTCACAGCTACTCTGTGTCACACTCCCCCACATCCCCCAGCCCAGAGCTGGGCACCTGCGGGGAAGTAGCTTGCTCCGCCCAGGCCTCCCGGGATGCGTGGTGAGAGGTGTAGGGGGCTTTCCCCTGAGCCCGGGTCAGCGGAGCCCCCTCCCCAAGACCTGCCTCCAGCCGCTCCCCCACCAGGCTCATCTCCAGTTGGGCAGGCGCCTTCCCCACAGGCCCCTCATCCTGGTGGCCACAGCCCCCTGCTCCTTTTCCCCAGGCCTCTCCTGTCCACCCAGAACCATCTTTCCAGAGCACAGCCACAGCCCACTTTCCCTAAACCTACGCATTCAAAGCTCTGCGACTCCCAGCCCCCTTTCTGGCCTTCCTCTGGGGGAACCACGAGGCTCATTCAGATGGGTGCCATGGCTTTCCCGACTTCCCTTTGTGTGGGTCCCTGCACCTGGGATGCCACAGCCTCCATTTCACCTTCTGAGACATTTTCTACCCTACAGGTTGATCTAATTCCACCTCCCCCAAGAAGCCCTCCCTGACCCCTATTCCCTTACCTCCTGTGCGACCTTGGGCAGGTTTCATCACCTGCCTGGCGCTCAGTTTCCTCATCTATAACATGGGGGCGGGTTGTAATACCCACTTACAGAGTCTTTGTGAGCGTTACATGAGATAATGCAGCGGTCCCCAACCTTTTTGGCACCAGGGACTAGTTTCATGGAAGACAATTTTTCCATAGAGCAGGGGGCGGCGGGGAGGCAGACCTGGGGGGCACGCAGAGCTGGGGGGCAGGCAGAGCTAGGGGGTGGTGGAGGCGGAGCTCTGCGGCCCAGTTCCTAACAGGCCACGGACCGGTACCTGCTGTGCAGCCCGGTTCCTAAGTTTCATGGAAGACAATTTTTCCATGGATGGGGGAGGGGAGGCGGAGCTCTGTGGCCTGGTTCCTAACTGGCTGTGGACTGGTACTGGTCCGTGGCCTGGGGCTTGGGGACTGCAGAACACCCGGCATGGTTCCTGGCTCATGACACCTGCTCAGTGAATTAACCTTTAGAATAACGTGTGAACTCCCTGGATCATGGTCTGAGTAATTCTAAAAGCCACCAACTTCAGAGTTTACATTATCTCCTTAAAAGTAGAGATTCTTATTATCCCCAACTTACAATGAGGAAACTGAGGCTCAGGGAAGTGGATGTTCCTGCAGCAGGGCGTTCAGCCAGGGTGAGGGCACTGGTTAGCACTGGCTCCTCTTGGGCTCTGGGGGCATGGCAATGAGAGAGAGGGAAGGGGGCAGCTCCCTGGCAGCTGCCACCACAATGACCTGAGGCTGGTGCTCCTGGTCCTCTTTGGCTACCATCCTGCCCTCGTAGTCAGGTTTCAGCTGACCCTGGGTAGACCCTGACTCCCTGCCTGGCCAGGCCTGGAGTCACATGAGTAGCCGATCCCAGAGCCTGGTCCAGGGAGGCTGCCAAGCCCGCTGCATGCCTTTGTGCTCTGCCCCTCCTGCCTCCAGTGGAGCAGAGTCAGCAATGGCCCAGGGAGGGGGCAGAAAGAGTAGGAGTGGGGAGGGGCTGGGAATGACTAATGCAGCGGCAAGGCCACTGGCATGCTGGAGATGCAAAGAGTCCCATGCAGCAAATGCACACAACGGGGCCACTGCTAGCTCACGTGACTACTTTATATGAATTAGAAAAAACAGTCCTCTCTGGGTGAACAAAGCCCCATACTGAGGCACACAAGTTGGAGAGAGGACTGTGGGATGAATTTTGCTCTCTGCCACCTCATTGTGCAGTGAACAATATGCACAACCATCCAGGGCAACCTTGCTTACCAAGCACTCCTGCAGGGCCAGGTCCTGAGCTGGGCACTGGGATATGCAGATGACTCAGACAAAGTACTAGCTTCTGGGACACTCACAGGGAAGCTGAGGTACTAGGGGCACCCGGAGGAGGGAGCACCTAACTCTCTCTGGGTGGAGGCTTGGAGGAGCTATGGTAGACTGGTGGGGGAAGGCAGTGGTACCTTGGCTCTCAAAAAGCAAACCAAAAAAAAGCCCTGATTTGTGGTTTGCCGATTTCCATAGTGTAAATACTCCCACCTACCATGGGCAATTTCAAGGCACCAATGTGTCATCAATGGAGTTGGGAAGAGATGTGCACAATTAGCTCTACAAGCTGGTTCAAGCTAGCTCTAGAACACCACTGGGGAAAGGAGACGTTTCACCTGAACCCAGAAAGCAGAGGAGTGGGTAGGGGCTGGGGAGGACAATTGCAGGAGGAGGGAAAGGCAGGCAGGCATGAGAGTGAGTGCTTATGACTCAGAAGGGACACAGTCTTTTGGAGGCTGGTAATATTTTAGTATTTGACCTGGATAGGGTAACATGCCTATTATGATTTGTTAAGCAATACATTTAAGTTTTATGCATTTTTCTGTATGTTTGCCCCATTTTACAATAAAAACGTTTAAAAGTACTGATAGTATCACTCAGGTATAACCACTGTTTACAATTTTACAACATTTCCTTCCAGTCCTTTTCCTATGCATACATTTATACATTTATACAACCATTCAGCAAAAATTTTCATGTAGGGGAAATAAAAGAATTGAGTTCCTCCATCCATAAAGAAGAAAACATTTTAGTATCAAAAGCAACAGGCTGTAGTGGAACAAGTATGAGTTTGGGTGTCAGGAAGACCTGGATTCAAACTCTGCTTCCCAAGTGCTGACTCTGTAACCCTGAAAAGGCTGCTTGTCTTTTGCCTGTCTGAGCTGTTTTCTGCAAACTGAGACTCATGATAGCACATCTTGCAGGGCTGTTGTCAAGATCAGAGATGATGGGTGTAAGGTGCATGGCACAGAGTCTGGCCCACAGTAGACCCTCAACACATGTAACACACAAGATCCTGCTATTAGCATCCCCTTGGAAAGTCAGAACTGAAAGAGTTGTCCTGCAGATAAATGATCGAACCACAGAAGTCACAGAGAAACAGTAATTCCCTAAGGATACAGATGAACCAGAATTTGCCCAAAGAGTAACCTGGGTGGCAAGGAGACTCAAAAGCCCCACTGAATGGGGGGGTAATAGGAGTGGGGATATTCAGCTTGGTGAAGAAGAGTCCAGTGGTTTATGAGATGTGTGCACCAGATGTCCTGGGGGTAGCAGAGAATAGAACTAAGCCCGACAAGCAGGACTGATAGGGAGCTGATTTCTACTGGATAGAAGGAAGAATATTCTCACTGCCTAAGAATGGAAGGGGGGATGTAGGTAGGGAGCGAGCCCCCCGTCACAAGGGGAATACAAGTAGAACTGGGAGAGCACACAGGTAAGAAGGAAGGGGAGCATGGTGGAGGATATGAATTAGACAACCTTCAAGGTCCCTCAAAGCTGGGCTCTGAGCTTCCGTACTCAGCATCGTCTGCTTCGCCTGGCAGCCTGCTAGAACATGCGGACAGGCGAGCTGCACTTAGTAAGGGCCCTGAGGAGAACCCTGCCCATCTCACCTGGTTATCGATTTTCAGTTCCACCAGGGAAGTGTTGTATGGGAGGGCTTCCACCAGGCGCAGGATCCCGGCCCCAGAAATGAAGTTGGATTCCACATTCAGTGTCTTCAAGATCTTGTTCACCTTGAGCATCTCAGCAAGGGCCTTGAACCACAGGAGAAAAGCAGGGGTACCCATGAGTCACCCTGAGCAAGGCTGGAGGCCCTCTTGGGTAGATCCTAAGACCCCAGGAGGAACAGAAGGACGATGTCCACCACTTCCTTCACCAAGCCCAACTCTGACTGTGTCCCCCTCCCCTCCAACCTGCCATGGCTCCCGAGCCCCTCCTGGAGACTTCTGCACTGCTTAGCCTGCATCTAAAGCTTCTGTGGCCTGGTTCTGCTTCCCTGTCCAGCATCAACGCCCATTGCTCCCTTTCAGGGGAGCCATTCTCAGCTCCCTGAGCATGCTCAGTGATTCCCACCACGTTGCCTTTGGCCATTCCACCCCTGCCACCTGGAATGCCCTTCCCTTTCTGCTTCCCTCATCCAAACCTTGTCCGTCCTTCTAGGCCATTCTCAATGCCCCTTTCTCCAAGGGCTCTTGCGGACATCCTCAGCTCGCTGTGGCCTCCTCCCTTGAACCTGCATCGAATCCATCCATGCCTCCCTCAGGGGCCTTGTGTTCCTCTGTTCCGAGTCATCTTCATTCTGGTGTCTGCCACTAGACTGTATACTCTTGGTGGGCTGGAATGCACCCTATTCATCCCATGTCACCCACAGGGCCCACACAGTGCCCAGTACACAGCAGGTCCTCAGGCAGTGTTCACTGAGTGGCCAGGGAAGTCTCAACCTCCCCTACATATGCCCCACTTGTCCCTTCTGTTGCCCTCTTAAAATTCCATGGAGACATCGTGTTCTTCATCTGAGCACCAGAGAGCAGAAGAGGGAAGCCTGGGAAACCACCCCACTGGGCAAGTGACCAGGGCAAACTGGAGGAGAGGAGCTTAGGTGGCCCCCAGCACGTTTCAGAGGTGCTCAGCCAGGGAGTGTCGATGACAATCAGAGCCTCTGAAGGAAATGAGGTAATTAGCAGCTGGTGGCAACGATGTGTCATGGAGGAAAGAAGACACCAGCAGCTGATAGGCCCAGGACATACTGATCGGTGGGCCCTGCTGTCTGAAATGACACTCTGAGCCAGGAATGCCTGCCCGATGGCACCTGCCTTGCTGACACCCTTGGAGAAGCTCAGCTCCCAGGAAGCCCTCTGTTTTGAGATCTTCACCAGCTTCTCCGCCCCCCACTTCAGTGTGCCCCTGGGGTGGCATGTTGGCCTCCTCTGTGATCATGTCTGTCTCTCTGAGTAGGTTGCGCTCCAGAGGGGAGGGATCCAGTCCCCAGTCAGTGTCCTCTCTGTGCCCTCCACAGCAACCCCTGCTCCCAGGAAAGGTCTGGTCTGGCCTAATCATCAACAATAATCTAAATAACAACCAGTAGGCAATTTTCCAGGCTGATCCAGCTGGACATGCTGGTGGCTGAGCAGGTCCTGGAGGCCCTGGCAGGCCAGGTGTTAACCCCTTGCGTGCTGGATCACAGTGGAGAAACCAGGGCCCAGGAGAAGAGCTGGGGCAGGCAGTGGGGGCACTTGCAGAGCTCTGGCAGCCGGATTCACCAACTGGCCCATGAGCATTTTGGTATTTGACAAGGGCGTACTGGTATGCGTGGGCTGATACCAGCTGCTGGTCTGCACAGAGTCCACGCCCCAAACACGTTCGTGGACTGGTGCTCAGTGTCTGACCCACGACATAGTAGTGTACAGGGCATGTGGCTTTGCCAGCTGTGATGCTATGGGCAAACTCAGGATCCACTGGAGCCCTTCTGAGGTCAGAGGTCATTGATCCAGAGGTTCCCCACTGGCGGCAATGGGAGACTGTGAGCTATTTCTATTATTTCAAAAATATTGAAGAACATTGCCCTACCTGGTTTTAAAAATCAGAAAAGAACTGACTGCTATTAAACTGTTAATTGCTAGCCCTGGCAAGCTAATTCCTGTACTCTTTACCTGCTCTTAGTATTGCGGTAATCACACTGTATTGCTATCCTTCCGTCGTCTGCTTGGCCAGATGGACCAGGGAGCTGAGACTGCTGGGTGACAGTTGTACTCCCAGAGCCTAATTCAGTGCTGGCCACGGACTCTCCATAAATACGTGCTGAATGCTTTTTTAGAAAACAATTGATGGCTACTTTATAGTAAGTACAACTTAATTTGATTGGCGATATCTTTTAAGACATGAGTTAAAAACAAATAAAGTTGGTTATGGGGACCCACTGATGAAGGTGCTGATTTTAGAGATGGAGAAACTGAGGCACAGGGAGGGGCAGACCTTTGTCCCAGTGGATGTGCTGAGTGGTCATGTGACCACATTGGACTCACGGGTCCACCCCTCGCTTGCTGTGTGACTTTGGACAAAGCGAGTTGCCTGACCTCTCTGATCCCTAGGTGCTTCCCAGGCAAGGCGGGGAGCCCTGCCCGTCTGAGACCAGCGCGGTGTGAGGACGGCCCGGGCTGAGGTGCAGGTGGTGCTGGCAACGGCCGTTCCATCCACTGCCCCTCGCCGGTGCCTTCCTCCACACCCCACAGGGCTCTCGTGTGGGTGTGACCAGTCCTGAGGCCACACGCATCAACCCTTCTGCGTCACCCTCAATGCGGCGGGACAGGAAAGTACATACATAGGCCACGGGGTCGTTGCTCCGGGTCCCCACAATGCTGAACTTCTTCACATACGTGTTCTCCTTCAGGGCTTCTGCGTACGCCTTGAGCGTGGGTATGGGGATGTTCTGCGGAGAGAAAGGCAGCAGGGGGTGACCAGCAGCCCCCAGCGGGCCAGGCCAACGCAGGCAGACGGGGCAGCAACTCTCTCACATCGTAGCCCGGTTCCTCACTGATCCCCAGCAAATTCCTGGCCAAAAAGCCAAATGGGCAAAGGGGTCCAGTTTTGTCCCAGATGAGATTTGGAGAGAACTTTCTGGTAAACAAATTGAGAAAATCTTCCTGGAAAGTTTCATATAGGACCTGCAACTCTCTCTCTCTGTGCACGTGGAGGCCGGAGAAGAGGCAAAAATCAAGGCGTGGGGACTGGAGGTGCATTATGCCGAGTGCTCAGGGCTGGCGGTGTCGGGGGCGGGGGCTGGAGCTTGGCCTCCACCCCAGCGACTGGCACTCTTGCTAGGTGACTCTGGGGAAGCTGCTTCCCCTCTCTGGGCCTGTTCCCAGAAAGCAAAGCTGGTGGGGGGGTGTTGCACTGGGTGCTCTCTGAGAGACATCTACCCCAAAGGGTCTCTGCTCTGACACATCAGAGTCTCCTGGGGACTTTTACAAACTGGTAACACTCGAATCTGTCCTAGACCAATAGAATCAGACTCTCTGGGGCTGGGCCTGGGCATTGATGTATACTTTTTAATATCCTCAGGTGAAAACCACTGATCTGGCCCAACTGCTTCATGGTACAAAGGGGAAACTGAGGCATGGAGGGGGCTGAGGCCTCACAGCGGGTTCCACGCCCTCACATGGCTCTGAGGTGGTATTCGCTGCCCGAGTGCACGATTCTGAATTGCGCCAGGTCTCCCACGGGGCACACGGCAGACAACTGAGGCGCCTGAGAGCATGGCTGTGTTTGTGCCAATCTCTCATTTCAGAGAGTCACGTTAGCACCTGTGGGAGCAGAGCATGGGGCTGGGTGGAGAGAACACTAGGGCGCAGGTTTCCCATCTGATGGTGCTATGGGGCTGGCAGCCACTTAAAAGAAAGTGGAGAAGGACAGAAAGTGGAGCAGGGGCTTGTTGTCTGGCCCCCGCCCCTCCAGAGCTAATCCGTGGGCCTCCGGGCTGAGCAGGTGGGCAGGCAGCTGTGCCGGCCTCTGAACCCCTCCCGCGGCCTGTCCTGGGTGGGGCTGCCCGTCCACGTGTCCCTCCTTTGCCCTGGTGGTCACACGGGGAAACGTTCGCAGAGGTTTGGGCAGAGTGCTTGGTCTTTGGACATTTGGCCCAACAGCTCCCTTCCCCGGCGGTAAAATGAGGTTGACCATGAACATGATACCCCGGCAGCGATGGTCCAGGGGTGGGACCCGCGCAGGGCTTGGGTTACCCCCCGAGCCAGGTGGGCACTGGCCGGCTGCAGCCTTGAGATCCCGTGCAGCAGTGTATCTCTGACTCATGGTTTTATCTCAGAGAATCTCCCAGAGTTTTGAATAACATGGCAGGTTTCCAGATGGAAGCCGGGTTGGCCCACGGGGAGCATCTGGGCCTGATGTCCTCTGAAAGAAACCAGGACTGTGGGGCGCGCTTGTTTACGCTGTCTACCCCTCTTAAACCATCAGTAAGGCGTTTGCCCCTGTTCCTGATTCAGAAACACCCAGAGTCCAAACAGGACCCTGTTCACTCTGCACGGCCAGGCCTGGACCGTTTGCACCCGGGTGACGTGGGACACAGCCCCTCCCCCATCACAGAGGCGAAGTGAAATAAAGGGCTTTACCCGGATGTTATTGAGGTTGACCTCTTCAAGTTTCGGGTCGTTGTTCTTTACCCGCTCCAGCGTTTCCTCTACGTCTGTTGAATTGGGTTCCTCGTCGGGCACAGGCTTGTATTGTGTGGGTTTAATCACACCTAGAGTGACCGACAAAAGGGGGGTGGCTCACAGAAACCAGGGGATCACTTTCTCTCAACAGCACAGAGACACTCTGAAAGGGAGCGTCGGCAGAGCTCAGGGACAGGCGAAGGCTGCGTGTCGCAGGGGCTGGGGCCAGGGCACCGCGTGGGAAGAAGCCCTGCGAGGGAGCCAGCCGGCTGGGGCTGTCCTGGACTCTGCCTCTGACGTCCTGCAAGAACTGGGTAAATGACTTAAGCTCTCTGAGCCTCAGGGACAGTCTCATCTGTGAAGCTGGGCTAGTCATTCTACCTGTGCTCATTACCTCAGTGGGCTCTTGTGAGGCTAACACGAAGCCTGGCTGGGAAGGAAATGCATCAGTCTTCCAGCGGGAGGGATAATTATTCTGTTGGCACCTTCATTGCTCTTTGGGGCCAAAATGCCAGCTTGGAACGATGAGGTGGAGTCATTAAGACAATGCAACATTGGCACAGGAAAGGACAAAGGGCCTCACGGAACAGAAAAGGCACCTAGAAACAGACCCATGTGGATGTGTGGACATTTATAATAAAGCGGGAGGCCCAAACCAGTGGTGAAAGGGTAAATTTTGCAAAGAATGATATTGGGACAATTGGCTCTCCATTAAAAAAATGACGGTTTGAGCTCATCCCACATCACACACAAACAGGAACTCCAGGTGGATTCAGAGGCTGAACATGAGAAGTGAACCTCTAAAATGTTTAGAAGAAAATACAGGAGAATATTTTTATAACATTGGGATGGAGAAGGCCTTTGTAAGCAAGACACAAATCCCAGGAGGCTCAAAGGAAAAGACAGATTCAGCTACATAAACTTTAAAACTTCCGGAAAGAGCTAGAGAGCCCTGGTGAACAGAGGAAGCAAGAAGCCCAGGGCAGCTCTCTCCTCCAGGGTCGGGGTCGGGGCCGGGGGCCGAGCCGGGCAGGGGGGCAGGTACTCACTGTTGAGGCCCTCCTTGTTCACGATGGAGCTGCTGCCCAGGGCCTGGTAGTACTGCTGGTTGCTCATGAGCGTGTGCATGCCCAGGATCGCTGCGGGGACAAGGGAAGGGCCCGTGACTCGCCTCTCCCAGGCAGAAGAGCCCCCTGGGGACTGATGTTCCACACCTGGAACTTTGGCTTGCAGAAATGGCAAGAGACACTTGCAGGAAAACTCTACCTTTTTATTTGATCTTTACTCTCATCTCTATTTATGTGACTCTCAAACCTCCATCCCCGGCCCAGACTTCTCTAGGCCCTGGCCTCAGATTCCCAGGTCTCTCCTGATGTCCCACCGGCATGTCCCACCCAACTTGGCCAAAGCAGAATGACCCTTTCCCAGCAACGGCCTCTTCCTTTGGCTCCACCTTGCCATCCTGCGTGTCCCTCAGGGTGAAACCTCAGTCACGTGGCACCCTCTCCCCCACGTCCGTGTGACGGTCCCAGTGTCTCTCAGATGGTCCCTCTCCCATTCCCGCACCTCTGCCCCGGTTGCGGCCGGATCGTTTCTTGGCCGTATTATCACAGCTGTGTAATCCCCGGTGCCCTGGCCTCGGCCTCCTCCCACCCTCCACCTCCCAACGTTCAGCACACAGCGGCCGGAAAGATCCTTCTGGAAGTGCCAATCTGACCACATCACTCCCGTGCTCAGCCGTTCTTTCACCCATTCATTTGTTCCACGTTCATCGAGAGCCCGGCTCTGGGGGGGACCAGCGGAGAATGAGAAAGACCAGGTCCCTGCTCATGTGATGGTGGTGCTGGGGAGACAGGCGCTAGGCAAGTACCCGCACAACTAAAATATGAGCACACGATGAGCAACGATGGATGTTGTAAAGGAAAAGTTCAGTGTCTTTTGGGAGAACATAAAAGAGGGACTTCGGATGGGAAGGATGAGTTAGTGTTGGCCAAGTTAAGAGAAGGGATATAGAACATTCCAGGCAGAGGGGATGGCGGGTGGGAAAGCCCTGAGGTTCAGGGAGTGGCAGGACAGTGAGGGAGGGGGGTGGTGACCAGGAAAGACTAAGATGAAGCTGGACACGTGGTGGTGACAAGGAGAACGACAATGCCACCACCCTCACTGAGCGCATGCTCTGGGCCAGGGAAGATGCTTTCTATGGTGGCTCTCAATTTGGTTGCATATCTTTTGAAATTCCTGATGCCCAGGCCTGCCCCAGAGCAATTAACCCCAAATCTCTGGGGGTGGGGCCCAGGCATCTGCATTTTTGAATCTCTCCAGCCAAGGTTGAGCACCGTTGCCTGACACTACTGCCCTGAAGCTGCCCAACCCTCTAGAGTAGATCGCATTCACCTAGGCAAGGTCGGATCCCATAGGGTCTTTTGGGTTGAGTTTTGAGTTCGAGTGTCTTCTCCTAGCTACAGCCTGGGGAGCGGGGATGAGACGTTCTGACCTGACCCAACTGTGTGTGGGGAGCTCACTACGAAGGGGAGAGAGGGATGTGGCCTGGGGAACCGTGAGGCTGTGGCAGCTGTCCAGATGGGCGGATGGTGGCTTGCATGGCCAAGTCCACAGCCCAGAGCCTGGCTTCACAGGCCCTCCCTGGCTGGCCCTGCCTCAACAGCCTTGTCCCTCCCACACTCTCTGTTCCAGCTACACAAACATCTACCAGTCCCTGCTCGGTAAATGCTCCTGCTCTTGCCAGTGCTGTCCCTTCTGCTGGTGATTCTCTACACCCTCCTCCACTGGGATTTCATATAAACCACAAATCTTTTTTTAGTATATCTTAATATTGGGGGCATATATTAAAACGTTATTCATTATTTATCTGAGATTCAAATTCAACTGGACATCCTGTATTTTATCTAACAACTCTACCTCCCCACCCTTTAAGACTTGGAGTAACCCTTCCTCCTCCAGGGAGTCTTCCTGGATTCCTCCCTGTCCCTCTCCAGTTCTCCCACAGCACCTGGTGACTTTCTTATACCGCAGAGTTTACCTGGTGTTAGAGATAACTGGATACCTGTGTTCCCCTACTGGACTGTGGGCTTCTGGAAGTCAGGGAAGACTATGCTCTCTCTCTCTTCTACCTCTCCCAGAATACAGTAGGTATTTGGTAAATATTTGGTGATGATTTTTTAAAATCCCCAAGCCTTTTCATTAGATGTGGTTTCTAGTTAGAGAGATAACATGAGAGCCCTTAATGAAGAGTCAGGACACCCAAGTCCCAGCCCTGACTATGCCCCTGATGTCAGTGTGACCTTGGGCAAGTCCCCTCCCATCTCTGGGCATCAGTCTCCTCTGCCCAATGAGGGAGTGAGACAAGACCAGTGGTTGTCACTCATGGCTACACACACAAGTCACCCAGAGAGCTGACAGACAGTATCAATGCCTAGCTCCACCCTGGACCAACCGATCTAATCTCCGGAGATTTTTTTTTAAATCTCCTCGGGTGATTCTGATGCTCAGTGGAAACCGAGAACCACAAGATGAGATGATCTCAAAGTCCCTTCTGTTTCTCACATTCTGAAAGCCTTCTCTGCTAAAATTAGACTTGCCCGTTCATCACTAAGGAGAACCGGTAGGGAGAGAGGCATCTGCACTGTTTTGAGCTCTCGGGGATTTAATTTAGGCTGTGTCCGTGTGTGCAGCGGGAGCTGAGCCTGAGTCAGCAGCAGGTGAATCAGATCACCACGGCTCCCCATCTGGAACAGGCTCGGCGGCTCCCACACGGCAGCTCAGGGTGCTTCTAGGATGTGCTGGGTTTTCAGGTTTGTGAAGGTTGTTGCGACTCATGTGAAAGATGTAACTTCACAAGGCCGGCTGGTCTTGCTTAGAAAGTATAGAGGTGGAAAATGGCAGGTGCATTTGGTGCTCAGATGCCAGCTTCCTAGGGTGCTCTAGAAAGGGGAGCAGAGGCAGGGAAGTTATGAGGAGCTGCCAGGGAACCAGAGGAAGGAGACCTGGGTTTCAGTCTGGGGCTTCGTACTAATTTTCTGGGTAACCCTGTACAGGTCACTTCTCCTTTGGGGGCCTCAATTTTCTCACCTGTCAAATGAAACGTGTTTGGACGCTGATCTCTTACCTTCCCGTAGGACTTTACAGCCACACCAGAATTTCTCAGGTTTTAATCCTGTTTGAGTTTTACAACAAGCACCCAGCGCAGGTGCTGTCAATTCCCACTTTTCCAGCAAGCTCAAGAGGGAACTGGTTTGCCACACCCATTCAGCAAGGACTCTTGGGGCTTCTCACTTACTATTCACACCCACCAGGTCACTAGCAGTTCTAAAACTTCCCCCTCGACATTGCAATTCTAGGGATAGATATCATATATCCTAAAGGTAATATATGTTAATAGCAGGCCTAAGAAGAAGTAAAATTTTGCAGCTCAGAGGAAATAAAGGTTCCAAAAAGGAAGGAAGGAAGGAAGAGGGGGGAGGGAGGGAAGGAAGGGGCCAAGCTAAATTTGCACTGATGCGCAGAATACCTGGTGGTTCTGGAGCTAGTATTCCCTCCGGCCAGCCCTAGGGAATACACAGTCATGACTTTCTCCCTCGTTTGGTTTTGCACACCCCACAGTCACCAGGAGAGAGTGAGGGGAGAAAACAGCTCATCAACATTGCCTGCTGCTTCATTCTTTGTAGATATTGGCAAGGCTGGATTTAGCGCTGGGGAACTTGATTTTTTTTTTTTTTTTTTTTAAGTCTAGATCTTCCTCAAAACTCAAAAAGGGCTATTTTTGAACTCTGAAAAAGAACATTGAGTTCTCTTTCCTCTCTCTGTCTTGGCAGGGCTCACTCATTTGGTAATTCCACTCAGGACGCAGAGAGATAGCAGCACACGTCTCAGCTTCTCCAGCTGCCAACTGCTCGGGCTGGCTCTAGGCAGAGGCTAGACGGTGTTTCCTGCATCCTAGGGACAGGTGGGAGGAACTGGCTCCAGCCCAGGACTTCGGTACAGGTGAACCGCTCCCGGATAAGCCACACCGTGACACTGGTAGAATAGCAGGAGGACAGGTGTCTAGGCCAGATAAGCCACACCGTGACACTGGTAGAACAGCAGGAGGACAGGTGTCTAGGCATACGGGAGTAGGCAGAAGCCAGGGGCAGGTCAGGCTAAGACTCTGATAGCCACAGGAGCCAGGGGTCGCCAACTGCCCTTGGGGGTGGTGGCCTGGGGGGTGCCCCATCTGAAGGGTGAGTCTCCCTAGCCCACCTCCCTTCCTGGGGCCTGGCCCACCTGAAGGGTCCCTAAATGCCAGTCAGGGCCACCTCCCTGAGTGGGCATGGGAGGCACTGACAATTCCAAGCACTTGCAGCTGACTCTGAGCCACAGCCCAAGGCCACATGCCAAGAGCTTGGCACTGTCAGGGTCCTGTGCACCCTGATCACCACCCAGTGGGGACACTTTTAATGATGAAACCTACATGTTTCTTGTTTGTCCTCCTCATCACCTCCTGGGCCCCCCAAGGCAGGACTGGCTCTGGCTCATCCTAGTGTACAGCAGGAGTTCAGTAATGAGCACTGGTTCAGTGAGTGAACGGGCGAATGCATGAGAGATGCACATTACCTGTGTCACACCTGAGTCAGTGTGGCACGCTCGCTGGCACCCTCCTACAGGCTCTTCCCTTGGCCAGGTATGGAGCCTGCCACACCGCACCCGCACCTGCACCTGCGGAGCGAAGCTCAGAGGGCCCGCCCTCCCCAGCCCTGAGGCGCTGCTCCTGCCGTCCCCTGCCCTGGCCCCTCCTTCTCCCTGTGCTTTCTCGAGCTCACCCCTACTCTCCCCCACAGGCTCGGCTTCCATATCTCTTCCCTCGTCTCCCTGGGCCCCATCACCTAAACCCACTGTCCCTCCTACACACTGTCCTTTATCCGTTATGACACTCGTCTCATCTGTCACTTCGTATCTGCATAGTACTTGTTTAACACTGGCTCTGTGAGGGCAGGAATCGGGCTGTTTTCTCATGATTCTTCCACCAGGACCTAGTCCTGTGCCCTGCCATGTCCCAGGCTGTGGATAAACGGCCTGACTCTGGGCACGAGCGAATAAGCCAAGGCCAAGAGGAAGGATATGTTCTGCCTGGGAGTCTGGCCATCGGACTACAAGTGACCTGGAGACCCCAGGTCCTCTCCCTGTTCTTACTCTAATGACTCTCCCACAGTTCTGGCCCCAGCCAGCCCCATCTTAAGAAAGGCTCCCACCCCCCACCCCCAGCTCTCTGGTGGGCCGGCTCCACCCAGCGCCTCCAACACCATGTCCAGCCTCCATCTCACGCAGCGTCTCTGAAATCGGCTCACGGCAGAGCACTCCCCTTCAGCCACCCAGCCTGTGTCCTGGTGCCTCAGGCCAGAACGCCTGGCATCATCCCGGCCCCTGGGCCTCTGAGCCAGCACTAGGAAGAGCAGCTGGCCTCACGGTGCAGCCACGTCTCAGATGCTGTCTCACGGCTCTGCCTCGGCCCTCAGCCTCACCAAGGCTTGTCTCTACACCCGTCCCTCCAGAACACCACCCCCTCTCGACCCAAACCCCTGCTTTCGTCTGCCTCTCCCTCACTCCTTTAGTCCCAGGTTTTATCTCCTTGGTGTGACACCCAGAGCCTTTCCTAGTGTGGCGCCACCCCATCCCCAGCTGACTTTTTGTGTTGGCAGTTCACCCTCTCTTGCCCACCCTCTGTGTTCTCTGCGTCCCCCCTGCCCTGGAGAGGAGAGGAGAGGCGAGGTCACCCTGGGTGGTGATGCTACGAATGGGCCCTAGAACGAGGGAGCCTGTTCGAACCCCTTGGGCAAGGCATTTAACCTCACCTTGCCCACTTTCTCCACCTGTAAAATGGGGACAACAACAGAATTTACTTCCTAGTATTGTTGTGGTCAATAAATGGACCAAGGTATTGAGAGCAACTCACACAGCACCTGGAACATGGCTGGTGGTCAACAAATGTTCAGTCCCTCCTTCTGCCCTTTCCAGTGTCGAATGTAAAATGACGGCCATCCAGGGTTAGCCAGTTAACACCGGTGCAGACTTACGGCTCCCCGGTCCTTCCCGGACATGCAAAGGGGATGGTGTCACGGGCAGACAACAACAAATAGCCGTGCCAACAAAAACAGAGAGAACCAGTTTGAAGAAAGCCACACAGAAACTTCCCGCACTGCTGCAGTTCTGTTTTGGCTCAGGATCGGGCAGGAGCCCTTGGTTGTGACAGCAGAGACATTTGATAATCCCTCTGAGCTGCCTAGTGAGGGGAGTGATGTCACGGAGGGCGATCGGAGGAGAAAGTCCAGGATAAAAACAGCTCCAGGGTCGTCCACGTGGAGATGCCGGACAAAGGCATCAGCCACCTCCCTGCTGCACAGAGGAACCAGAAGTCATTCCCCCCATCGGGGAAGTGGTTCAGTTGAAACACATGGACTCAGCATAGGCTCTAATATGACTTGTGTGGCTTCTGACGAAATGAATCCCTGACCTAGCAAACCAGGTTCCCGAGTGAAGAGTTCTGTCCCTGTCTGGGTGAAGTACTCACTACCTCTGCGCTTCACAGTGAGAATGAAAACCCTTCTCGCCAGCCCTGACACCCTTGGTCTTTCTTCAAATTCTGTCTCCTGAAGAGGGGGCTGTCTGGACTCAGGGTCACACACTGGCTCTCCCCATTCACCCCGTGGGTCCCTGCAACCTGGCTTCCCCCGCCACCGCCCAGGTCACCCCTTGCATGGAGCTGAGTCTTTCACTGCCTCTCCCCCCGTGGCCCCCCCTCCCAGCACCGCCCCCTCCATTGCCACGAGTGCCCTCAGGAATCATGCACAATGCCCACAGGAAGCCGGTGGATGCGATGAGGCAGAAGACAGCTGCGGCTGGCCAAGTCCCTGGTGCTGGTGGCCCCACCTGGCCTCTGGCCTCATGTACCTCTGAGTCTTCTGGCCAGACCTGAACCCTCACTCTGCCTCTGTGGCTCTTGCATCTGGTCTGCCCGTCTTGATTCTGCCTTTGCTTTCCAGCCCCAGCGTGGCTAACTGGTGTCCATGCCAGCTGTGCCCCACGAGTCAACCCCTACAGGCTCCTCCTGGGCCTGGCACTTGCCCTCCAGAGCCCCAGGCCCCAGCCCCCAGCCCACCTGTGCTCTGTCTGGAGCTGGACAGCACGAATGATGCTCAAATCTCTACCCAAATGGGGACCCTGCAGCACCCCAGACCTTCCTGTACAGCTGTCCCCACCTGGGTACCCCACAGCCACCTCAAACACCACAGTCCCTAAACAGAGCTCATGTCCCCTCCACCCCCCGCCAACTTCCCCTTGCATCACCAACAGCACCAGCACCCACTAGTCCCTGGGGCCGGCCCTCCTTGCTCCTTCCTCTACCCCCCTCCCACAGCCAGTTGGTGGCAGTCATCCCCTTCTTTCCTCTGCCCTGCCCACATGCCTTGGTTCTGTCCCCATCCACCCACCTCCTGCCATCACCTGAGGGATGCTCAGTAGCCCCCAAATCTGCAGAACAAAAACCACCCTCACGAGTCAGGGAGCACAGTGTGATGGGGAGCGTGGGGTATCAGACGGGGCCGGTGCCTGACCCTCAGTGGGGCAGGGAGAGAAGGGAGGGGTGCAGAGGGCGCTGCATATCAGGCCACCTTCTTGAGTTGTCATGTGAAGTTGGAGGGTGTGGGGCAACTATGAGAAATACGGGAAGATCTCCTCATAGCCAGCTCTCTGAGCTGACCTCGGGCAAAGCACAAAGTTGCAAAATCAGGTGACTTTGCTCTGAGCCCTTTGAGAGTCTCTCAAACCAGAGATGTCTAGGACTTGTCTGTTCCCTTTTGTTCTCTCCTCCCAGGCTTGGGCAGGATTCGACGCAAATGGCTGGGAAAGGCCCA